>OX336381.1:21522766-22122766 GCA_946902895.1 Fragum fragum
CCTAATGTATACCTGAAAGTACTTAACCTAGTGCTATACAAAACAAAACAAATCAACAATGTTCTAGCAATGGTTCTTAACCCGTTATCAGACAGACGGAAAAATTTTAGACTGCTTCAAACTGAAAGGAGTTGCAGATGACAATTCAAAGGTCATGAAATTTTAGATTTTTCCAACTTTCAGGGAAGACAACATAGTGTAAAATAAAGAAATTGCTTGTTGCAAGCAATTTCTTCATTCTACACTTTGTTTTCTAAAGTGCCCTTTTACAAAGGGCGTCCCAAAGATTCACTGTTTGGGAAAAGCTATACAAAACAAAATAAATCAACAATGTTCCAGCAATGGTTCTTAACCCTTTACCAGACGGCAAATTTTTAGACTGGTCCAAATTGAAAAGAGTTGCAGACGACAATTTAAAGTTTATTAAAGTTTGTATTATCTTAACATTTTGGATAGAAAACATTGGGGATAATGAAGAAATTGCTTGTAACAATGGTCCCAAAAGCTTCTTTCTTTCAGGGCATCCAAAAGCGTCACCGAGTGGGAATGGGTTAAATCCACTATGAACAGTTAAATACCTGCAAAATCTGATTATTGCATGATTACCAACATTCATTTACAACATGTGTACCTTTCTAGCTCTGGAAGATTTATGTCTCCAGTGAGCCAGACGGACCATCATCATACTAAAATTCTGTAGAGCCATGACTGGAGGTCAGGTAACTACCAGTACAGACATACACACTGAACAACTAAACTGCCATCTAGAGATAGTCCAAAACCCCAGAGGATTGTCTAACTCTAATATATCCAAAACTGATCACTTTCACAGAAATTTCACATTCCTTCTTGCTCATTTCAGTCTTAAATCATTTACCACACAAATAGGTCTCCCTTAGAACTTATATTGGAAACCTAGAAATGAACTCCTTTGATTTTTATCCTTACAAAAACAGAATTAAGGTTCACAGCACATTCTCCCATTCCAACAATATTTCACACTCTTTCAATAAGATGCATCATTATAGCTTGACATATCTCCATCCCCGATACTTGGTTTTGATCTCAGAGATCTACTTGTGATTAAACTTGAAACTAAACATAAAACATTTTAACTATTCTGTTTTATGCATTTTACCACCAATTAGAAAACAGATGTAAAAATATATCCACCCTCCAACAGGAAGAATTAATAATAAGCAAGTATATTTGTACTCCCATCTGTTTTAGAAACTATTACATCTAAAGCAAAGCTTTTTAATGGACCTATTTTATTTCTTTTTATCTTAACTAATAAACATGAGTCCTAAAATTACACATGGCATCCACATAACAAGACAAATCTAGCTAATGGCTCTATCATTTTTAGCTAGCAAAGAGCCAGCTTTCATAGCTTAAGTTAATAGACAAAATTTTGTGATAGTCTCAGAGTTCAACAAGAGCAAACTGCCACTGGAGGCTTAACCACTAAACCCATTGAATGCCTACACCACAAAAAGTAGTTCTTGTGTATTTAAAGAATATTACAAACTGTATTTAAGTATTAGTGACCGCTTTCAAACAAGCATTTCATGAAAAATGCTTTAGAAAACATTGTGGACATTGAAGAAATTGCTTGTCACATGCATTTTCTTCAATGTCAATAATGTTTTCCTCCAAATTCAACCCTCCTGAAATTGTTGTCTGCCACTTGTTTCAATTTGATTTTGTCATTTCGAATTGGTTAATTCCTCGGTTATTTTAACCTTGTTTATTTATCATGATAACCTTTGACAAAGATGAGTACTTTACAAAACCATACTTAGCTTACAGTGCTTTCAGTACTTTGATTTTTACAATGCTTTACCATAATTATTGTTGGCTCATGGTTTTACTTTGAAAATGATTTTAGACCACCAGTGTGGTAAAAGTTCTACAGCCCCCTAGCCTACAAGTATAGTTAAAACAATAAAGTCAATTCACCTTTGTCAGAATCTCATTTCCTAGGTATTAACAGTGACACTTGGCTATCCTTTCCTACTATTTGTAGACCTTAACATGCAGGTTACAGTGATGTCAAGTCAACATTAAGATGGAAGATAATATTGTTTATTTCAGTGTAAGATTTAGCCTTTGCTGTTCACTCCGTGAAATATTTATCAATCTTCAAAGTAAAGCAAACAATTATTCTATTTCTTTAATGCAAACAAAAGCACTGCATGTGGGTGCAAAACTCTAGTTGCTGGATATTTAAAGTTAAATTTGGCCCTAGGGTAAAAAATTCAGAAGTTGAGCTTTGACCTTCTTCTTTAAGACTTATGGCTTAGAACCATAGTGCACTTGCTCATAGTGTGAAATATTTTAACAATTGGACCATAGGATCAAAAGACATAGGCAAGTTCAAAGTTTGACCTTCAGTTGTGACACTGATAATTTTGGTATGAGCCTGAATCAAGCTCAGCGCACTCTCAGCAAGGTATAGTAGTGTGCAAAAATATTATGAGAATCAAATCATAGAAGATGGAGGCAATATCAAATTTTATCTTTGATCCTCTACTGTTACCTTGACAGTTGGAGCCTGAATGTAGCAAAACATGCTCTCTCAAAGATGTACAAAGGTGTAAAATATCCATCCTCGGATACCTTAGGGTCTCCTTATTTGCAACGCTATTTCGTTTGTTCTATATTTCTATCTAAATTGGAAGGACCCAAAATAAGGGCTAAAATAAATAATATTATTATATACCTATAAAAGATATGGAGTAAAACCTGGCTGTCAAATACAACTCGATAGAAAAAAAATCAATATTCGGCGTGTAGCAAAAAAACATATTCGTCGAGTACCGTTAAACACGGACTACTATTTTGTGTATTGACGTTCGGGTTTTTCAGAAAGTTGATTATTTCATAGCCATTTAAGAGAATTTTCTTAATGTCATTTCCTAATAGGTATATAATAAAAGGAATATTACAACAGTGTCTTTTTCTATGTGTTGTTATCATGTTCTCGAATTGTGTGTTGGTATCTTTTATTGGATTCGACCTTCGGTCTCATCCAATGAAAAATACCTACACACGATTCTCGAACACCATAACAACACATAGAAACAGACACTGTGGTAATATTCCCTATTTATCATATGGGCTGAATTGGCCTCGTGCAAACTTCAACATTTGATGGTCAATGCATGCAAAAAATTTTATCACTTTTGAAGCAAAATTGTAGAAGGAGTTTGAGACACAAAATTACCTGAATTTACTGGAAAGGATCAATTGGGATAAGGTGCGTCAAGTTCAAGGGAAGATAATTCTTCAAAAAGGGCAAGTCGAGACATCAAAATTCTGTCTCGCAAAACTTAAAATTATGATCAATGTATGTATAAAGTTTTATCATGTTTGAAGCTAAATTTGACACAAAATTACCAAAATCAAATTGTACACAGACAGACAAACGAATGGACAGACAGGGTGGTTCTGGTTACGGTATACCCCCCAAAAACATTTATTTTGTATGGGTATAACAATCAATGTGTTTTATGATAAATATGAGGCATTCTGCTCTCAAAATGTGTTGGTTTTGTGTGGTTTAGAAGAGAATTCGTTTGATTTACAAGGACGACTAAAAGCCATCATTAGTTATTACAAGTAGTACATGTCAATAGCTAATATGTCAATTTCTGTCATGCATCAACTTTACAATGACACCTGCAAAAGACATGACTGTTATTGTGACCATAATGTGTTATACTATATCTAAAGGTCACCACCTGTCAAGATTAGTAATGACTTCAACATGACTTCAAAATATTGTTATAATCAATAGGTAATTACCCATTTCTCAAACAATAAAATTCATACTGGTCCAAATTGAAAGAGGCAGCAGACGACAATTTCAAGTTGAATGAAATAATATTTTTTTTTGTCGTTTTGGATAGAAAACATTGTGCATAATTAAGAAATTGCTTGATACAAGCACAATGTTTTCCACAATGTTTTCCACAATGTTTTCCACAGCTTTTTTCTTGTAGGGCGTAAAAAGGAGGGCTTATGGGGGAATGGGTTAAAGTTCAATAGATGAACAATAACCTTGATAGTTCAACTATTGCAGCACATAACCCCAACCCAGGGGTTTTGGGTTCAAGTTTTTCGGGCTGCAAGGTGGGTATCTCAGCAAAATACGTAATGTCTTCACCACAGGCTTAAATTCATCTGGAGTGTATAGAAATGATTGCCTTTATCTCAATATAGAAGTAGAAAAACATGGCTACTACACCAATAATGTGGAAGGAGATCTAGTGATACATTGCTATGGTTACTTTTACTATTTACACAAAAAACCCACCCTAACTTTAATAAATAAATCATTAATATGATGATTTTTAACATGAATATCTTTTTTTTTTGATTCCTCATTTCAAACAAGAAATATTCTAGTCAAAACTCACTGAGTATGCCCCTGCATGCACTACCGCATATTTAAGTTAAAATGGAATCCTCCCTCAATAGAACATAATTCAGTAAACACCATGAAGAACACCTAGCTTCACCTCAACATTAAGCATTGAAGATATACCACTATTATGAGGCAATGTACAAAAATAAAATATCGGCAGAAAATTAAACTAAATCAGAAAACAGAAAGTAGATAACACACAGCGCAAAGGAGGGCCTAAAGATGAACATCAAGCTTAAAGTCGATGCTATGAATGGTAGCTGAGGAAAACACAAAAAAAACAGAAATATACCAGGCAATGTCTGAGAAAAAACTAAGACGTAAAACAGGAAGTAGTTAACTTGCAGACCTAAATTCAGTAAGTGCCAAGTAGGACCCGTTAATGAACCTGCATACCCAGTTTCAAATCAATGCTATGAATGGTTGCTGAGAAAATTTGGATGAAAATATACTATTATACCAGGCAATGTACAAGAGTAAACTTTGTCATAAAACATAAAGTTGTAACTTGCTGACCTAAATTTGGTAAGCTCCATGGAGGGACCACAGATGAACCTCAACATCAAGATTCAAGTCAATGCTATGAATAGTTGCCAAGAAAAGAGCGACAATAAATACCACTATAGCATCAATGTCCTAATATAAACAAAGTAAAAAAAACAGGAAGTAGTTAATTATAAAGTGCCACCTCTGCACCAAGTTAAAAGTCAATGTTATGAATAGTTGCTGCGAAAAGTGTGGCAAAAATATTAATTATAGACAGCCAGACGGAAGGACAGACAAGAGTAAACCATTATATCCCCCTCTTCTTCGATGTGGGGATATAATACACATGAAGTTTCTTCGACATAATTGATTGATTGAATGGAGTCTAACAACTTTAACAGTATTTCAGACATATATGATGTATAGAGTACCTAACCAAGGATTTCTGGTATTTCTGACACCAGTTTTACCACAACATCCTTTCTGAGCCTCTCGCTGCTCATCTCACTTAGGTGTATGATTATCCACCTATTAGTATTAGACAAGAGTTGGAAAGTATAATCGCAATACCCAGGGATCGAAACCAGGACCCCATGATCAGGAGTCCGACTGTACTATTGCCATGGTTTTCTTGGAGACAAGAGGACATACAATATAAGTCAGTTGTTAACAGAAAGCTGCACAGAAGCATTCTATAAGCTTAAAACAGCAAGAATTGTATAAAGTAAATTATGAAGTAATAATCTCTCTCAGAGTCGGTGATCAAGTTTATTTTCATTATAGAGTGTTGATTAAGAACAAAGAGCTGCTTTGATAATTTCTGTAAACTATTTGTCTTTATGCCAGATATATCACACCTTATCCCAATTGATCCTTTATACTGCGTCTATCAACCCATTCCCACACAATAAAATTTTAGACCAATCCAAATACAAAGAAGTTGCAGACTACAATTTAAAGTTGATGAAATCTTTAAAATCTTTTATTATTGTGGTAGAAAACATTGTGGAGAATTAAGAAATTGCTTGTGACAGGCAATTTCTTCATTTTCCACAATGTTTTCAAAAACTTTTATATTGAGAGGCATTTAAAAGCATTACTGTGTGGGAATGGGTTAAGTATAAAACATCTACAATATTATATAGATTTCTTATTTCATTTATGTTGGATCTTTATTTTTACTTTAACCCTGGGACACCTTAATTCCATGCTGGTCTAAATCCAAAGAAGCTACAGACATTAATTCAAAGTAGATAAAATATAAAAAATCTTTGTCTCTGGTTTAAAAAAACATTATGGATAATGAAGAATTGCCTGTAACAAAACATTTCTTCATTTTCCACAATGTTTTCCGAACTTCTTTCCTTGGAGATGCTAAAAAGCGTTTTTGTGTAGATTGTGTAGGGATGGGTTAAAATCATTACTCTTAGAAACAACTTAAATTGTAGCTAGGTTACTAACTCACATGATAAAGTTTTAGACTTGTCCATATTGAAAGAAGATGCAGACACCAATTTTAAGTCAATCAATTTCTAAAATTCTTTGTTCTTTTGGCTCAAAAACATTATAAACAACGAAGAAATTGCTTGAAACAAGCAATTTCTTTAATGTCCACAATGTCTTCTAAACCTTTTTTATAGAGGGGCGTAAAGTGGAGGGATTATGTGGGCATTGGTTAGTTGTACCATTACTGATCAGCTAGTAGTTTGTCATATCAAAGTTTAATGTTTGATATTGTTACCATATAGCTTGGTATGAAATTTCAATCTTATCATACAGAGACAAAGGAGATCAAGAGGGTACTACTGAATCAGTCATGATTACCTACAAAGTATCATAATTCAATTTTGAAACCTCCAAGTATCATAGTCCAATTCTGGAACCTACAAGTATCATAGTTTGATTCTGAAACCTACGTGTATCATAGTCCTGATTCAGAAACCTGCAAGTATCATAGTTCAATTCTGAAACTGTGTACCTAAAAGCATCATTGTCCAATTCTTAAACTATGTACCTACAAGTTTCATAGTCCAATTACGAAACTTTGAACCTACAAGTATCATTTCCAATTCTTAAACTATGTACCTACAAATATCATTGTCCAATTCTTAAACTATGTACCTACAAACATCATAGTCCAATTCTGAAACTTTATACATTGTACTTACAAGTATCATTGTCCAGTTCTTGAACTACAAATATCATAGTCCAATTCTGAAACTATGTTCCTACAAGTATCATCGTTCAATTCTTGAACTATATACCAACAAGTATCATAGTCCAATTCTTAAACTATGTTACATCTGTGAGAAAACATATTCTGAAACCAGTGATATTCATGAGTACTTAAGTCCATAGTTAATGCCAAGTATGCATCCACAACTTCAAATGATGACCAAGTTTCATGTAATTCAAAGACCCAATTTTGTGCTTGGATATATTGGCCACTAGACCAAGAACACCTACTTCTAATTGAAACTTTACACCCATTTTTATTGGCTGTGATCAATCTATGCTTTGAGCAAAAAAAACAAAAAAATAAAACAAAAACATGTTTGATGAGATCTGATGATAAAGAAGATTCCAGTTCAATGTTTCTGTGCTTATAAAGACATCACTTTATATTTCTCCTGGCATTTGGTACACTATTGACCAATAAACCTTCTTTCTCCATACTGTTCATTTATTCAAAGCATATTTCTAGATATCCGTTTGGATAAAAAAAATAATTTTTTTTTAATTTTTCAATTTTTTCCATCAGTAAGTTGTGTAGAGCATTCATGGTAGAGCAGTGTTATTGATTAGTAAATACTTTCTACAAGGTAATCAAGTTTTTTCCTATTTTCATTATTCAATATAAGTTCCTGAACTCAGGTTAGATTAAGTGCAAGCTTATACCAAATTTGTTCTGATAATATGTTTGTAATGCCAATATTGCTGTGTAAAAAACTTGATTTTTTGCACTTGGTTCTTCAAGCAACAGTTTGTTCAGTATTATCTCCGGTATGTTTTACCATATCTTTAAGAGATAGAGTTCTCTAAACTGTAATAATTCTATAGCAGAAAGAATCCATGAATTGAACAAAACTTGGAAAAAGTCTTTAACCTATTCCCATACACTGACACTTTTGACACCCCCGCCCCCCTCCCCCAAGAAATAAAAAGTTTAGAAAACATTATGGAAAGTGAAAGAAATCACTTATTACAAGCTATTTCTTCATTATCCACAATATTTTTTTTCTACCTCAAAGACAGAGATTTTTGAAATGCATCAACAAAAAAATGTCATTTGAAACTTCTTATAATTTGGAACAGTCTAAAATTGTATCATCTAGTAATGGTTTAACCCTTTCCTGTTTTATAAAATTTTAGGTTGGTCCAATTTCAAAGGTTTTGCAGATGACAATTCAAAGTCAAATTTATCTGGAAAATAATCATTCAGTAGGATAGAAAATATTGTGGAAAAAGAAGGAATTGCTTGTTACAAGCAATTTCTTCTTTTTCCACATTTTTTCTCAAATATGAAAAAAACGGGGACTTAAAAACAAGGGTTTAAACAGGAAAGGGTTAAACATACAGTTAGTTTATTAGTCTTAGTTGTTTCCTTGTTTGTGTGGGTTGATATCAAAGGGGGTGGGGAACTACTACAGAGGGAGCATTTTGAAAGAATCATTCTTAATTGTTATATTTGACTCTCAAATATTGAATTTTTGTGTTGTTTGCTACCTCGATTATACGACAGGTAAAGCCATTAAATTTTACTGGAGACAAGGAAGCAATTCCCAGGTAACTTGTATTGATAACCAGCCAAGTAAATCAAGATCAGAATTTCTTTAAACCATCACAGATATTTCATAGATGTGAAAACCGTGTAACTTAGTCTGAGGATATGTTACAAAATAAAGAGAACTATTTACCAGTGAACAAATCAACTGATGGTCAAATATTTGTAATATTTTAGCCTCCTACTGTCTTACAAACTTACGGTGATGATTTCAAATACCTAAATTTAGGATGAAATTAGCATGGTTCAATATTTTGAGTTGAAATTGCCTCGGCATAAAAATCTTAACATATGGTTTGATTTTTCCTACCATCTAAATACTTTTTACACTTCCTGTGAAATTTGTTTGAAATCTGTTCAATTATTTCTAAGAAGATTTTTGAAATATAAGTTAAGAGACACATGCACAGATTGATACACATCAGACATTATGCCCAAAACAATAGATCACTTAGCTTTTGACCCATTCTCAAACAACAAAATCTTAGACTGGTCCACATTCAAATCGGTTGTAGACCACATACCAAAGTTGTTTTAGATTGAAAATTAAGGGCAGAATGAGGTAGAAAGTTTTGTGAAAAAAGAAGAAACTGATTGTATAAAAAGCAATTACTTCTTCTTAACTCGCAATGTTTTCCATATCTATATTTCTTTGATATGTAAAAATGCAGAATTGAGTGGGATTGGGTTACAAAGTGGAGCTAAAAATCAAAATAAAATAAGCATCTGCTTGAATTAAAGGCTTAACAGTTTTGACCAATGAAAATAAACTCAGTGTATAGATGCACCAGTTTCTCTAATATAGCTGCACATTGTTTGAGAGCAATGTTACAAACATCTTCAGTGTAATGACAAGATAGTATGATGATCATACAGCCAGAAAGTAACTTAACATGACTAACAAGGAAGTTGTTGAGATATGATGCACCATTACAGCTGTCATGTCAATGTTTACCATTCATAATATATATATTTTATAGTCCTGAGGGTAACTTATTTCAATGATATTACCTCCCTTTATTGCTAAGTCCAAATATTTCAGACCAAAAACAATATTGGTATGATAGTGCTAGTTCTTTAGGGTTTATTTTGTAAATGAAACAGTGGTACATCATGAAAATTAAATTCCAAATTGAAAGGAATGCAGAATGATGACAATTTATAAAATATTAAATCTTAGATTTTTTCAACTGTCTCGGTCCATGATATTTACTGTCACAAGTAATTCTCCATTTTCCACAATGTTTTCCAAATGTTTTTCTTAAAGGTCTGTCAAAAGGTGTCATTGTGTGTGAATGGGTTAAAGGCTATAGGTCTTGTACATTAGGAAATTTTTCCTTCCCTCTGGATTCCTGATTAATAATTTCAGATCAATGAACTGATGCTTCATGCAAAATATCAAGGCTTAATGCCAATGGGTCTGGAGAAGACTTCTTCAAATTCCACTTTCGTTGCTAAGGAAACCAGACTTTTTTCGATAGGTACCAATTCTTTTAGGTATTTGGCAAAAGGACTACCTATGGAACATTTCTGGAAAGATTAGGTTGAAATTTGCCCAGTATTTTGAGAGGAGATATTGTGAAATATCTTTCATTATTTCTTTACAGCCCCTTTCCAAAGGTCATGCCCCCTAGGAACATGAGGATAATAATCTTAGCAATTTCAAAAGACATCAATATATTGATGTTTCATGCAAAATATCTAGGCTCTACATCTTCTGGATATAGAGAAGAAGATTTTTAAAGAATTTATACATGAATTTTTTTATTTGTTTTCATGGTAAGCCGACTTTTCCACAGTTTTCAATTTAGCTATTCCTAAAGAGAACTACCTAAGGAATATTTTTACCTAGTTAAGCTCAAATAGACCAAGTGGTAAGAGATGTCATTTGAAGGAATTCTTAATAAAAGTTGGGTGACCGATAACAGACCATAGTTGGGTGCTGGATATAGGGTGATCCTGATAGTTCATACGAGCACTTTGTGCCCAGGTGAGCTAATGAGCAGACAAGATTTTTTTGTCAAACGGCCTTAACTCTGTTAAAAGTGAATGTAAAATATG
This sequence comes from Fragum fragum, assembly GCA_946902895.1. Taxonomy (NCBI): domain Eukaryota; kingdom Metazoa; phylum Mollusca; class Bivalvia; order Cardiida; family Cardiidae; genus Fragum; species Fragum fragum. Next base: position 21,533,530 of record OX336381.1, read on the forward strand.
CACATCTATTCTATTTACCCAAGTCTGTCTGTAAAGTTTGAAACAAATTGATGGAGTAGTTGCTGAGAAATTGAGAAGACAAGGAAAAGGCTATATAACCTAAAAACCAACCAACCAACCAACCACCAACAGACCGACCAAAAAGTGGGAGTCCTGTTTATCCTCAAAAAAAAAAATTTAGGAGGATAAAATAGGTCTCAACTTTTGTCATGCTGAATAAAAATCCTGTTTAGAATTACACCCAAGTCAAAGGACTGACTTCACTGAAAGCACTACTTGCAGGTCAATATTATATTTGAAAACTCAATCTTATAAACAATTCTCGTTTGAAAGGGATAAACAGGTGTGCAGGCTGATCTTTGTCTTTACCTCCTGCGAAAACAGAAATATACCAGGTTCAGCATGACAAGGGTTAAATCTACTGGTTTATGATTTTGATCATAGATTATGAGCCTTATTTCAGTTTAATAGCCTCACTTTTGTTTATTTAAGTCTGACTTTTGATACTTTTGTGTATGAAATTCAACTGATACATTTTTACAGACAAGTTTCCTGTACATTATAATCAATTTCACAAAGATAAAACAGTTGTATCTAGCCATTTCACAAACATGACTCATCATTTATTTAACTCATTTCCACACAATGACACCTTTTGACGCCCCCAAAGAAAAACATTTGAGCAAACATGAACAGGCAATTTCTTCATTTTCCACAATGTTTTCTACCCAAGAAGTTGACAAGATATTTTGTTAAGTCTAAATTGCTGTCTGCAAATCCTTTTGATTTGGACCAGTCTAAAATTCTGCCATCTGATAATGGGTTAATTAAATCCAGATCTAGTACTAGTCTTAATGCAGAGTGGGTAGATTTGAACAAATTCTAACAAGAGGGCCCTAGAAAGGTCACCTGAGTTCTCAGTTAACAAAGAAAGACAAAACTGAAACTAAATGCATGGTTTTAAATTTGAACAAACAAGCAATAAAAAATCTTTCCAGGTTGTTAATATTGATCAAATTGTTATTTAGGACATTTCTTCCATGTTTTCCAATGAATCGGTCCCATTTTTATCAGGGTTTATAATTCTGACAAGACAAACAATCACATCAAGTTTCAAGGCCTTTGAGTTAAAATTTGAGAGTAAACATAAATTGTTTTAGTTTCTGCTCTTTCCTACAAAACCTTCCCATTTTTGAAAGGGTTCATTCTTATGACCTGTCATTCTGACACAGTTTCGTTAAGATTGGACCAAAATTGGGTCCCCTAGAGTGTACACTGTACAATGAAATTATCTTTAAGACCCCAAACCTTTCTTTTGACCCATCAATCATTCAGATCAAGTTTTCATAAGAACTTTTGCTTCTACAGTGTTAACACTAAATTGATGACGCTGAACAAGAGACAACAGACATTAAAGAATCACAAAAGCTCACCGTTGGTACATAGTGCTCATGTGAGCTAAAAAGCTTGAAAATTGACTGGAAAAGATTAATTAACCCACTCCGATATAGTGAAATTTTAGACCGGTCCAAATTGAAAGAAGTTGGATGTGACAATTACAGGTTGTTGAAACTTGTTTACAATTTTTCTTCATTTTCAACATTGTTTTCCAGATAAATTTTCTTGAGGGGCGTAAAAAGGAGAGATTACGAGGGAATGGGTTAAGGTTTGTTATTTCAAGCTGGAATGTTGCACACTTGTCTGTAAACAGGATTTTCTAAGTTGATGTTAACAAGACTGTGAATTAAACCTGTGGTGTATGGTATGGCCAAGGTTTGTCCATTAGTTAAATTAATGGCTTAAGGTATCAGTTTCTTTCTCATCAAATAACTAGCTTACTAGGGGATACTCCTTGACTTACGATAATGTAAGCATCAACAAAAACGCTTGGAAAGTCATTATGATTACAGACAGAATTTGATGTACTTTATGTAACCTATATTTATTTTTCTTTATCAATGCATTTTTGATACAGGGTGACATGAGGGGGCTACAGGTCTCTGCTTGCTTGAACCAATTCCCACATGACAAATTTGAGACTGGCCCAAATTGAAAGGAGTTGCAGATAACAATTTAAAGTTTATGAAATTTTAGCTTTTATCAACTTCCTGGGTAGAGAGCATTGGGTAAAATAAAGGGAAAACATTGTGTAAAAAGAAGAAATTGCTTGTCACAAGCAATTTCTTCATCTTACACAATGATTTCCCAATTGTTTTTCTTGAAGGACATGAAAAAGCATCACTGTGCAGGAATGGGATGAAGATGCTTAGACATGAAGACCATTTATCCATATTCTTGATATTTTTCAAAAGTTTAACCCATTCCCACACACAGACGCTTTTAAACGCCCCTTAAGAAAAAAGCTTTGGAAAACATTGTGGAAAGTGAAGAAATTGCTTGTCACAAGCAATTTCTTCATTATCCACAATGTTTTCTAACCAGAAAGATGAAAAAATCTAAAATTTCATAAACTTTAAATTGTTTTCTGCAACATCTTTGAAGTTCTCCAAATTGAAAAAAAAAACAACAAAAAAACGCTTCAGACGATAATCAAAATTGGATGCAATTTGAAATTTAACTCTCGTAAGTGGAAGAAAACATTGTAGGAAAATTTTCCTTTTTTTTCCACAATTTTTCTCAAGCATAAATTCACAGAAAAGTACAATCCCTAGTTTGTACAGGAAAGGGTTAATCAAGTTCTGTGATTAAATTTAGTAGTTTTTTTTTAAATAACAGTTATTTTCAAAGATAAATGTACTTGAAAAAAAAAAAATGGCCATGTGTTCAGGTATTTTTCTACTTCAATTTAACTGCAATGTGATTACTAATTTTTGATCTTGCTTGAACATGACTGGTATTTTACCCATTAATGGAAAACAAAAAAAATGTAAGCTAATTCAAAGTGACGGAAATTGCAGATTACATTTTAAAGTAGGTAAATTGAAAAAAAATTGACAACATTGAAAGAAATCTGAAAATAAAGAAATTTCTTGTTACAAGAAAATTTCCCTGCAATATTTTCCATACTTATTCTTCTTTAGCCTCAAAAAATGCAGGATTGTGTGGTAATGGTTTAACAAAATGGAAAAAATTATTCCATGGAAAACAAAACAACAACAAAACACATAAAACATATTGTGCACCATAATTCAACCAAAACCTTACTTGGCAATCATAGCCATTGACTGGAATGGATAAAGAATTTAGTTACTATTCAACTTTTCATGTATGCTTCAAAATTAATATCTGTCACTTTATATTTTTTCTCTCCCTCTCTCTCTCTCTCTGTCTGTCTCTCTCTCTCACCCCCTTAAATTCTTCCTTTCCTTTTTTTCTCACAGTGATATTAACTATTTCCTTCACTAATACTCCAAGGTTTAACTATAATCCTTATTATAGGTCCTCATACTCCCACATACATTTCTCACTATTGGTACTGCAGTATGGCTGTATACCATAGTACAGGGATTCAATATACTGAAATCAAACCTACATGAACCTGTTAACATTATAGACATGAACCTACACTTATTCTGCTATATCATATAAATTTCTTATTAACCCATTCCAACACAATGAAGCTCTTTGACAACCTCAAGAAAAAAAGCTTTGGAACACATTGTCAAAAATGAAGAAATTATAAGTGACCAGTAATTTCTTCATTATCCACAATGTTTTCAACCAGCAATTTCTTCATTATCCACATTGTTTTCAACCTTGAGACTAACCTCAAGACAACCATATTTAAGATTTATCAACTAAAAATTGTTGTTTGATAATGGGTTGATAATATTGACTCGTAGTAAGATTAATTGGTTTTATGGGGTATAAGACTTTTCAACTTTTAACTCTATTCCCTTCCTGTCATTTGTCACACCAGAATAACCACAACAATCTTTTAAAGCCACCAACTGACCATCCCATGTAGGCACACTACTTATCATCAGCAATAGGAGGAAGATAAATGACAAAACTCACAGTGACTTTTGTCAAAATTATGTTGAAGAATGGTGCCAGAGTAAGAGTTTGATTTGTTTGTTTAAATGGGGTTTAATGCCTCTTTCAGGCATATTGTGGCGGCTGGGGTACCTAACCATAGATTCCTGGGATTTCTTACATCAGTACTACCACTACATCCTTTCTGGGCCTCTAGCTACTCATCCCACTTAGATTTGCAATTATCCTAACATTAGTGGGAGGCAAAGATAGGAAAGAATTTTTTCCGCAACCGAGGATTGAACTCTGGACCTCATGATTGAGGGTCCCATGTGCTACAAACAAAGATATTACTGCGGCCAAGTTAGAGTTTGATTTCTCAATCCAAGGATTGAGAACACAGTGCAAACCAACTAAGCTAAATATGCTAAAGGGCTCTTAACCCATTACCATACAATTCCGCCTTTTTACGCTTCTCAAAAAAAAACCTGTAATTTATTTTCTTTTCCTCTCATCAGACGGAAAATATTGTGGAAAATGAAGAAATTACCTGTTACAAGCAATTTCTTCATTATCCACAATCCAAAACAAAGGGGGGAAAAAAATTTCATTAACTTGAAATTGCCCACTGCAGCTTCTTTTCATTCAGACCAGTCTAAAACGTTGTTTGGGAATGGGTTAACCCACTCCCACTCAGTGACACATTTTGACGCCTCTCAAGAAATATGATCGGGAAAACATTGTGTAAAATGAAGAAATTGCTTGACCCAATTTCTTCATTTTCTACAATGTTTTCTACTCAGAAGGATGGAAAAATTAAAATTCCATCAACTTGAAATTGTTGTCTGCAGCTCCTTTCCATTTGGACTAGTCTAAAATTTTGTTGTATGGGATTGGGTTAAGAAAATATTATTAAGTAGAATATATAATGACCAGCAATTCGTCCTTTCTTCAAAATATCAATTACCAAATGTAGTACAATATTTTCAATTTGTCTGTCTTTTAACCCTTTCCCGTTCAAATACGGGATTTTACGTTCCTGTGATTTTATAATCAAGAAAACATTGTGGAAAAAGAAGAAATTGCTTGTAACAAGCAATTTCTCCTTTTTCCACAATATTTTCTACCACATAGGGTGGTTTCTTTCCAAATTGCATCCTGTTTTCATTGTTGTCTGCAACCTCTTTCGATTTGGACTAGTCTAAAATTTACAAAAACGGGAAAGGGTTAAATCCTTATCTTCATGAATTTGGATCTGTCTCAATTTGGTGGTCAGGTAATTTGTTAAAGAGAAGAACTCTCAGGTATCAAATTTATTGCTAGTTTTCATGTAAGAAGAAGTTTAAATTGCTTTTTCCTTTTCTTAATTTTATTTTTCTATTATTAATAAACTGAATCCGATTTTCTATCACTCCATATTAAATCCAAGTTATAAGTAAACACTCCAGAAAATTCAGGTCCTGATAATAACCCTGTAGATAGAGAGTTTTATCAGCTACATGATCCTCATTTCACATCAATCATATTGACTTCTACTACTATTTCATTGATAGTGACTGACACAAGGTAAACAAACTGCCACTTCATATAAAATACTGAGAATCAGTCTGTTGTACTAGTTACTTTACTATTGAACATTTTTGTAACCTTAACCCATTCCAACACAGCAAAATTTTAGACTGGTCCATATTGAAAGAAGCTGCAGACGACAGTTTCAAGTTGATGGAATTTTGAACTTTTTCGTTGTTTTGGATAGAAAACATTGTGGAGAATGAAGAAATTGCTTGATACAAGCAATTTCTTCATTCTCCACAATGTTTTTAAAAGCTATTTTCTTGGGGGGCGTAAAAAGGAGGGATTGAGTGGGAATGGGTTAACAATAATATACATGTACCACATTACACAACTTTACTATTAACCCTTGTCATGCTGAACCCGGAATATTCCGGTTTGAGCAGGAGGTATAGACAAAGATCAGCCTGCACATAAGTGCAGTCTGATCTTGGTCTACACCTCCTGATTGTACTTTTCCTGCCAGAAAAGTAATGAAATTGGTTTTCAAAAAAAATATTGATTATTGAATAACAAGTACTAACAGTGCCCTCAACCCTTTGACTGTAATTCAATTCCATAAGGGATTTTATACAGCAAGACAAGGGTTAATAGCCATATTTCTCAGAACATAGTGAACTTGTAAGCCCCTTCCATGAAAGCAATTTTTTCAATCTAATCAAAATTTTTGGATGAATCTGGTAAAGGGTCACCAAAAAACGCTTCTGTGAAATCAACTGACTTTACTTATTTCTTGATGACAAGGGAGGTAAAAAAGGGCATGGCTATGTGGGGAAAGTGTTAAGCCCAATGTATTGAAGTTTTTACTTACATACCATAGAGGAAATAGCCTTGAAGACATATTTTTTATCTATTCAGATTTGCTCAAAGAAATCTGGTGGATATTGACCTAAAGATCATACTTCTGAATTGGGGCTGAATTCTGGAGTTTCAGAAGATAATATTTTAAAGTTGTCACAATATACCATATTATGGAAAGTAGCCCAGCCTATAAAAACCATGATTTTATCCTTATAAAATTCAATCAAGGATTTAAAGAAATTGACAGACAATCCAACCATGGTTGTTGGACATAGGGCTATCGTAATAGCTCAAGTAACATGGCCTTAATCTTGCTATGTACCTACATAAACAAAGTCTTAAAACAGGAAGAAGACTTTTTACACACCTACATTCATCATAAGGAACATGTAAGATCCCCATCTGATACACCAAAACACCAAGGTCCCTGTCTCTGTTAGAGAAAACTGTCTCTTTATCATAAGATAGGAAATAGAAATCTAATGGACCTAAATTGTTTAAAAGAGAAGAATCAAGCTCATGCGCCACTCTATGTTTCCATGTTTTAGCCTGTCATGTACAACTTACACTAAGTTGAAAACAGAAATTCATTATCATGTGAACCTGAATTCAGAAACCAAAGCTGATGTAACATGCAAAGTTCAAAGTTTCTAAATCACAGCAGCTAAGGAAAAAAAAAATACCTCAAAATTCTGCACTTGACCTTGTAAGTGTTGGAATTAACTACCTTGTAAGTGTTTGAATTAAGTCTTTTGTAAAAGCGCAAGTAGAAAACATGAGGACCTAAATTACATAGGCAAGGTGTAGGATCCCTAGCTTCTGAACAATGCTTTGTTTCTAGTCTCTGATTCAAATTAAAAGCTAGTTGCAGAAAGAAAAGTGCAACAAAAGCTTGTTTTTTGTCTTTTTTCTGCATGTACAATGAACTAAGTTGTTTGATGGAAAGTAGATGTTGGACCGACCAAAATTTGTTATCCTGTATGATGGCCCCCAGTTTTAATTCTCTGTGATTCATAGTTGCAGAGAAAGGTGCAAGGGAAATAATGCTCTTTTTCTTATGTTTCTGAAGTTGTGTGAAAGACCAAAAGCTGAACATTTACCAAATTTCTTAGTGTCTTGTGTTCAATAGTTACAGAGAAAACTGGTTGAAGAAAATTTAGTTAACCCTTCCCTGTTCTTTTTAATCTTAGACAGGTCCAAAATGACAAAAGAGGTTGACAACAATGAAAATTGGTTGTGATTTCAAATTAACCCATCCTTTGTGGTAGAAAATATTGTGGGAAAAGAAGAAATTGCATGTTAGAAGCATTTTTTATTCCACAATGTTTTCTCAAGAATAGAATGACAGCAGTGTCAAATCCCTGGTTTGTACAGGAAAGGGTTAATGATGGAAGGAAAGATGGACAGAACTCGTCAGTCTATTCCACCTGTTTTACAAACATATGAAGAGATTGTTTTCCTCTGAAGTTATTAACCCTTGTCATGCTGTATAAATTACCTAACTGAAATGCTGTCAAATCAAAGGGCTGAAAGCACTGATTGAAATTAATGTTCAAAAATCAATATTTCTTTTAGAAATCAAGTTCATTAACAACTCTGGCAGGAAAAGTACAAGCAGGAGGTGTAGACTAAGATCAGTCTGCACCTAAGTGCAGTCTGATCTTAGTCTACACCTCCTGCCAAAACCGGAATATTCCGGGTTCAGCATGACAAGGGTTAATTCACTACCAAGCTCAACATTGCCATAAATCAGGCAACAATATTCAGAGCACTTCTTCCATTTCATAATCATGTTGTTTCTTTACCTTCAGTATCATTGGTGTCATGACCTTATTTGGAACCAAGAGGAGGTGATGGTAAGAAAATTCAATCTTGCAAAAATCTTCATCTAAGGAGTCATTGGAAAACAAGCATAGAAAGCAATTCAAGTCTTGATGTGGAGGGGTGGGGGTTCTGCTTCATATTAATATGGATTTTCAGTTCAAATCCTATTTAAGTTTTAGGCTACAATTTCTTTAAATTAATTAACCCTTGTCAAGCTGAACCAAGAATATTCCTGTTTTGGAAAAAGTATAGACTAAGATCAGCTTGCACATAAGTGCATTCTGATCATTGTCTACACCTCCTGCTTGTCACCTTCTACCCCGAGTTGTTTATAGAATTAATTTTTAAGGATGAATTTGAAGCCATTCCCACACAACTAAATTTTGGACTGGTCCAAATTGAAAAAAACTGCAGACGACAATTTATAGTTGAATGGGTTTAGATTTTTTTTGTCTTTTTTGACAGAAAACATTGTGGACAATCAAGAAATTGCTTGACACAAGCAATTTCTTGATTGTCTAAATGTTTTCAAAAGCTTTTTCTTGAAGGGCGTAAAAAAAGGAGGGATTGTGTGGGAATTGGGCCTTTGATTAAATGCAAATTCAAGAAAAGTAACAAGGGTTCAAACTGTTCTAAAATTTCAACCACAGGTTAATGAAATTAACTAACACTGTAAGTATTAATTGTTCCTGTAAGCCATACAACATCAACACATGTATTTTTACATTGAGGTAATGATTATTTCTCACATTTTATATTGGTTCTATAGACTGTCATTCATAATGAGTTGTACACATGCAACCTTAAGCATTAAAGCTGTTCCTTATTTACAATTCACCATTACAGGAATGAACTGGTGCTTTCATTGATCAAATCTTCATTTTGCTGACACTAGACCAGTATGTAATAGGTCACACTGTAAAGCTGTTGATGAAAATCAATCCATTACCAGATGAAAGAATTTTAGAGTGGTCCAATTTGACAGTAGTTGCAGACGACAATTTAAAGTTTATGAAGTTCAAGATTTTTTCAACTTTCTTGGTAAAAAACATTGTGTAAAATGAAGTTGCTTGTTACATGCAATTTTTTTCATTTTTCACAATGTTTTCCCTATTGCTTTCATTGAGGGGCGTCCAAAAGGTCACTGTGTGGGAATGGGTTAAAGAACAAGATTCATGTGTTAAGTAGAATGCCCCTGATAACTGCCAATTTTTGTAATTGTGACCTTGATAATGGGCCCCTACCGATATACGGAGTTCTCCCGAAAATTGCCCTTTAATTATCTCCCTTAATTCTACTGGGTAGTTCCGGTTTAAATTTTAACAAAGAGTATATAAGGGCTGAGACTAAAAGCGTCTGTTTTGGAGAGAATTAATTATTTTTTCGATATTTCACACATAAGAATATTGAGTATTTTTGTAATACTTAAAGATTATGAAAATGTTTTGGTAGTTTTTATTTACGTTGACACGTTATAATCGTCTTCCTGTCCGAGTTTCATCCAGTTTTCATATTCTACTTCTCATTTTCGAAACAAAATTAGCAAAAGTGTCCTTCATGGTGAATTGTTCCTTTTATTTCCTTGGCTTGAGAATATCTATTGAAACGTGCAAACAGACAAAACAACAACGGGGGAAACAAAAGTATTGCGATAAAAGGAGTATTTTTTCAAAGAATTTCTCCAAATCTGTGCGATCCGTTAATTTTTATACAAATGGATTTTAATTTTTCGTCTGTATCCTATTTCGTTTTGAGATTTTTTTATCTACAAAGGTTTAAATGGTAAGTTAATCTTAAGAATTATCGATGTCCGTCCATAAACTCCTGTTTTAATCCAAGTAACTTACACGTTTTGAATTGGTATCTTTGATTACGCAATAGTCCACGGGTGGTATCCGGAAATATCTCATAACGATTGGCTATTTGCTTTGATTTTCACACGACTGTCCAGATGTCCTTCTTTTGACTAATTAACATGGGAGTCGATTGACTTATATTATTTGGAATTTATCTAGTTCTTAAGATTGATTGATGTTTTATCTTTCTGTCAATATATTATATGCAAACTGATGTGGTTGGGTCCCTAAGTAAAAGTACACTACCATAGGTTAAATGCTCCCATTTTGCGTAGAATCAGATATTTTTTCAGAATTTGATGCAGAGAAATGTTGAGTACTCTTAAAATACTCTTAGAATATAGAATTGATGTGGTAGTTTATATTAACATTGACACGTTTTAATCTCTTCTCTCTCCCGACCTAGGAACCAATTTCATTCTCGTCAAGTTTTCATATTTTACTTTTCATTTTCGAAAAAAAAAAAAAAAAAAAAAAAAAATAGCAAAAGCGTCCTTTGTAGGAAATCATTGCGTTTACTTCTTTAACTTTAAAAGACTTCTTAAAACAAGGAAACCACACGACAACAACCAAGAATAACAATATTGCGATAAAGAGTACTTTTTACGCCAAATTTCTCCACATCTGAAAGATCCATTATTTTCGGTACACATGGCTATTAAAATTACATTCGTATCCTCTTTCGTTCTGAGATTTTTTTTTCTGTAAAGGGTTAAATGGTAAATCAAATTTAAAAGTTAACGATGTCCTCCCATAAACTGCTATTTTAATCAAAGTAACTTACACGCTTCTGATCGGTATCTCTGATTGCGTAATAGACCACGGGTGGTATTTTGGATATACACTGGATATATCTCATAATGATTGGTTATTTGCTTTTGATTTTCACCCGATATCCCCTTATTACAAGTAACAAAGGAAGTCGTTTGCTATTCCCTCTAATTCTAAGGAAAATACGAGTTTGTACATTTTAAATAGGATTATAAATGCAAGAGGTAAAGGAAATCTATTCTAAAACGTTTCTCATTTAGAAAAAAATGGAAAAAATGTTTAAGTAAGAAAAATCTGAAAAAAAAGTTTAAGATCACTTTTTTACAACAAAAAGATTTGAATATTTAGTATATATACATTGTATCATATATTTCATTGCATGATATATCTCAATATAGTAATAAGAATTTGGTATCAACTAAATGGATTAAAACGCTCAAAAGATTGTCTTAGTTTGATCTTTGTATTTGTTTGAATGGGGGTTTTACGCCGCTTTCAACAATCTTTCAGTTATATCGAGGCGGCTGGAGCACCTAACAATGGATTCCTGGTATTTCTCACACCAGTACCGCCATCACATCATTTCCTAGCCTCCAGCTGCTATCCCACATAGGTCTACGATTATCAAACCATTGGTGGAAGACAAATAGTCGGAAAGGATGAGTGCCGCCGTCAGGCATCGAACCCGGGACCTCTAGAATGACAGTCCGACGCGCTACCAACTGCGCTATGTCGGCGGCTTGATCTTTGTAACACTTCTTAACACTTCTTACGGTCATCTCTTTTATATTTCCACTTTTTATTTCTCAAATACTTAAATACATGAAATGATATATAAAAAAATAAATTAATAAATTCAGCAGGGTAGAAATACTGTGGAAAAGGAAAAAATGCAACCGAAAAATACACTTTCATACCGGCTCATTTACGATTATAAACACGTAAAACGTCCCTTAGCTTAAAGATTAAGCTCAGCTGTTAAAATAAAGTAGTCTCTAGATCATATAGGGTTTTAACATTGATGACACATAGTGAGATCTTGCAACAACATGTTAATGTTTTCGATACTGATATCATCGATTTTTACACCGGAACTACCCAAAGATTTAAGGGAGGTCACTCTAATACTAAAACTAAGCAGAGTAACTCTGGATATCGGTAGGGGCCCATTGGCCTTGATCTATATAAATGACCTTATCATCAACTCATATTAGCTTACCTGAATACGATGACTCATGGCTTTATGATATATACTAAATATCAAAGGTCCACTGATAGCCGTTTAGGAGATTTTTTTTAAGAATTTCTCCTTGAATCCTATACAATTCCAAGATCCCACAAAATAGGCTTATTCTTAGAGTTAGAGGATAAATGAGCAGTGATATATATCCAATTGTCAAGGTTCTAAGACTTATGATTTTGGAGAAGAAATTTTAGAATGTCCACAATGATTTCTACCCCAAAAGTCAAAGACTTTTGATAATTCTAGAACTTGATATTGTCGTCTGCAACTTCTTTGAATTTGGACCAGTCTAGAATTTTGTCTTCTGCTAATGGGTTAAGGTATCATTTTTTTTCCCCAAGTTACATTTTGACGCCAACAGATGACAGAGAAAAGCTATACAAAATGTCAAAGAGTGTTCAATGATCAAATTGATATCCTTTGGGAGCTGTACAGATTTCCAAGAATGACTGTTTATAGTCAAACTGCTCCACATTCTGTATTCTTAAACACTTAATCGAATTCAGTAACAAATATACTTACAGTCTTTTTTTTAACCTATTCTGACACAGTGACACTTTTAAACGCCTCTTGAATATAAATCTATGGAAAACATTGTGGATAAGGAAGAAATTGCTTGTTACAAGCAATTTCTTCATTATCCACAATGTTTCCATCCCACAAGACAAGGATTTTAAAGATTTCGTCAACTTAAAATTGTTGACTGCAACTTCTTTGAATTTGGACTGGTCTGAAATCTTATTGTGTGGTAATGGGTTTAGCATTTCTTTGTATCTTGTATATCTATGGCCAGTTGTGAATAAAATCAGACAAATTTGAACAGATGTTCCAACAAGAGTGCCTATCACAATATATGAACAAACCATAATATAGAACAACTAGCCAAGACAAGAAATTTTGCATTTGACCAAATGTAAATGTAGGAGATGTGTTAACAAGAACTTTTGCATTTAGCCCCCTTTTTCTGTATTCCCATTTTCTGTGAAGAAGCATAAAAGGGTAAAACCCCACAAATATGCACAAGGTCAAGTGACAAGGAACATTCTAGACTAGGAACATTCTATAATAATTTCATTCAAATTCACCCATATATTTGGGAGGAGAAGAAATTTCAAACTAAGCCCCCTTTATCTGTGAGGCAGCCTAAAATGGTAAAATACTGACAATATGTGAAAAGTTCAGGTGACTAGGAACATTCTGTGAAAATTTCATCAAAATTCTTCCATAAATGTAGGAGTTTAGTTAACCAAATGTGGACATATGTATGGACATAGGGATGTAAGGATGCCATGTCAAGAAATCTGGGTCAAAACCCCCTAAGCCCCTAAATAAATCTCCACACGAAGTTTTAAGTCAATGCTTTGAATAGTTGCTGAGAAAATTGCAATAAGAATAAACTCCTATACCAGACAATATCAGAAAATAAACAAGGTCATAAACAGCAGGTAATTAACGTGCAGACCTAAAGTCAGTAAGCATCATGAAGGACCCCTAGACAGACCTCCACACCAAGTTTCAAGTCAATGCTATGAATAGTTGCTGAGAAAAGTGCAAAGAAAATATACAACTATGCCATCAGTGTCCATGTATAATCCAGTCATACAAGAACCATGTCTGACATGGCCATCCCCCGCCGTAAAAGCTTGATAGTAGACTGAAGCCAGTTAGATTAAGGCTTCTCGTGCACTGCAATTCTTCTCATTGAGTTAGATAATAGCTATTATACTTTCAGAGATTTGCTCAGGACAAAATCTAAGTCTTTAAAACAACAAAGGGCAATAACTACAAAATTATGCAAGCGAGAATTGTGGTTCTTGTGCACTGCACTCCTCAACAAGGTCTATCCACCTATGAAGTTTCAAGTTAATAGCTATTATACTTTCAGAGATATGCCCCAGACAAAATCTTAGTCTTTAAAACAACAAAAGGCAATAACTCCAAAATTATGCAAGCAAGAGTTGTGGTTCTTGTGCAATGCACTTCTCCTCAATGAGATGTATCAACCTATGAAGTTTCAAGTTAATAGCAATTATACTTTCAGAGATATGCTCCAGACAAAATGTAAGTGTTTAAAGCAACAAAGGGCAATAACTCATAAATCATGCAAGCAAGAGTTGTGGTTCTTGAGCACCGCACTTCTCCTAAATGAGATGTATCCACCTATGAAGTTTCAAGATGAGAGCAATTATACTTTCAGAGATATGCCCCAGACAAAATGTTATTCTTTAAAATAACAAAGGGCAATAACTCCAAAATTATGCAAGCAAGAGTTGTGGTTCTTGTGCACTGCACTTCTCCTCAATGAGATGTATCCACCTATGAAGTTTCAAATTGAAAGCAATTATACTTTCAGAGATTTGCTCCGGACAAAATGTAAGTGTTTAAAGCAACAAAGGGCAATAACTATAAAATTATGCAAGCAAGAGTTGTGGTTCTTGTGCACTGCACTTCTCCTGGATGAGATCTATTGACCTATGAAGTTTCAAGTTGATAGCAATTATACTTTTAGAGATATGCTCTGGACAAGTTTAATGATGGAAGGACTGAATGATGGAATGACGGAATGACGGAATGACGGACGGAGACCATTACTATATCCCCTTCGCCAAAATGGCGGGGGATAAAAACAAGAAGCCGTAAACCTGCGTACATAAATTCGGTATTCGCCATTTAGGACCCCTAGATAAACCTCCACAACAAGTTTCAAATCAATGCTATGAATAGTTGCTGAGAAAAATGCTATGAAAAAATATATTTATACCGTCAATGTGCAAATATAGATGAAGTCATAAAACAGGAAGTAGTTAACTTGTAGACCTAAAATCCGTAAGCAACATGTAGGACCCCTAGATGAACCTCCACACCAAGTTCCAAGTTCATGCTATGAATAGTTGCTGAGAAAAATGTGATGAAAATTTATCACTATACCAGTCAATGTGCAAATATAAATTAGTTCAACAGGATGTAGATTTATTACCCACCTAAATTCGGTTAGCACCATGTAGGAACCTCCACACCAAATTTCAAGACTAAGCTATGAACAGTTGCTGACAAAAGTGTGACGAAAAATAACGGTAACAGATGGACGGACAGAAGTACGGCAAAGGACAAAGGGTAACCATTATACCCTCCTCTTCTTCAAAGTGATGGTATAACTATGATATTTATGACTTTTAATGAATAAAATCAGATCAAGGATTTGCAGGCCATATTCACCAATTATAACTACCTATGTTGACTGTTAATGGGTTGATATTAAGATGTTGGCCTTCTTCTCTGTTTCCTGATCATATTGTCACTAATAAAGAATCCAATAGAACAAGAACTGGCAACAAACCAGGCAACCAGGTCACTATGGTAACAATAAACTCAAATCAGTTTGTCACAAGAATGGCTTTATACCACAGAGGGTTATTGGTAATGACACGCTGTAATTGAAATTGTGACCGTCTTCCAAGACCAGGGAAAATTACATACATATTTATAGATTTCCATCACTTATGAATATCATTTCTTGACCATAATGAGCCAAAATGGCACCAACACTAACAATGTGGCAAGGTTTGCCTTAACCCTTGTCATGCTGAACCAGCCTGCATATGTGCAGTCTGATCTTAGTTTACACCACCTGCTTGACCCTTTCAAGCCAAATGGAATCAGTTTTCAAACAAAATATTGACATGCAACAAGTGATTCCAGAGATTTCAGTCCTTAGATTTTAGTGCAAATCTAAACAGGATTTTATTCAGCATGACAAGGGTTAAAATATGAACATTTTGAAATAATGTTTATTGGATGATTTCTATAGATCTCTGACTTTCTAAAACATCAACATCTCAGTTGAGAGCAAATAAGATTATAATACAGTTATTCAAGAGTGTTATCAAAATTAGATACAACAACTTTTAAGGTCCATTTAAAAAATCAATTGAAGAAAGATAACTGTTTAACACAATCAACACTGAGTAAATCCATCTAAACTCTACCTCAGGATTTAACTAATTTGAGTTTAACCCATTACCAGACAACAAAATCTTAGACCAGTCCAAATTGAAAAGACTTCCAGACAACTATTAAAAGTTAATAAAATTTAAGATATTTTCCAACTTTTGGGGTAGAAAACATTGTGAAAAATGAAGAAATTTCTTGTTGCAAGCAAATTCTTCATTTTAAACAATGTTTACCCCGTTGTTTTTCTTAAGGGGGTCAAAAAGCGTCACTGTGTGGGAATGGATTAACCCATTCCCACACAACAAAATTTTAGACTGGTCCAAATTGAAAGAAGCTAAAGACGACAATTTCAAGTTTAATTGAAATCTAAATTTTTCTTTTTTTTTTTTTTTAATAGAGAAAATTGTTGGAAACAAGATGTGTTTGTGAAACACTATGCCCCCCGAAACGGGAATTCTATAGAAACGGGTAAAGGGTTAAAATTTTGACCTTGACCTTCATGAAATGACCTTCCCCAGTTGCGCCTTGTTTAGACCTATCTACATACCAAATATTAGCATTGTAACTTAATCAGGGTTGAAGTTATAGGAAAATGTTTAGTTGGCAGGTTAAGTTTTGCAGACAGACAGACAGACAGACAGACGGATACCAGTAAAACAATATGCCCCCATCTTATCGATGCGGGCATAAAAATGCTTGATACAAAGCTCTCTTCTTGAGGTGCATAAGAAGGAGGGATTGAGTTGGAATAAGTTAAAGTAGTGCATAAAGAGAGGCAGTAGTGTTTAAACCATTCCAACTCAATGATGCTTTTTAACTGGTTTAAAATTTTGCCATCTGATAATTGGTTAACCCATAGCTACCCTTTTTATAGCTGGGTGGACATGAATTGGCTATCAATCCATGACCATATAATGAGGCTTGCTGAAACTGTGTAGAAATACAATCATGGGGAAAAGAATCTACCATGTTTGGCACCTATTTTCCGTATATTAGCAGGATATAAAATGTTGTCTACAACTTCCTTCAACTTGGTCAAGTCTAAAATTTTGTTGTCTGAGGATTGGTCAAGTATCTGAAACATGAACCGACCCCAGGTGATGGAGGGCTAAATTTTGACACCTCTAGATTACTAGTCAACAAAAATTATCATTCAGTCAACAAGGCAGCCATAAGTTCAACTTAATGCAATGGTTCAACTTACAACTACATGTATTAACCCATTCCCACACAGCAAAATTTTAGACTGGTCCAACTTGAAAGGAGTTGCAGAAGGTAATTTAAGGCTTATGATATTTTGCATTTGATGTACTTTTGGGGCAGAAAACATTGTGAATCATGAAGAAATTGCTTGTGACAAGCAATTTCTTCATTTTCCACAATGTTTTCCGAAGCTTTTTTACTTGGAGGCATCTAAAAACATCACTGTGTGGGAATGGGTTAATATTTTCTATATCTTCAAAATAAAATGTTCAGGGGATTCAAATATTAGTGTTCAATACAATTGATTATAAAAGTCCCCTCCTTTTTTCACCTTATTTGAACCATGTTGTCTGACAAATTAGATTTTCGTATTACCAGCAATAAAACAGTAAAATTAATTGGTATGATTTAGGGAATCAAGAAGCAAACACCTACTGGTATTTATTGCCACGGGAATGACATGACAGAATTGGACAAACCAATTTACTGTTAAACCCTTACAAAGTAATAAAACTTTGGGCAATCACAATAGAATTTGCCTCATGTTTAACATTGCTTCTTATTTCATTTTTTACCCATTGCAAGATGGAAAGAATTTAGACAGGTCAAAATTCAAAGAAGTCGTTGACAATAATTACAAGTTGATAAAACTTTGAAAATGGCTTCTCAGAAGAGAGGAAAATTGTTTTCTTTAACTCTTTTCTGTAAATATGTTAAAACACATCATTACTTGCTGGGTATCGTCAGTGCTATGTATGTTGGTGCACTAGATGCCAACCAACATGATCTATAGTGTGGCCAAGATTCAAACTCACAACCTTCCACACCTCCTTTGACCTGTCCACTGCCCTTATCACTTAGACACACATGCACAGCCTTTCCTTAAGGGATGATACAATTTTTGGACCAGTCAAAATGGAGAGAAGACTCAATTGTACAATGCTTGGTCAAATAACTACATAGTACCAGAAAAAGTAAGGAATATTTTTACCTTGGTTTATTTCTACACTTCAAAATATTGAATTGTGTTGTTATGAGTTAAAGGCTCTCTACATAAATCCTTGCTTTGCAGAAAAAAAAAAGTCAAAAAAATTTACCCTCAACAGATTCCTTTTCCCTGTTATTCTAAATTGACTTTGATTTTATCTTTTTAACTAAATTTTATTTCTTTTTGGAAATAAATTGTAATCAGAGTCATCAAAGCACAGTAAGCACCAGTTGAGGGTAAAATTTAAGACCAGTCCAAATTGAAAGAAGTTGCAGACAACAATTTAAAGTTAATGATTTTTTCTATTTTTTCAACCTCCTGAGTAGAGAACATTGTGGAAAATGAAGACATTGCTTGTTACAAGCAATTTCTTCTTTTTCCACAATGTTTCCTCAATTTTTTTTTCTTGAGGGGCGTCAAAAGGCGTCACTGTGTGGGAACGGGTTAAGCATTCTAAATGCTTTCAAATAGCATTTTCAGTAAGCTACCTTGCACTAATGAGAAGTACTTTGATTTTACCAACAGCCATCTTTTATAGGGTACAGTAATGTAATCACTGAATGGTATTAGTTACAGATCAAATCCCAAGTAATTGACAGCTGATAGACTGGTAAGATTGAGTTGACTGTATTTGACAGGCCGACAATATCACTGTGACCCCCTTTACACAACTTTGAATTCATATATATATTTTCAAAATAACACATGAACTCAAAGTGAAAGTTCCTCGTTTTGCTAAGTCTTCTGCAAGGAACGGACTACATTTCTTTAGATGCTCAAACTATGAATGTTGTAAATACATATATTGTGTGAATATCTAGGCTTTTCTTTGTCTTTACTTCACCCATTACAATTCAATCTTGCTCATCAGAATAGAAAGATCAATGACCACACTTATTTACCCCTGATAAAGTTGTCATCAAATGATGTTAGAATTTTATTTTAAATATAAGGTTTTTGGTTAAACTTTTGAAGACCTTTGACTTTGACCAATGGTCTTGATCTTGTTACATGACTTCCACCTTGGTTTCTGCCGATGCATCTTGATGAGATCTATCAACATGCAAAATATGAGTATTGTATCTTAAATAAGCTTAAAGTAATTGTAAAGGTTAAATTCATTTGTTAACTTTTGCAAAAGTTTGACCTTTGACAAATAACCTTGCCCTTGTGACATGACTTGAACCTTGGTTTCTGTAGACGCATATCAATGATTTCTATCATTACACCTAATATGAGCATTATATCTTACCCCATTCCCACACAATAAAATTTTAGACTGGTCCAAATTGAAAGAATCTACAGACGACAATTACAAGGTAATTAAATTTTAAATCTTTTCATCTTTTTGGATAGAAAACATGAAGAAATTGATACAAGCAATTTCTTCAATTTTCCACAATGTTTCCCAAAGTTTTTTTCTTAGGAGCATAAAAAGGAAGACTTGTGTTGGAATGGGTAAACAAACTTAAAGTACAGTCGACAGTCATTATCTTGAGTTTTTTGCAAGGAGTGGAAAAAGCTTGAGATAATCAAAGTTCCGGGTAAAAAAAATTGCCCTCAAACCCTGAAGTTTTAACAAAAATCAGATTTGGGTAAAGCCTCATGTGTTGACTGGTTTTGGCTTATGACTCATTATCAGACATAGGAATGGGGAAAGCTGTCATCTTTGAATATTTAATCTTTTTTTAATCCATGGCATGTATATTTTGTTTGTGTGTTACTGCACAAACTAGAGACGCTTGAGCCCCTGTATGGCACCACAGGCATGAATGCACTGATTAAGCAAATTTTTCATTAATTCAATATGAACTGATACAAAGAAAATAAATCTAAGTCACTGAAATGTTTGAAACAGTTCTGGAGAAGCATTTAACTTTTTCATTTGTTTTTACAAAAGTCAAGTTAAGTTATGTATAATTCATTTACTGGGGAAGATGAAATGGTATAATCAAAATTTAAAAATTTTCCTTGTATACCATATACGGACATAAGCCACAACCATAATAGCCAAGCTTTTCAACCAAGCAAAATCATATGAAGGAAACAGACAAACAGTCATCTGAGGATCATTCCTGTGAAATTTGGTTGAAATCCAACAACAGTCCATTTTCAGTACATACCATATATGGAAATAAGCCCTGTCCATTTAAGCCATATTTTTCTTATAATCAAAATCCTTTTTTTTAATAATCTGATAAAGAGTCATTAAAAGATCAATTTGGTAAAAATTTGGTTAAAATCCATTCAACTGGTTTCCGAGACAAAGAATTTCAAAGTTTTGACCATAGAAATTCGCCCCACCCATTAAAGCCATGTTTTTCATCTGATCAAACTTTTCTGAAGGAATCTGATAAAGGGTCACCCAAGGATCATTACTGTAAAATTTGGTTGAAATCCATCGACTGATTTCTGAGAAGATTATTTTCAAAGCTTTTACCATATATGGAAATTAGCCCCACCCATTAAAGCAATATTTTTCATCCTATCAAAATTCTTTGAACGAATCCAATAAATGTTGACCCAAGATTCTTTTCTGTAAAAATTTGGTTGAAATCCACGAAATGGTTTCTGAGAAGATGATTTTTAAAGGTTTTACAATATATGGAAATTAGCCCCGCCCATTAAAGCCACGTTTTTCATACGACCATAGATTTTTGAAGGAATCTGACAAAGGGTCAGCCAAGTATCATTTCTTCGAAATTTGGTTGAAATCTATTAGATGGTTTCTGAGAATTAGATTTTTAAAGGTTTTACCATATATGGAAATTAGTCCAACCCATTAAAACCATGTTTTTCATCCGATCAAAATTCTTTGGAAAACTGATAAAGGGTAATTTCTGTGAAATTTGGATGTAATACATTCATTCGTTTTTGAGAAGATTTTTGAAGGTTTTACCATATGTGGAATTAGCCCCACCCATTTAAGCCATGTTCATCAAATTCTTTGAAGGAATCTGACAGAGGGTCACCCAAGGATCATTTCTGTGAAATTTGGTTGAAATCTGTTCAGTACTTTCTGAGGAGAAGATTTTGAAAGGAAAAGTTTATGGATGGACTACTGGATGGACAGACGCACGCACATCAGACACAACACCATGACAATAGCTCTCTGGCTTTCAGCCAGTAGAGCTAAAAAACAAGTTTGACAGTGACATGCTGTAATTTTTTTATCACAAGTTTTTCACGTCTTGGACGAAAATCGTTCAGCAATTTCATCTCATGAGTTTCAAAAGTTGGTTAATTAGGGTTAATTGTTAGTCATATTTTCTGCCTAACAGGTAAATTTTGGCGTGAAAGTTAAAATTCTGCTTGAAAAACAACTCAACGTTACAGGAATAGCGGATTTTACTGGTTTGACATAAACATTCAGTTTTATTTGAAATTAAGAAGACATAAAGTTTGGACTTGAATATGACCTTCAGGTATCTTGAAATTCAAGATTTACTATATTGAAATAATGAATGTTGACTCTAATTGTTAAAAATAAGTTCTTTGGTTAAGTTTGGTTGCAGAAGGTTGAACTTGGCAAATGACCTTGACACATGACCTCGACCTTGGTATCTGCAGATGTGTATCAAGATCTCTCATCATTCGAAGTATGTGCATTGTATCTTGAATGTTTTTTTTGTTCAGTTTTTGCAGAAGTTTGACCTTATCACATGACCTCAACCTTAGTATGTGCATATGCGTATCAATGACATCTATCATCATGCCAAATATGAGCACTTTATCTTGAATAGGTTTAAAGTAATTGAACATGTTTATTACAGACAGAGAGACCAAAAGAATGATAGGACAACAGCATAATAATATGCCCCTTATTTTTCAATACAACATACCCATGGCACTTATAGTATTCACAAATGCACAAAGAATCCAGAATTGTGTTTACTTTTACAATTAAACAGGCAATAAATGTATGGTACAATAAGATCTCCACCTACAGACAATATGGACATAATTCTTATAACAAGAAGGCTGAGATGGCTTAAAGATGCACCCAAACAGTCTTTCTGGCCAACTTTCATCCACATTTGGCTAACTTGTGGCCTGAGAGTGTAGGGAGGGAAAATGTCATTTAGGGCCCTTTTCCCCTGTTTTCCAAGAGATTAGTCCAACTTTCAATAGGATTCATCTTTATAATCTGACAAGTTTTCTGACGTTGCTTCATTAAGATTGTCATCTTATCAGCCTAAATAACGTATTTTTCATCATGGCTTCTTTTAACCCTTTACAGATGATCCTTTTTTTTTTACGTCCCTGCGCTTTTATAATGCAGAAAATATTGTGGAAAAAAGAAGAAATTGCTTGTGACAAGCAATTTCTTCTTTTTCCACAATATTTTCTACTCTACTGAATGGATATTTTTCAAATTAAATGCATATGCAAAACCTTTGAATTTGGACAGGTCTACAAAATTTCAAAACAGGAAAGGGTTAGCATGTCTTCCAAAGGTACAGTACAATTTTCAAATTGGGCTCATCTTTTTGACCTGATAGACAATTACCTCAAGTTTTGTCTATATTGGGCTAAATCTTGTCCATCGAACCTTTCCTTTTTTAAAGGCTCATCCTTATGATCTAACAATCATTCTGACCAAGATTTATCAAGGTTATGCCAATATTCTGGCCCCTAGAGTGAATATATAGAAAATATTATCAAGGCCCTTTTTCCTTGTTTTCAATGTAACCTTTTCCTCTTCATGATGGTATAATTATCCTTATGACCCAAAGATTATTCATCAAGATTAGGACAAAACTGTTACCCATTTGGAGTAAACACTTAATAGTTGATGCTGTGCATCTCTCATACAAGGATCCAAAAGTTTCATCAAAAGTGGGATAGAATTGAGCTGAGATATGCTAACAAGAGATGTGCCTGTTTTGCTCCACATGCCTGAATGTACTGATTAAGCAAATTATGTTTTTTTGAATTCAATATAAACTGAAATATCTTGCCATTTCAAGCAAAAGAATCTAGTCACTGGAATCTTTAAAATAGTTCTAAAGAAGAATTTTAACTTTTCATTGTTTCACGAAGATAAAGCAAAGTTATGTAAAATTCTTTTACCAAGTCAGATCAAAAGGTACAACTAGATTTTCAAAACTAACTCTATACCATATATTGACATAAGCTACTCTAAATCAAGAGCCACCAGACATGGATTATGCTCCTCGAATAAAGCCCTGTCACAAAAAATATAAAACAAACAGGGAAAAGGGTTCAAACTGACAAACAGACACAGATGTGGGTATATGTTCACCAAATACCATGCTAAATTTTAAAATTCATCCTTGAGCTGTGACCTTGAACTTGGATCTGTCTGAAAATGTGTTTCAAATGACACATGTACCCACAATAGAGAACTATTGAGCAAAGTTATTTCGAAATCAATCCATAAGTTTAGGAGCTATGCTCCAGACATGCTTAATTTTATTATTTGACCATAAGCTGTGTCGTTGAATTTTGAGTCACTGATTTTTTTAATTTCATTTCATTTTTTGCGCATCTACTCATGACTGAAAACAATTGTGACAAGCAACATAGAAATCAATTTATGATTGAAGGAGCTATACTCTGGAATGCTTAATTTCAATGTTCAACCTTGAGCTATGACCTTGAGCTTGGAACTATATGAATACATTTTTCAAATGGTACATCTATTCATGAAAGACAACAATTGTGTGAAATGATTTTAAAATCTACCCATGATTGAAGGATCTATGTTCTGGAAATGCTAAGTTTTCATGTTCAACCTTGAGCTGTGACCTTGACCTCAGAGTTATCTGAAGATTTTTTTTCAAAATGCTTATCTACTGATGATAGAGAACACCTGTCTAAAGTTATTTGAATTCAATCCATTACTTTAGAAGCTATGCTCCAGACATGGCTATTTACAATACTGAACTTGACCTATGACCAAGGAGCTATTCTTTTTTTCCCCAAATGGCACATCTACTCATGACTGAGCACTAATGTGCCAGGTTATATTGAAATCCTTCAATAATTTAAGGAGCTTTGCTTTGAACCAGGTCAATTTGACCTTTGACCTTGAATTGTGACCTTGACCTTAGAACTAACAAAAAACGGGCAAAGTACGCTGGAGCAATATCATAAGAAATTCATGTGTAAAGTTTTGTCCAATTTGGCTCAAGGGTTGTGGAGATATTGGGGCGGAAGGACGGAAAAATGGAAAAAAAGATGGACAGACAAAATAATAATTGTATGCTCTCCCTTTCTGCAATTTCTAAACACTCCACCTATCTGGACATCTAATGGTTAAAGCATCACATATCTATATGTGAGTGTAACAATTTACTATGTGTTTATATACTGTACCAACTTTTAGTTAATCTCGCTTTTACCATTTACCTCATTACCAGAAAACATAATTTTAGACCAGTTCAAATTGAAAGAAGTTGCAGATTACTAGTGAAAGTGCTTTTTCAAAGGTAAATACATACACAACATAACACTAATCCTTAGGAGAAATTGCTTAAAAGCAGTTATCATTTTACCATAAAGTGGGGTTTTAATTCAAAATTGGTTATAACAAAGCTTTCTACATTTAATTTGCATAAAATTGAGGAATCATGTGGTTATGGTCTAAGAACTTGAGTAGGCAGATTGGACCTACCTTGCTCCCTCCACTGCCACTGCTATCACTGGTGCCGGTTGTTGCTGTAGAGTTCATACTACTGAGAGATCCTCGTCGATCCATTGGGAGTTCATCATAATCTCCCTCGATATCTCTGAAAACATGGAACAAAGCTATTATAACTTTCTAAGGTTAAGTCTGAACTACACTCTGAATACCTTTATATAGATTATGATAAAATCTGACCCATTCCCACACGGTCAGGCTTTTTTGATGGCCCTCAAGAAAAGCAATTGCAAAAACATTGTGTAAAATGAAGAAACTGCTTGTAATTTCTTCATTTTACACTATATTTTCTATACAGTAACTTAAAAAATTCTAAAATTGCACCAACTTTAAATAATCATCTTTCAATTTGGACCAGTCTAATATTTTGTAGTCTGGTAATGAGTTAATGATTTTTTACCATTATTTTACCCCCATCTAATAATAATCTATGAACAAAAGTATCTTTAGTACCATACAGAAATTCTGCATGAAAAAAAAAATCTTTTTTCTTTGAAACAATTCCAAGGATTAATCATAAATTCTTGTAAGGAAGAAGAATCTTAAAAGATTCTTTTCATCTCTAATTCTAAGAACAGATTCTGTTCTATGAGCAATATTTTGAACTGGAGGACCATAAGGTAATTCTACATGCAATTTCTGGAAGCTGGAGGCTTATTTTTTGGTGTTTCAACCTTTTCTCCTTTGTTCACCATGTTTTCTACCTTATATGACACTCATTTTTTTTTTATCAAATTGTCCTTTTAACCCATTGCCAGGTGACAAAATTTTAGACTAGTCCAAATTACAAGATTGACTGATTGAATAGGGTTTAACACCACTTTTAACAGTATTTCAGTTATATCGCAAGGCTAGTGCACCTAAAAATGGATTCCTGGTATTTTGCACACCAGTACTACCACTACATCCTTTCCTAGCCTCCAGCTGCTACCCCACTTAGGTTTAAGATTATCCAACCATTGGTGAGAGACAAATGTCCAAAAGGATATTTGCCACCCCTTGGGATCGAACGCATGCCTCTCATGATTGAAGACTAGGAGTCTAACGTGCTACCAACTGCGCTATGATGGTGTCGGGTCTATTGATGGTGTTAGTGACATTGACCTACATTAATCCAATACCTGACAGCAAAATGTTAGACAAGTCCAAATTGAAAAAAGACGAAGACAACAATTTCAAAGATATGATATTTTAGTTTTGTTTTTTTTTAAACTTCTGAGTACAAACATTCTGTAAAATGAAGGAATTGCTTGTTGCAAGCAATTTCTTAACTCTTTTTCTCAACAGGCTACAAAAATGTCATTGTGTGGGAATGATTATATTACATGTCTGAAGGCAATTCACTTCGAGGACAATACTTGTGAGCAAAATTATTTTGAAATCATTAGAAGACATAACAAGCATTTTTTTCATTTTCCCCACTACTTTTCGAAGCTTTTTTTTTTTTGAAGGGTATAAAAAATCGGGATTGTTTGGGAATGGGTCTATTAACCCTTGTCATGCTGAATTAAATCCTAGAGAGAATTGCTTTAAAATCAAAGGGTGATGGCAATGGTAGGTAAAAATGAGGGTCAATATTTCTTTTGAAAATTGATTATTCAAATAACTTTTGCGGAAAAGGGACAAGCAGGAGATGTAGACCAAGATCAGACTGCATTCATGTGCAGGCTGATCTTTGTCCATACCTCCTGCCAAAACAAGAATATTACGGGTTCAGCATGACAAGGATTAAGACTTAGAAAAGAATTGTGTCCTGACCTGCTAACTCTATGAGGAACACTTATTTTTGGTGGAGCTTTGAACACAACTGGTTGTTTATCTTTGAACGCTTCATGTATATACATCATTCTCTCTTGTATCAACTCTCGGAGTTTTTTCACCCAAACTTGTTTGATTTCCAGTGTCTGAGCTTTCAGTATTATCTTGTATTCTGATATGGGAGCTCGGCCAGTCCACAATGAAAACTTGGTGGAGTCGCCTTCTATATGTTCTGTGATGTTGATCTCTGATATCTGAAAAAGAGTTCAAAAGGGCATTCCGACCATTTGACATACATGTTAACCCATTCCCAAACAAAAAAATTTTAGACTGGTCTTAACTGAAAGAAACAGCAGAGGATAATTTTTAAGTTGATGGAATTTATTTTTTTTTTGGTAATTTCAAATAGAAAACATTGTGGATAATGAAGAAATTGCTTGTATCAAGCAATTTCTTCATTTTCCACAATGTTTTCCAAAGCTTTTTTCTCAGGGGGAGTAAAAAGGAGGGATTATGTTGGAATTGGTTAAGAAAAGACGTATGTAAACCATATATCTTATCACAGTCTACCCTATACTTTCTGTTTAAACCCATTACCAGACAAGAACATTTTAGACTGGTCCAATTGGAAAGTAGTTGTGACCATATCAAAATGTGCTAAAACTGGAAAATAAATGCCAAATAGGGTAGAAAAAATAGAGAAAACAGGAATGCTTGCTTTTCCCACAAAGTCTTCAATGATTGTATAACTTAAGGGCGTAACAAAGCCTCATTGTGTGTTAGTAAATAAAGGTAGTGACTCCAGTTTCTTCTGATGATCAGCAAATATTCCAAACACACTGTGTGGGTATCTAGACAGATCAGTAATTTTAAGAGCACATGATTATGTGAAATAATCTGAAATTTAAAGCACAAGTCGAATAAAATAACCTAACAGTTTACTTTACTTTTATGTCACAAGTATAATATTTTTAGCATATATATATAAATACAGTTAGCAGATGATGACTTTGAAATAAGGGGGACACAATCATCCATCTTTCAAATCAGATATCCTTAGTACAAGGATAAATCCAGATTAGGATAATAAAATAGAAATGCAAAACTAAGAATTGCTGAGCTTTACAAGAACAAGTGCTTGTCATTGATGGAGAATCATTATAGTAAATTTCAATCATTTTCAATCAACACTAGGCACAAGTTATAACCTTTTCAAAAGTTGCTCATACTAGAATATAGGCAATTTTTTAATTAAAGGGCAGATAATTGATGAAGAACTGGAGTTATCTTATTTTCAAAGGTTTAATGTACCACTTGAGACTATGCAAAGCTACAACTTCTTTTGGTTGAAATTGTAGGCGGAGTTGGGCACACAAGAAATATAGTGATTCATTTCAATTTAAGGTCAGACAGTTCATGATAATTCTAAAACTACCAAAGTAGTTTGAATTTCAAGGTCTTATGCACAACTAGTCATCATAGAGATACATTGTGGTAAGTTTCAGTTTGTTCCGATAGATACTGTAGGAGGAGTTACGCACGCATAAAATGTAGTGATTTTTTTTTAATTCAAGGGCAGATAATTCAAGATAATTATAGAAAGACTAGTGTGATTTGAATTTTAAAGGTCTTATGCACAACTAGACAACATTGTGCCACATTCCAGTTCATTGATATTGTAGGAGTTGCACACAAAAAATGCTAATGGACAGACAGACAGATGGACAGATGGATAGATGGACAACTGGAACCATAACATAATTAGGCCCTTTGGGCGTGTTAAAAAAAAAAGTTCTATAAACATGTCAGGTTCCTTCTCTAAAAGATAACTTTTAAACTGCACTTTCGTGAGTGTCTAATCCCTTCCCAAAACATTCCTTTTTAGGTTTTAAAGGGGTTTTACGCCCCTTTCAACAATCTTTCAGTTATATCGCGGCGGCTGGAGCACCTAACAATGGAATCCTGGTATTTCTCACACCAGTACTACCATTACATCCCTTCCTAGCCTCCAGCTGCTATCCCACATAAATCTACGATTATCGACCCATTGGTGGGAGACAAATAGTCGGAAAGGATGAGTGCCGCCGTCGGGGATCGAACCCAGACAAAACATTCCTTATTCCTTGCTGTTTTTCAAAATTTTAGACTTTTCAAATCCAAAGGGGTAGCATATGACATTATAAAGTAAGTACAATTTAAAAGATAACTATCCTATATGGTAGAAAATATTGTGGAAAGAGGAGAAATCCCTTGCTTCAAGCAATTTCTTCTTTTACCACAATGTCTTCTCAAAGATAAATTCACATTGAGGTAAAAATCAGGGATTGTACGAGAAAGGATTAAACAAAAAATAGTTTGTTTGAAGGAAGATAGAAATAGCCAACATTAATATTTTCTTCTTTATTACATTTTGAAGTATTTCTTACTAAAACTACTTACTGGCTAATTCAGACCATTTAATATAAAGTTGACCTATCTGGTCATCATTTCAACATTGTGTAAAATGATGTCCCTTGAACACTTAAGTTTTGTCTTTAATTGACCTATTTCATTGAAATCTCTAAGTGTTGTATACATACCATTAATTTAAACTTGCTCATATATTTGGTTTTCCCGTTACTATCTTTAGATTCCTTGGCAAATATAAGACACATATCAAACAAGAATATATGTCGTTCTCTGCCCTTCTTTATAAGTTGTTTAGGGTCCCACACTGTAAAGTTTTCCTGTAGTATCACCTCTCCCAGTGCTTCTATACTGTCTTCCAGACCTTCTAACATACTGAGATGCATTGCATCGTTTGCTTTCTTTGGCACATTGATCATCACTTCCAGGGCATCCTTGGTAATAAAGATATATCAAGACTACATACATTTGTTAGTCTAGCACTCAGTTTTAAGTTTACATCCTCACATGTGAAAAACAACTAGAGATTTATATTTGTCTTACTAGTGTTTAACTTTAAAAAGTCAAGTTTCCACAGAATGGTATAACCAATATTAGTTATATTTTGAGCTATCGGGCTAGTTCTACTTAAACAATAAAAATAACCTTTTTTACATATGAGACACCTTGTATTTCGTTTCCAGCAAGGGAGATTTAGGGGACT
Organism: Fragum fragum; assembly: GCA_946902895.1. Taxonomy (NCBI): domain Eukaryota; kingdom Metazoa; phylum Mollusca; class Bivalvia; order Cardiida; family Cardiidae; genus Fragum; species Fragum fragum. The sequence goes on from OX336381.1 coordinate 21,563,209, forward strand.
AATAATTGCTATTTGTTTATTGATTCAGATACGCCGTGAGTACAGCTTTAGTTAAGCTGTGGTTGCGGGGTTTCTGAAACAAACCAAAAACTGGCATGGTGCAAGGGACATAACAATGCCTGCAGCTTTGAAGATAAGAATACTTGTTGTCCCCCTTGCACTAAACACTAAACATTGTTAAAGACTATAGCGAGATAGGGTTGTGTGTGCCGGCAACACACACAACAGTATCTCGCTTACATGAAGACCGCAGTATTATTATTCCTTTCAACTAAACAAAGTTGAGGTCATTTGAACACTATGAATTGATAACACCTAACCTTCTCTCGCCAGCAGTATATCTAAAAATATCGAAACATTCAAGAATCAACAACTACATGTACTTTAACCACCATTGACATTGTAAATATTTGTATATTTATGTGGTTTGATAGGCAATATTGCCTTTATTCCTGAATAAACAATTAGATTATTATGTTAACTGACAAACATGATTAACTTATGAATACTGCAGTCAATATGTAAGTATTAATCTAAGAAAATACACAAATTTTCATTTATAAAGCAGTCCCATGTAATAAATCATTCAGCATAAATATTTCACAAGATACTTTTTTAAAATACAGCCTTTTTTCCGAAAGGTGGTCTTGTTAAGTGACCTTAACCTTGCTGGATGACCTTGACCTTACAACCAATTGATGCCTATCAATACATGGAACCTATAGCTAAATCATGAACCATGTATCTTCAACAGTGTTTAAATAAGAGGGAAAAAAGGTTTTGGTTAAGATTTGATCAAATACAGACAGACTTACAGATGGACAACAGCAAAACTACATGCCTTCACTTTTTGGATACTGGGGTATAAAAGTTTATTTCTGAGATCCTGTATACATAACCAACATTGTTAGTTTATTGTTTTTTAAACAATTTTTTGTTATATGTATTTGTTTATCACTTATTTATGTACTTTATGGTTATCACCAGTGGCTCGGGTTCTAAAACATCTTACCCAAGGACATACCCATAGTGAATCCGAACCCTTATCTTTGATATCTCTTCAGTCATGAGACAGCCACCCTAGCCACTGTACCAAGCTGGACTCCACCCAACATTATACTAACTTTCATTTTCCCTATATCCCTTCACAAGATAGAACAATTTTGTAAAACCTTATTTTCACCTGTATGTAATTCACAACAAGGGAAACATTGTGTTAACCCATTACCAGATGGCAAAATTTTAGACTGGTCCAAATTGATAGAAGTTGAAGATGACAATCTAAAATTTATGAAATTTTAGATTTGTTCATCTCTTTGGGCAGAAAACATTGTGGAAATGAAGAAATTGCTTGTAATAAGCAATTTCTTTATTTTCCACAATATTTTTCCAAATGTTTTTCTTAATGGGCATCAAAAAACATCACTATGTGGGAATAGGTTAAACCTGATTTTCCTCCATTCACTCTGACAAGATAATGAAAAATTATACAAACTTTAATTTCCCTATGTTGCCCTCATAACATGAGAGTGAGTCAATCCACAGCAGTTGATATTTTTTGATCCCATGTGTAAATAACTGGCAACCACTCTCAATTTCTACCTAACTTAATTTCCAATGTAAGTCCCCCTAAACATAACCAAAGATGTACTAACCTTAATTTCTCCTGTGTGTCCTTCACAACACGATAGTAAATCTTTCAGCAGCAGTTGATATTTTGTGATCCTCTGTACTGGTTTGATCAGATAGGAGGCTAGAGGCTCATTTAGCTGATGCTTCTTTTGTAGATCCTAAAGAAATAGAAAAAAAGTCCATATTGTAGCAGAGGGGGTTGTAAGAACCATTTCATCGTGTCAAACAAAGATATATATAATATGACCCATGGAGTGATTAAACCCATACAATATTGTTGATGGGTAATATATCTAGAGTAATATAACTATATGAATGAGCTGAAGCAAGTAGTAATGACTTTTCTTAACCACAAAAAGATGTCATAAAGCGTATCATAATACAATTCTACAATGGGCTTCATATAATTCAAGTCATATTTTCAAATACTTCATACAAATGATGTTACTCTAACTGCAGACAAGGGTTGACATTGTTTTCTCCAGTCGGGAATAAATCGTCTAATAACCCACCAAGAACCCGTAAGTAGAATGCTGGCCACCTAAATGTGACAACTACAGCTTACTCTAGGTTAAAGTCGCCAAAACAAAAAAAAAGCTTCACATAAATGACAGCCAATATTGAAGTACAAACTTCTGTCTATATTAAAGACTTTTTTGATAGCATTTTCTTTGATTGACAGCTGCAATTGGTCAATTAGAGAGGAAATGAAACAGTAATGAACAGGAGAAAGATAACTTACGAGCCTTATTTCCATACAAAGTTTCAAGTCATTGTTATAAATTGTTGCTGTGAAAAATGTGGCTAAATAATGGTTACAGACAGACAGACTGATGGACAGACAGAGGTAAAGCAGTATACTCCTCTAGGAATCAAGTTTATAGTAACTGCTGTTTTAAATCCTGTATCTATGTTGTATCCAATCTCAGGGAAGTGAAATACAGTGACTGTATAGGAAATAAATAATATTGCAAGTAAGGCCTGAAGGGTCTAGACATAGCTATGTATGAAATTTTACCTTTAAATCAAACAGAGAATCATAATGAGTCACCAAATTTACCTGTGACAACAATGTAAAATAATTTGGTCAGTGGTAGATCATAATGTCATAACTACAGCGTATTAAAACTTTAGTTACAATATTTAGTTTGTACACCAACAGTTCACTTCTTGCTTTGTTCTCAATGACCAACAAATTATTGTACACTAGTAACCCTGATAAAGTTCACATTTGTAATGACATTTGTGTTGGGCATGGATGGTATACTACCCTTGTGGAATGCTATTAGAGGTGGGTGGAGCTATTAAACTGCCCTCTCATAGTGCTAAGTGAGGTGGCAGTGGCTTGAAAACTGCAAACTTGGATTAACCCATTACCAGACAACAAAATTTTAGACTGGTCAAAATACAAAGAAGTTGCAGACGACATTTAAAGTCAATGAGAATCTAGATTTTTTTAACTTTCCGGGTAGAAAACATTGTGGAAAATGAAGAAATTGCCTGTGGAAAGCAATTTCTTCATTTTCCACAATGTTTTCCAACACTTTTTTCTTTGGGGTGTCAAAATGCGTCACTGTGTGGTAATGGGTTAAGGGTTCATACACACCTTCTTCATCAATATTCCGTGATATTTACACGATGTTGATGGCTCTTTTTGCTTATACATACTACTATACAAGAAGATAGACTCACCTCAAAGAAGGTCCCTGCATGGTCCACAAGCAGTTGATTTGAGTCAGGTTTGTTTTTGCAGTAAGTGACATAAATAGAAAATCTCTCAGCCTGAAAATTCAAAAATATCACATTCTCAATAAATAATGTAGGATAAGGAATACTTCTTACCATTAACAGATGTCCATTACAAACTTTTAGACTGGTCAAATTGACATAAGTTGCAGACAATAATTTTAATTTGATGAACTTTTGAAACAAGATGGTTGTACCAAAACAACTGCTGTCGAGCCTTAAAAGTTTTGTAGGTATCATGCTCCAGATAAGCACAATTAAATGTTTGACCTTCAGCTATGACCTTGAACTTGAAGCTATCCAAAAAACTCTTTCAAATGGCACATCTATTCATGATGTAGAATGATTGAGCCAAGTTATTTTGAAATCCATCCAAAATTGTAGGAGAAATGCTCAGGATAAGCACAATTTTAGTGTTTGACTTGAGCTGTGACCTTGAACTTGAAGCTATTCAAAAAGTTCTTTATAATGGCAAATCTACTCATGATGGAGAATAATTGTGTCAAGTTATTTTGAAACCCATCCATACTTGTAGGAGTAATTGTCCAGAAAAGCACATTTTTAGTGTTTGACCTTCAGCTATGACCTTGAACTCGAAGCTATCCAAAAAATTCTTTCAAATTGTATATCTACTCATGATGGAGAATAATTGTGCCAAGTTATTTTAAAATCCATCTATAATTGTAGGAGAAATGCTCCAGACAAGCACAATGTTAGTGTTTGACCTTGAGCTGTGACCTTGAACTTGAAGCTATCCAAAAAATCTTTGAAATGGCACATCTACTCATGATAGAGAATATTTGTGCCAAGTTATTTTGAAATCAATCCATAATTGTAGGAGAAATGCTCCGGATAAGCATAATTTTAGTGTTTGACCTTGAGCTGTGACCTTGAACTTGAAGCTTTCCAAAAAATTCTTTCAAATAGCACATCTTTTCATGATGGAGAATGATTGAGCCAAGTTATTGTCCGGACAAGCACACTTTTAGTGTTTGAAACCGACATGTGATAGTGACAACTATGTCTCGCTCACCGCAAGCAGGCTCTACAAAAGTTGTGTTTTGGGGTAGAAAATACTGAAGTTGATGAAAAAATTACTTTTCATTACCAATATTGTTTGGCCAAGTGCTTTCCTTGAGGATCGTAAAATACAGTAAAACCTTGGTAGTTTGTAGGGCAAAGGATCGAGGCAACTTCTATGAACTAAGTGTAGTACAAACCAAAGGCAGGGTAGGTAGTTGACTCTTCAACATACGCAGAGTTAGACATGGTCTTGTTCTTCCCTCCATTTAGGGTTTTTAATTGTATTTTTTCAATCAAGACTCACAAAGAGCATTTGCAGATATTGATTGAGGAAAACACGAATAAAAAATTACTGATCTTGTATTTTTATGATATCATCTCCATGTTAAATGGGCATTTGTTTAAACACAGTGTTTGTATCATACAAGTATCATTCGTTTCTACCTCCATTAGAGCGATTTCCCTTTGCAATTGGATAAGATCACTAAGAGTATTTCTCCTTTTCCCACAATAATTTCTACCACAAAGGATGGCTTAATTTCAAATTGCATCCAATTTTCCACTTTCAATTTGGACCAGTCTAAAATTTTAAAAGGCAGAAAAAAGGTTAAAATATATCTGAATATTTCATTCATTTTGCTGATGTCAATGAAATTGTCAAACAGTTGATTTTAATTAACAATTATTTCACATATTCAATAATAATTACAAATAATAAGGTAGTCATCTCATTCTTACCCATGTAACAAAACAATGGCCTACATCTTCAGGTATTGTTTCATACTTTTCAAGTTCTTTTAAAAATAATCTGCAAATAAATAAATACATTATTTCAAAATGTAAAATCATTTAAGAAACAATCTTAGACTACATAAAAAGAGGAAGAAGTCTCTAAGAATCGGTGTGGGATACTGAGATTATATTTGTAACTTGCATTCTTTTACTCTTTATCCACCATGTTTTCTATCAAACAATAAACACATTAAAAAGTCATTTACTGAATCTATCCAATGTTAATCTATTCAATGTAAATCGGTTGGGGAGAGCAAAATTAAGTCTGATGCCACCAAAAGCACTATATGTGAGGGCAAACGAAAGATTCCAGAAGAATATCCACTCTTGGAAAACAAAGAAGACACTCAACAACACTTAATTTTCTATGCAGGAACACTATGGAGCTTGACACTTTCCAACACAAGCCGATTTTCCTAACAACTCTCAGCAGAAGCTTTGAAACCATTGTAGAAAATGTCAAAGTTGATTGTAACATGCATTTTTTTTCATTTTCCACAATGTTTTAAGTAAGCGATTATTCACAATTTTTCCTATTCCACTATACAAAGATTTTTAAATTTTCATCAAATTCAAATTGTCATCTACAACTTTGTCTGAAATTTCAGATTCTCCTCATCAGTAAAGATTGCTAGTCATTTATGGTATTGTACATCTATGAAGGAAAAGATGGGAAAACAGATTCTTACAGATGCCTACAACACATATCCATCATCAACAGATAATCAGTATTATTGCAGCAGCAGGTACACCTAAGCATGGCTCCCTATTGTTTCTTGCATTAGTACGACTACAAAAATCTATCTGAGCCATAAGCTGATTATCCCACCTAGACACACAACATATAATTCACCCATTAATGACAGAACAACTCATAACACAGGTTGTAATGACTTATCCAATGTCTGAAAAAAAAGTATGAAGGGTTATCTCACCCATCAAGGATTGAGAGCATAGTGCGTTACCTACTGAACTAGGTTGAGCTTACAAGTAACATGGTGATAATAACTTACGTATTATGGAATTCGTAGATCTCCTCTATATTACCAAAGACAACTTTATGTTTCTTCTGTATACCAGAGGGCATAAAGTTATCTGGGTCCTGCATCTCATTTAAATAACACTGAAATAGAATAAGAAACAAGATGTGTTTGTGAAACACTATGCCCCAAAACGGGAATTCTTTAGAAACGGGTAAAGGGGTAAAATTTTGACCTTGACCTTGATGAAATGACCTTCCCCAGATGCGCCTTGTTGAGACCTATCTACATACCAAATATTAGCATTGTAACTTAATCAGGGTTGAAGTTATAGGAAAATGTTTAGTTGGCAGGTTAAGTTTTGCAGACAGACGGACAGACAGACGGACACCAGTAAAACGATATGCCCCCGATCTTATCGATGCGGGGGCAGAAAAATGATAATAAAATTAGATGTAAACATTAAAATGTTCCCACACAATAACGCTTTTAGATGCTACTAAATATAAAAGCTTTTAAAACTTTGTGGAAATTGAGGACAAGTAATTTCTTCATTTACAGTTTTCTATCAATTAAGTTAAAAAAATCTAAAATTTCATAAGCCTTTAATTGTTGCCTGCAAATCCTTTCAATTTGGAGCAGTCAAACCGTTACTTAAAAACTTACAGTCTGGTCAAAACTGAAACATGCGTTAAACAATAATACAAAAAGAGTGAAGATGGAATGAGATGTCTTTGTTCAATACAAATGACCTCGCAACAGTCAATTTAGGACTGTGACAAGGACATTTGGCCACATTTTGGTTATGAAGGCATTTACCATTCAAAGATAATGTGTAATGTTAATTTCCATTTTGGATAAATATGACCTTGAACAAGAGCATTCCCTACGGGTGCCTAAGCTCAGCTATTGGGTGCTGGACAGTGGATAAAAAACATCTAGAGTTATCCCCCTTAATAGAATAGGTTGTTCTTTTGATAGTGAACAAGTGTGCTAAGTTTCAAGTGAATGCCTTTAGTAGAACCAGAGATATCACAACATGTCATAGTTTTTGCACCGAGGCTATAGCAATACCTCGGGTTTTCTCCGAAAACAGCCGAGCTAAAAATGAACCACCATAAACACATATACAAAATATTATAAGCTATATCATTCAAATGTTATCGCCAATGTCATTTTTATGATTAATATGACCTTGAAGAACGACCTTGTACTTGATTTCAATAGAATGGTCTTACCTTCTGTGGGAGAGAACCTCTGGATAAAATTGTGACCTACAGACATTTGGGTAGACTATAAGTATAATACCAAGTAGTGCTGTAAACCAAACAATCAATTGACCAACCAAATCACTACTTTTCTCTTTCATATAAAACTGTTATGTCAGTAAGTGACCAAAATGTATTAACCACAGACATTTGAGCTGTAGTTAATGTAGTTAATGTTAACCTCAAGAATGATTATCAATCTCTTTTGCACTCAGTGAATAACAAATTACTGTGTTCTGATTTCTCAGACAAAGAACTGTTTGAAGTATCTGGGACTAGAGCCTGTTCAAGTAACAATCCAAGACAACAACTTACTTTTAAACAAGTTTCCAGATCCTTTACATAGGTCCTCTCTGTGTGCAATAATTCAGCCATTATAAATCTGAAGAATACAAATAACCATGGTTATTGTTTTTTTTTATAAAATAAGCCACTTGAATGGGCCCCTACCGATATCCAGAGTTACTACGCTTAGTTTTAGTATTGGAGTGACCTCCCTTAAATCTTTGGGTAGTTCCTTTGAAAAAATCGATGGTATCGGTATCGAAAACATGAACAGGTTGTTGCCAGCTCCTACTACGTGTCATCAACGTTGAAACACTAGATAATCTAGAGACACTTTTTTTCAACAGCTGAGCTTAATTTTTAAAGCTAAGTGACGTTTTACGTACTTATAATCGTAAATGAGCCGGTATGAAAGTGTATTTTTCGGATATACCCTAATTCCGGATATACGTATGAATTACCATAAAAAGAGCTTTTTTGATAGAAATAAATACAATGATACTCACGGAAATACATTCCGGTATTTCCTTTTTTAAAAAAATGGTTTCACATGTAAGCGGGGCTTTGAATTTATGAAATATCTGTCATTTTACAAAAGGGAACTGTTACAAAGAAGCTCTCCATACGTCCTCATTTCTTGACCATGGGAATTTAGCAAATACCCTTTTCATTGATGAATATGAAAAAAAAAATCACTGCATGATCCTCAACAAGATTTGTAAAGTGTCTGAAGGCTTGTGGAAATGATTGTTGCCTCTGTATGTCATCCCAAGATATATCATTCATTTCTTACCAATGGCAAGTAAGAATACCTTTGAAATTCGATGTTTTCATCTTATAAGAATTATTGTAACATTTCTACCCCATTCTTGTAATTGTTAAATTTTCGTTTGGAACTTATTTGAAAGTTAAACATTGAAGGTGACATAATAATATTATCATAAGGACCATGAAAGGTGTGCCTGGCTATTGTCACCTCGTTAGTGAAATAAGTGTATATACCCCTTGCAAGTACCTTTATTCCAAAACATTAAGAAATTTCATAAGTCCATAGAGTAAATTATGTTTTTGTTTGTATATATGCTTATTCCGTATACGTTTGTACGATTTTGGCACTGATATGGACCGGGTAAGAACATGTCAATCTAACTTTGAATGGTAATAGAGTTTTTACTGTAGTTTTACATTAGAACGTAATAATTTGAAAAGGTGCCGCTATAAGAATGTGACTTATCGCACCGCCGTTTACTGTACTATAAAATCGCCTATTGCGACCGAAACCCGTAACTACAGCCTTTTAAGCTATACCTTAGAAGTTTATGTCACCCGCAGAAGAAATGCTTCTTCAAGTTTTCGAATCATGAATTTAAGTATTTGAGAAAAAGTGAGAAATAAAAAAAGTATAAAAAAAGATGACGAAGAAGTGTTACAAAGATCAAACTAAGACAATCCTTTTGAACGTGTTTATCCATTTAGTTGAAACTAATTTCATGCAATGACATATATGATACAAGGTATATATACTTAAAATTCAAATCCTTTTTCTGTAAAAAAAAAAAGTGATCTTAAACATTTTTTTTCCAGATTTTTCTTACTAAAATATTTTTTGCTAAATTTTTCTGAATGAGAAACGTTTTAAAATAGATTTCCTTTACTTCTTGCATTTATAATCCTATTCAAAATGTACAAACTCGTAATTTCCTTTAAATTAGAGGGAAAAGCAAACGGCTTCCTTTGTAACTTGTAATAAGGGGATATCGGGTGAAAATCAAAAGCAAATAGCCGATCATTATGAGATATATCCAGTGTATATCCAAAATACCACCCCTGGTCTATTACGCAATCAGAGATACCGATCAGAAGCGTGTAAGTTACTTGGATTAAAACAGCAGTTTATGAGAGGACATCGTTAACTTTTAAATTTGATTTACCATTTAACCCTTTATAGAAAAAATTCTCAGAACGAAAGAGGATACGAACGAAATCTTAATAGCAATGTGTACCGAAAATAATGGATCTTCCAGATGTGGAGAAAATCGGCGTAAAAAGTACTCTTTATCGCAATATTGTTATTCTTGGTTGTTATTGTGTGGGTTCCTTGTTTTAATAAGTCTTTTCAAGTTAAAGAAGTAAACGCAATGATTACCTACAAAGGACGACTTTGCTAATTTTGTTTCAAAAATGAGAAGTAAAATATGAAAACTAGACGAGAATGAAATTGGTTCCTATAGGTCGGGAGATAAAAACGATTAAAACGTGTCAACGTTAATATAAACTACCACAACAATTCCATATTCTAAGAGTATTTTAACAGTACTCAACATTTCTCTGTAACAAATTCTGAAAAAATATCTGATTCTTCGCAAAATAGGAACATTTAGTCTCAGCCCTTATATTCTCTATATAGCAAATTTAAACCGGAACTACCCAGTCATGTCAAGGGAGTTAATTAAAGGGCAATTTTCAGGACAACTCCGTATATCGGTAGGGGCCCATTAATCCTTTTCCTTCTTTTGAAATTTTAGACTAATCCAAATTGAAAGAGGTTGCAGACAAAATTAACATTGGATGCAGTTCAAAATGAAAACATCCCATGAGGCAGAAAATATTGTAGGAAAAGGAAAAAATGCTTGTTAAAGCAATTTCTCCTTTTTCCACAATGTTTTCTCATGTATACAAACACAGTGACGTAATTTACAGGTTTGTATAAGAAAGGGTTACTCTAGTTTGATAGAAAATATAATATTCTAAATAAACAAGAGGACCATGATGGTCCTATATCGCTCACCTGATTTTGATGGCTCATGGCTTTATGATATATACAAAGTATTAAAGGTCTACTTACCAATGGTTTTGGAGAAGATTTTTTTTAAAGATTTAAGTTTTTCTCCTTTAATCCTACACAAATCCAAGATTCCACAATATAGGGCTTATTTTCAGAGTTGAATCATTCTTTGAAGTATTTTGGTAGAGGGTAAATGAGCAATTATATATTTCCAATTGTCAAGGCTCTAGGTATAGAAAATTTTTTAAAATTTCTTTTTTCCTTTGTAAAACTTAGATCACAAAACATAGGGCTTATTTTTAAAGTTCTCCTCAATTCAAGGATCTCATGGACAAGGGCTAATTTCAGAGTACAGTAATTCTTTGAAGTATTTTGGTAAATGGTCAAATATCAAGGCTCTATGCCTTATGGTTTGGGAGATTTTCTTCTTTATTCCTATGTAAAATCAGGGATCACATGGAAAAAGGCTAATTTTCAGAGTACAGTAATTCTTTTAAGTATTTTGGTTAACAGTCAGTAGACATTGATACATACAAAATATCACAGCTCTAAGCCTTATGGTTTTGGGAAAAGAAGATTTTCAAAGACTTCCTTCTTTATTCCTAAATGAAATCAGGGATTAAACAGGAAAGGGCTAATTTCTAATTCTTTGAAGTATTTTGATAGAGGGTCAACAGATGTTGATTCATACCAATTATCAAAGCTAAAGACCTCATGATTTCGGACAAGAAGATTTTCAAAGATTTTCTTCTTTATTCCTTTCTTAAATAAGGAATTGCACAGAAAAGGGCTCATTTTCAGGGTAGGGTAATTCTTTGAAGTACTTTGGTAGTGGGTCAATAGACATTGAAACATACCAAATATCAAAGCTCTAGGCCTTATGGTTTAGGAGGAGCAGATTTTTATGGACAGACGGATGGACTGATGGATGCCAGATGTTTACCAACCAAAACAGCTAACCTTGAGCACGTTGTGCTCAGGTGAGCTTAAAGGGGCACATATTTGGAGTTATCTCCCTTCGTAGTATGAATTGTTCTTACAATAAGGAATATGATATTTAGTTTCAGGTGAAGGTGAATACCAAGGGTAAAGCAGTATAATTGGGTCCATGAAAACAGCTGAAAATAAAATAACCGTATCTGTATTTTTGAAAATTATAACATCAGCATCTTGATGTAAGCAAAGAATATTGTTTTTGTTTTTTTAAACTTTAAATGGCTTTGTTATTTCTAGGCATAGTTTTTGCACTAGACAGAGATTAAAATATATTTTTCTCTCATTACTAGCAGATCATCAATACACATATTTAGGGAGGAAAGATTATCAGACTTACTCTCGCCTGCGAGCTGACCGTCTCTTTTCCTCTGTCAATTCTTTTGGCGTTTGTTTAAACACTTTCTCTTCCAGTGAGGAGTCACTATGTCTTTGTGATTCTTCTTCTTTCTGTGGCTAGATAGATTGATCAAACATGAATAAGTCAAGCAACTCTGAAGTATTGATTTATTTCAAAATGTATACGGCATCACATTTCAAAACAATTATCAAATTGTCTTGTGTTCCTTTTTTATGGGGGATACAAATCTAAATAACAAGAGCACTGCCTATGGGTGGCTATGCTTGGCTATTGGGTGCTGGGTAGTGGACAAAATGCATCTAGAATTATCCCCCTTGATAGTATAGGTTGCTCTTTTGATAGTGAACAAGTGTGCCAAGTTTAAAGGGAATGCCTTAAGTAGAGCCACGGATAAAACAAAATGTCATAGTTTTGGCACACTGCGGACAATGACACCGACACCAAGGCTATTGCAATACCTCGGGTTTTCTCCAAGAACAGCCGAGCTAAAAATACAATAGCTGTTGAGGTACAATAATTGTTATTTTACACACCTTAACAGTACTATCATGGATAGATCGAGCTATATAACAAAAACTCTGAACTAATTTCAACTGTAATCATTCCAATAATACTGTTAATCATATATTATTTGTAATAGATTCATTTAGTTTATACTTGTTAGTTTGTTAAGACACAAATTCAAGTTCTCATGATGAATAGGTAACAACAATATCCATTTGGACACCCCTGCAACAGCAAATTTCAGGAATGAAATCTTGATACATAACCTTGACTATGACAGATGACTTTGAGGTGCCACCAGATAGGTCTTGCAAAAAGACATATACATGTTATCTTGAAAATACTATTATTCAAAAGTTATGGCCACTGTTTTACCCACTTCTAGATGACCATATTTTAAAACAATAATTTCAAGTGTGTGAAATATAAAATATCTGCATTCTAGGTAAGGAAACATGGTAGACAAGTTGGGGTTGTTTTCTTACTAGGCTATGAAAATAAGAATTGTGTAGGAATGGGTAAAGTTCTTATTTCCCATGAATGAAGAGAACCCACCTCTTCTTCCTGATGAACACCTAGAGTTTCCTCCAGCTTAGTTCGGTACTTCTCCATACGAGCAGAGAACTCCTTGTAGCGTTTGTCAACTGCAGCACACCACGCTCTTATGTTGTTGGCATGCATGTTACCCTTGGCAACAAACCCATCAGCTAGGGAGAGGAGAAGTTTCACATTTTCTTTGTTTTCCTGTTAAAAAAGGGTATATAAATTACTTTTCATAATGGAATCAGATAAAAAGGACATGATAATTAAAAGAAGAAAGAATATTTTTGTTTTCACTGTGGCATGAAACATACTGAATGAAGCAGGAACATTGGTCAAGATCATACACCATATTTATTCGAACAATCACCTGGAGGATTATTAGAATAGTGACCACTGACGAAGTTGGGGGTGGACAATTATAAGTTTTTTGGTAGGTGATTATTAGAGGTATGCGGTATATAGATTGACCAGGGAAAACAAAATAACATGGAAATCATTTAGGGTGTATTCATGAGCTTTTAAAAGCCAACATTCAATTTAGTTCTGCATCGGCATTGGGAATTTAACAGTCAAAAGCTAAGAAATGGGATTTTTACACAATACTGCATCAGTTGCAATGAATTTTTAAAATGTCTGATAAGTTGCATCATCACATATCATCGTCTAAAATCATAATGTTCCCTATTGAAGCTTCAGTTTCCACCTGGCTAGAACCTAAATATGTGTGTGAGTTCATGTATGACTTCACATAGCCTACCTTAGCTTTAGCCCTGAAGTCGTAATGTTCCCTAAGTAGGGCCTCTGTCTCTACCTGGTTGGACCCTAAATGTGTGTGTGAGTTCAGATATGATTCTCCGTAGTCTTTGATCCACTCTAACACCTAAATAGAAAGTATTAAAACTTCAGCACAGCAAGGAACAACAGCATCCAAATGCCTACACTTTGCTATTAAGAAATGGAAAGTGAGAGAGGATACACGATGAACACAATTCTAGTTAACCCTCTGCAATTACAGACTGCTTTTTTGACAGTGAATTTTCTAAGCTTAAAGTGGAAATCTTTAGTAAGAGCAGAATTAACTGTAAAACAAATGCACAAGGACAACAAAATTCAGAGCAATACTACAGCAGTACCTCAGGTTTTCTCCAATACCAGCCAAGCTCAAACTTGAATATAATTAAGTCTATGTATATTATTCCTGACAATTACATATTTAAATCTGCAACATCTGAGTAGTCTTCATCATATACTCTTTATATCAGGGCTTTTGGAAATCTAAATTGGTCCAGGACATTTGCCCCCCCCCCTCCGCCGACAAAAACGCCACCTGTCACCTGTCCTGTACGTAATAGGGTTCATCATTCATTCAGTAGTTGCCTTCTTTTTCAAATTTTCCGAAGATGATTATAATCTTCAACAAGTGGAAAATAGATGAAAATAACTGACAGATCCTACTTTCATTTTGTTTTTAAAAATTTGCGGAGAATAAATTGCAATTTCGGCAATGTACGGCAGTCCATGAAATTCCAATATGTTGCAAAATTAGATAGACAAATAAATTACATTATTAAAATTTCCGGGTTTTACACAATATTTCTGTGAAGTATGCTTCCGCCCCCCCCCTCGAGTACCGCCGATTTGATTATAGTAAAGCTATACTTTTTCATTTTCATCAGCTAGTTAACCAAAATTCTGTTAATTTTTAACACAGTCATTCCGATTTTCTCTCAACACGAGCGTCTGTTGGAAAAACACCGCTGACGTCACAAAAATGTCCGGTCAGTCCATACTACCCCATGGTATCACAGAGTTAAGACGTATATCAGAAAGACCGACAAGACAAATTCGAGTTGGTCGCCAACGTGTTGCACAATTTTCCCAGAGTGGATTTTGTTCACAAATCTCGGTCATTTATTTATTGTAGTTGGTTTCAGATTTATTATTAGGATGTTTTCCATCCCTGAAGTAAGATTTAATTTTATTGACGGAACTGGAGATATTATTAAGCTGTCATTTTCGTTTACATTCAAATTATCTGTATTCTGCTGATTTCCAATTATTGTTCGAATTCTATCGGCTAAATGAGTTTCAAACCCATTCTCACGCACTTACTTGTGATAAATTAATTTCATAAAAGCGTTGTGCTTAGCTATTCCGACTTTGTATGAACGGCAACTGAAGCCTGTTCATGTCTCGAAATTATATACGCATCCAATGTTATAGTAAAAGAAATTAGTTTCACGAATAACGGCAATTTAAATTGACGCAGTATTAGAAGTCCATTTTGACCAGACTTTGAACGTGTGTAAGTCAAACTAATTCACTAAAACTCGATACCCGAAGTTCTGTCAAGCCTGAAACTGCAAATTAGGTCCACGTGCGGACAGGCATTTAGACTGGCCGGTGGGTAAACTAATCATCGGTTTTTGGCACTTTTGTTTATCTCTTAATCTGCAGGTAACGTGTGAAACCCTTGAATTATTTCGGTTTCAAGTGGATTTTGATATATGGTGGGTGACTTTATCAATATTTCAAAGGGAAATTTGATGAAAAATTCGGACTGATTTTCGTGTAATTTTTGAGATTCCAATCAGTCTGGCAACTCAAAATTCGGTCCAGACCGGCAATTTATCGGATTTCCAGAGCCCTGCTTTATATAGGCACTGACTAGAAATTAGTCTAATATTCAAAATACACAGTGTTTATGTCAAGACTTCTCAGTGTTAGCCTCCATTGACAGATTGCATGCCATGCCTGCTTAACTCTGATATTCTAATGCGACTTAGACCATAATTGACATTAGTTTGTTGAATGTGCTGTCTTGGACATACAATACTTCAAATGTGTCCCAGATACAAATACAGATGCCTTGTTTGAGTGTTGGTAATGTGACGTTCGGCAGTAACCTTGACCTTGAGACTATCCAACACATCTTAACGCATGACACTGTGACACTCATCAATGGGTTCAACTGTGCCAAACTAATAGAAATTTATCAATATCCTAGAAGATAAGCCCAAGACAAGAAATAGACACACATTTATTCACCCAATCATTCATACACACACACACACACACACACTCGCACATGGACAGAGATAACTCTATATACCTGTCACTGTAACATGGCTGGGGCATAAAAAGGCAGATCACCAAGACCACGTTTGCAAATCATATCAGGCATATTTTTGGGACATGCTCTTTATCCTGTTTTTTAGGTTACATATCTACATTATAGGACATGTTCTTTATCCTATTTTTTGGTTTACATATCTACAATAGAGGATATGTTCTTTATCCTGTTTTTCAGTTTACATATCTCCAATATGGGACATGTTTTTATCCCGTTGTGCAATAAACATATATACAATATATCCCCCGAATACAGCATTTTTGATATTTTATTTGTTTCAAAGTTAAAACCTCATGTGTTACTAACCAGAGTTAGAATAGTCTTTTTCAGTCCCCTGTATTGATCATTAATCTACTTAGAATAAAAAGATATTAATAAATTACAAAATTTTAGTCTGGTCCAATTTCAAAGATGTTGCAGATGGCATTTTCAAATGCTGTAGGGAAGAAAACATTGCAGAAAATCAAGAAATTGCCTATTACAAGAAAAATATTATCCCGCAATATTTTGGAATATAATATTTGGGGATTGTAAAGAGAGGAATTATGTAGTAATGGATTAATAAGGTGATTGTTTGGGAAAGAGTTTAGACCTTACCTGTTTAGCACTTTGTTCAAAGAGCACATACTGATGACACTGTTCTAACTTCTTTTTCTTCATGGTCCAATATTCTATCACAACATTCTCCTGTTGTAACAGGGAGTCTAAGGTTTCTACAATAAACAACAATCAGAAGTTGTAAGAAATCAAGCTTTGAAGTCGAATGCCATGATGAGTGCCAATCTTTTTAGGGTAAGTGTTATTTCAGCTGTAAAAAAAAGTTAGTAATTCAATTGGTCAGCACAAAACAATTGTAACTGCCTATAACTATATAGGCAGTTAAAACTGTTTTGCTCTGACCCATCAAATTGTCATGTTCTTGATGATTTAAAAATGGTTAAATAATTAAGAGCACTATGAACAAATGAAGTTTAAAGAAGTAGGGATATAAAGTTGCCTGGTGATTTCAACATTTGATACTTTCATTTCATCAAATTGTGGCGAGTTTCACATTTTTTGAGCATGAACTGGATACCTACTTTTGACATGAGCCTCTGTGCTCCTGAACTTCATTTGCATCCCGAGTGTATGCAGGTTTCTGTTGACATACTTTAAGAATCTTTCTGCAGATCGTCTGGCTAGAGTACAAGCCTGAAGTACAGAGTAATAATAAAGCTTTAATTTGTACTATTTTAGGTAGAAAAACATTGTGAGAAAAAAAAAGAATTTGCTTTAACCAAACATCTATGTCAAAAAAGGAGGCATAATTTCACTAAGATGAATGTCAGATTAATGAATCTTTGCATATGGAATGATATGATAGTAAAAAAAAAGCATGTGCAAAGTTTAAGAGCAAAACATACATACAAATAGAGATATGAGACTTGCAGGGTTGATATGTGGCTCTCATAAGAAATGATATGACTGTATAAATAGTTTACCTTTAAGAAAGCCTCCTTCTGTTCACTGTGTTTATTTATCAGTTGTACCATATAGCTTGGTTTATCAGAGGAATTGGCTCTCTCTGTACCACACCAATCTTCATCTCTCTTATAGTCACGATCCAGACTCTCTAATACAGACCACACCTAGAACAACAGTCATACAAGGATGAGATACAAAACTTGGATAAACATAACAGCCCTATTAAAACACAATCCTACGCTTTTTATGCATTGAAAAAATTGACCACAAAAGAAGAAATTGCATTTTACAGGCTGTATATCCATTTACCACAATGTGAATCTCACAGTTAAACCCATTACCTCTTCCTTTGTCATGGCCCTCAGGCAAAAAACTTTAGAAAGCATTGTGGAAACTGAAGATATCACTTGTAACAAGCAGTTAATCAAAACATTGTCTTCTCCTAAAAAATTTAAGAATTTAATGCACTTAAAATTGTCATCTGCAACCTCATTGAATTTGGACCAGTCCAACATTCTGTTATATAATAATGGGTCAACAAACATGAACTTATTCAAATCAATTTCAAAATATATTTAGATATTGGCTCTTATAAACAAAGATAGTGATAACTTTATGAACATTACCTGTTCAGCATATTTATACCATGTCATTGAGGCCATAACAAGTTTATGTCTCTCTTCTACATGGTTCCGTAGTTGTTGCCATTCTAATGTCACATTTTCAGCTATTGCCCTCACTCTGTCCGAGTTATAATGTTGTATACCAATCATGTTTTCTGCTTTTTGAGTCACCTGTACTACACTATAGTGGGTTTTCTGAAAGGAAACAGATAGAAAACATTACTATTTTGATATAAAACTATAGGATTCAATATTCAGAATAATAACTTCCTTTGTTGAACTAAGCTCCCATCTGTCTGAGAACTGTAAATATTTTTCAAAATGGCACATGTACTTAACCCATTACCACACCATGACACTATTAAACTCCTCTCAATATGAAAGCTTTGGAAAACATTGCAGACAAAAAGCTTTCTTCAATGTCCATTATGATTTTACCCTACAAAGCAAAGATTTTCTAAATTCAATAAACTTGAAATTGTAGTCTGCAAATTCTTTTGATTTGAACCAGTCTAAGATTTTGTCGAGTTGTAATTGGTTAAAGGGTCAATTTTAACTTTTTACAAGTAATTTCTTCATTGTCCACAATATTTTTCATCCTAAAAGACAAAGATTTTCTAGATCAAACACCAACTTGAGATAGTTACCTGCAACTGCTTTCAATTTGAACTAGTCTAAAATTGTGTTGTCTGTTAATGGGTTAAATTATATAGTCCACATTTCCCCTTGATAATAATAAGCTATTATCTTCGATATCTAAGAGAAGTAACCAATGAGAGAAAACCCTACTTTCTACCACTTCCTAACATCCACCTAGCATCTCCTTGATCTACTTTAGAACTACAAAAAGGAATACTTTTTTCAAAGTGTATGCAATTCCAGTTTACTTTAAATAACTAAATGGTGTAAACTGAGTTACAACAGTATTCCTTAGAAATTAGGTGTTAATCCTTCCAGTCTCACTATAAACTTCAACCCATTAACACAGTTCACCCTACTAAGATGATTGTAAAAAATCTGCCATTCAAGAATGGCGATTTGAAAATAAGGTTATCACTGAATGTCATGAATACCCCCAAAGAGCTCCAAACATAAAAAAAAAATGTCACTGGAATAAAGCCTTGTTTTTAAAAAGAAGGTAAATGGAACATAACCAAAATACAAATCGCACATCTTTGGTTGATATTTAGTGCTCATGTGAAATTGGAATCAAATCCATTCAGTAGTTGGAGAGAAAATGAGCAGACACAAATTTCAAACAAAGGGCCATATTCCAAAAATAGATGCATTTTAGCGCCTGTATTGCTCCACAGGCCTGATTGTACTGATTATAAGCAAAAGGTGTTTTCAAGAATTCAATATAAACCAAATCATATTCACAATGTATTGCAAATAAATCTTGTCAAAGAGATCTTTTAATTTTTCAAATGTTAAATTGTTTTATAAAAGCCAATTCACTTACTGAATCAGATGAAAAAGTTATTAACAAATGTTTAGAAAATATTCACTGTATACCATAATTAGATGGACATAAACCATGACCATAAAAGCTATGTTTTCAACCAATCAAAATTAATTGATGGAATTAGAAAAAGAGTCACCAGAGGATTTTTCCAGTGAAATTGAGTCGAAATCCATCCACTGGTCTGAGTGAGAAAGAGATTTTCAAAGCTTTATCCATATATGGAATTTAGCTCAGCCCATTTAAGGCATGCTTTTCATCCAATCAAAATTCTTTGACTATGTAGGATCCAGCCCATCATTGATTTGTCCTTTTAAATTCTGTCACTATGATTGTTACCTCTATGGCTAACATGAACTGGTCCTGTTCCTTCTTGAGTTGTTCAGCCTCCATGAGAGAATTAGGACACATAAAACTGGCTGTCAACATTGACTCTCCATTACGTATCCAAGAGATTACCTACAATATACAAAATGTTTCATATAACTTACTCTGTATTCTATCAGGGGTTTTTGCAAATGTTGAACAAATCAGGGTTCCCAAATTTATCTGCCTGCAGAAACCAACACTTTTTCAAGATTTTTTTTCCAATTCAGTATTTCTTCAATGACAAAAAAATCAAACCTTTTCTCAAAAGCTTGTTACATCATACATTTCGAATTCTTTTGAAACAGGGGTCTCTCTCTGTTAGGTAGGAATAAGGGCATAATAAATGAAAAGTGTACATGCAATCATGTCAGTTAACTTATTAGAATACTGATTTACTTTGAAAATGAAATATTATTACAGACACTATAACTTTAACCTGCAGATGAGGGTTACAGGTTTAAGAAGACAATATTACCATGATGGTCCTAAATTGCTTATCTGAGTCATGTGCTAATTTAAGTACTTATATGTAAAAAAAGATGCAACTGGAGCTAGATGAATATAACAAATAAAAGACTTAAGTCCTAGTACAAAACCATCTAGTATTGCTATATAACGAGTATGAATACCATAGGCTACATAAGTTTGACCAAATAATCCAACATTTTACTCCACTCAAGAAAAATAAGTTTTAAAAAATATTGGGAGAAAAGGAAAACTTGCTTGTAACAAGCAATTTCTCCATTTCCCACAATTCTTTCTACCCTTAAATCTACTTACATTAAAATTTCAATCCAATTTGAATTACTGTCTGAAACTTGTTTCAATTTAGAACAGTCTAAAATTTTGGAGTCTAGTAATTGGTTAAGAGGAGCAGAATTTTGGACCTCTAGGGCAGGGCCAATTTTACAAATAGTATCTTGCAAATATGAATGTGTCACACCTTATACATTAGGAGGGGATGACATTTAAAAATGCTCCGAGCCTTTTTAATAATTAAGGATGTATTGGGAAGAGTTATTTTTCCCAAGGAGCATAACTTCATCTTCAAACATGTTAGATGAATTAAAGTAATGCTACATTCCAAATTTAAAAGCTCCAATTTTCCCAATTTCCAACCCCTGGGGCAGGGACACTTTTTACCCTTGGGGCATAATTGCTAGTAACATAAAACAAAATCATCTGGTAAAACCACATACCAAATACGCATGCTTCAGGCCTTATTTTTAAGGCAGAGTAGACTGTTGAACTTGCTTATATTGAGTGAAAATCCAAATTATGGGCCACTGGGGCAGAGCCATTTTTGACCCCAGGGGCATTAATTTTTTATATCATACTACAAATATAATACTTGAGCAAATATTATGGGGGAAAAAAAAAATACCTGTATCAAGCAATTTCTTCTTTTCCTACGATAATTTCTATAATGTAGAATGGGTCGTTTGTTAACTGTACTTACTTTATAATGTTGTCTGCTTTCGAAAACAACAAAGGTTGGTCGTTTGTTAACTGTACTTACTTTATAATGTTGTCTGCTTTCGAAAACAACAAAGGTTTAAAACAAGAGGCCCATGAGGGCCTGAGACTCTCTACTGGTTATCAAGTTTTCCGTTAAGGAAATCTGTTATTTAAGGAAGTTAATTACTCAAAGAAGAATGCATAAAGAAAAAAAAAAGGGCTTTATCCCCTTTTTTATTTTAAGCAACAATCCTCAAGGCCCCTTTTCCCGTGTTTCATGACAGATCCACTCCATTTCCAAAAGAAAGTTACCTTATGACCCAACAATCATTCTGTGAAATTTTCATCAGAATCTGACAATAATTGTGTACTTTATCACATATGCTGGATTGTTTTGAATGAAAATCAAAAAGGCCCCTTTTTCTGTGTTTTCTGATGGATCAATTTCATTCCAAAAGGAACTTTCCTTACAACCCTACAATTGTCCTGTGAAATTTAAAAGACAATTTGATAATGATTGTGATCTTCATCACA
Source organism: Fragum fragum (assembly GCA_946902895.1). Taxonomy (NCBI): domain Eukaryota; kingdom Metazoa; phylum Mollusca; class Bivalvia; order Cardiida; family Cardiidae; genus Fragum; species Fragum fragum. The sequence continues at coordinate 21,585,164 of OX336381.1, forward strand.
TACACAAGAATGTTTTGAATGATAATCTGTAAGGCCCCTTTTCCTGTGTTTCGAATGCCACAATTATTCCATGCATCTTTGAAGAGAATCCGATAAAACTGTTGACTTTATTGTGTTAACAAAGATATTAAAAACAAGTTCTCATAAGGCCCCTTTTCCCGTGATATTTTACTGTTGGTTTTATTATTCTGTGAAAGTTAAAAGTGAATCCGATGAAATATTGGGACTTCATTATGTTTACTAGAATATTGAAAAAAAAAATCATATGGCCCCTTTTTACATGATACTTGATGGATTGTACCCAGTTCTGAAAAGAGCCCTATAAGTGATTGTACAATCATTCTGTGAAATTTTGAAGTGAATCTGGTGAAATCAAGGGACATCATTGTGTTAACCAGAATATTTAAGAAAGTTTTTCATAAGGCCCCTTTTTATGTGACACTTGCCATAATCAGATCCACTGTCAAAATCAACAATTGGAATGATGGTACAATCAATCTGTGTAATCTGTGGAATTTATTGTGTTAATGAGTTTAAAGTGAAATCTTCATAGGGCCCCTTTTCTCATGATACTTTACAGAACAAACCAAATTTCAAAAGAACAATTCTAATGAAGGTACAATCATTCTTTAAAAGTTAAAGAGAATCAATGAAAACAGTGGACTGAATTGTGTCAAGAATTTTTGTAACAAAATTTCATAAGGCCCCTTTTTCCGTGAAACTTAACAAATCAAACCCAATGCACAAAGGAACAATCCTAATGATAGTTTGAAGAAAATGATAAAGACTGAGGACTTTATTGTAATAATGATGTTTTGTAATAAAATTTTTATAAGGTCCCTTTTCTTGTGTCACTTAACCAATCAGACCTAATTTACAAAGGAACAATCCAAATGATGGCACAATCATTCTATTAAAGTTTGAAGAGATTCTGATAAAGACTAAGGACATTGTTATGTTTATGAGGATTTGGTAATAATTTTTCATACAGACCCTTTTCCTATGATGCTAGACAGATCAGGCCCAATTTGGAAAGAAACAATCCTAACAAGAGGACCATGATGGTCCTAAATCGTTCACCTGAGGCATCTGCAAATTACAGTACTTTTTAGTATAAAAAAGACACAACTTGAGCAGAATAAATAAAACAAATATAAGATTTCGGGCTTTGTACAAAAAAATCCAGAAATGCTTTACAATAAGAATGAATTCCTTTGGCTTTATAGTTTAATCCATTATCAAACTATCCAAGAATTTGTCACCCTCAGGGAAAATAGGTTTGAAAAAACATAGTGAGAAAGGGAGTGACAAGCAATTTATCCATTTCTCACAGTGTTTTCTACCTGAAATTCTTTGTATTTAGATTTCAAACAAACTCTAATTACAGTCTGGTACTTCAATGGGTGTAATTTTAGCATCCTTGGTAGAGAACAATCTGGATGTACCATAAATCAAAATATGAATGCATTACATCTTATACATGAGGAGTGGAAGATATTTGAACATGCTCTTATTGAGCGTTTTTCATATCTTTGGATGCCTTGGGAAGGGCCATGTTTGTCCAAAGGATATAAACATGGTAGATAACAATAATGCTATACTATGTTTTTAATGTAAATACTCAAGAACCTATATTTAAGAAGAATTCTTTCATTGCGATTTACGCAGTTTTCGACTCCAGGAGTAGAGACATTTTTTTATCCTAAGAGCATATTTTCCTGTTACAGAGTACAAAATTATTTAGTCATGATACATACCAATTATGTATGCCCATCATCTCATATTTCAGAAGGAGAAGACATTTGATGTTGCTCTAATTGGGTGTTTTCCAAATTTTTGACCTCTGGGGCAGTGCCATGTTTTATCCCAGGGCTAAGACTTTAGCTAATATGGTAGAGAACCATCTGGTTATGCTTTATACAGAATATGAGTTCCTTAGACTTTGTAGATTGGGAGGAAAAGACTATTGAACATGGTCTAAATGAGCATTTTTACAAACTTTGGACACCCAGGGAAGGTGGTTTATTAACCTACAGGCATAATTTAATCAAAACTGATAGATAACAGCCAGGCTATGCTACACTCAAAATATAAATGCCCTCCTCCTTAAAATGAAGAAATTTTTTTAGCATACTCAAATTTTGCGTTTTTCCCAATTTTGGACCCCTAGTGCAGGGCAGTTTTTGACCCGAGGAAGACAACTTTTAGTGATATAGTACAAAACCATCTAGTTATGCTTCAAACCAAATAAGAATATCCTAGACCTAATAGTTTAAGAGGAAAAGTCTTTTCAAATTACTCTAATTAAGCATTTTTCCAAACTTCGGACCTCATGGGCGGGGCCATTTTTGACCCCAGAGATTAAATATGTAAAAACTTGGTAGAGAACCGTATGATTAAGCTCTATATAAAATATAAATGCCTTTGGCCTTGTAGTCTGTGGAAAAAAAGACAACAAAGATTTTCTAAAATTTCCCATTTTCATATGCCGCGGTTACAAGTGTTTTTCACAGAATTAAATTCTTATAACAACTTTTAAAGAGCTTCAACCAAGGAACACTCCTGCAAAGATTCAGCTTGATTGGCCTACTGGTTTAGAAGGAGAAGATTTTTAATGATTTACTAAAGATTCCCATTTTTAAATGCCGCGGCAACCAGAGTTTTTTACAGAATTAAATTCTTTTAACAACTTTCGTAGAACTTCACTCAAGGAACATCCCTGCAAAGTTTCAGCTTGATTGGCCTACTGGTTTAGAAGGAGAAGATTTTTAAAGATTTTTAAAGATTTCCTTCATATTCCAATTTCAAATGCCGCGGCAACCAGAGTTTTTGACGGAATAAAATTCTTTTAACAAATTTTGTAGAACTTCACCCAAGGAACATCCCTGCAAAGTTTCAGCTAGATTGGCCTACTGGTTTGGGAAGAGAAGATTTTTAAAGATTTTTAAAATCCTTCATATTCCCATTTTCAAATGCCGTGGCAACCACAGTTTTTGACAGAATTAAATTCTTTTAACAACTTTTGTAGAACTTCACCCAAGGAACATCCCTGCAAAGTTTCAGCTTGATTGGCCTACTGGTTCAGGAGGAGAAGATTTTTAAAGAAATAGTTGACGGACGGACAAATGGACAGACAGACGGAGGATGGACAATGACCGATCACAATAGCTCACCTCGCACTTTGTGCTCAGGTTAGCTAACAAGAGAAATTAGGATTCGATACCCGCCAAAGGGTTGCAAAATATTCTCCATTTTATAATTTCCTGGTAGCATTGGAACCCTGGCCAGTGCACTTGCCAACCCATACAGAATTCAAGGTTGATCTATATACTTAACTTTTGTACAGGTCAATAAATTCTTCTACAGTTTTGGTAGGCTAAAAAAGCTTGTGTATTCAATAAGCATGATATTGAATCTCATAGAATTAGAATCAATTCTAAGCCTTCAAAAGTTCATCTATACATATTTATTATTATCAATTTATCAAACAAAATAACCATATCCATAAACAAGAGGCCCAGTGGGCCTTAACGGTCACCTGAGTAAAAGAGCACCAAGACAAGTGATTTTCTTTGAAAGAATTAGAAAAAGGTTTGGTTGAAATCCCCTCAGTAATTTTTGAGAAGAAGATGAAAATGTTTAAAAGTTACCAAAAATGACCCCCTTTTGGTCCCCATTTTAGGCACCCCTGACCTCCAGCCCTTTAATTTTCACAAATCTGTATAACCAGTACCCGATGATGCTTTTCACCAAATTAGTTTAAAATTGGCTTAGTACTTCATCAGAAGAAGGTGAAAATGTGAATTTTTTAACATGATGAACTTTGACCTCTGGGTGTGGCCCCATACATGACCCCAGGGACATGAATTTCACAATTTATAATATAACTGTCCTAGTTGTCATGCACACAAAATATTTAAGCTCTGGCATTAACGGTTTATTAGAAGAAGATTTTTAAAGAAGTACCAAAAATTACCCCTTTTTGCCCCCTATTTGGGCCCCTTGACCCCCAGAACCCCTATTTTCACAAACTTGAATTGGCATCCCCCAATGATGCTTTCTACCAAGTTTGGTTGAAATCTGCCCAGTAGTTCTTGAGAAGAAGATGAAAATGTTTAAAAGTTACCAAAAATACCCCCTTTTGGTCCCCATTTTAGGGCTCCCTGACCCCACAGCCTTATTATTTTCACAAATCCGAATAACCATTACCAAATGATGCTTTTCACCAAGTTTGTTTGAAATTGGCTTTGTACTTCATCAGAAGAAGATGAAAATGTGAATTTTTTAACATTATGAACTTTGACCTCTGGGTGTGGCCCCATACATGACCCCAGGGGCATGAATTTCACAATTTATAATATAACTGTCCTAGTTGTCATGCACACAAAATATTTAAGCTCTGGCATTAACGGTTTATTAGAAGAAGATTTTTAAAGAAGTACCAAAAATTACCCCTTTTTGCCCCCTATTTGGGCCCCTTTGACCTCCAGAACCCCTATTTTCACAAACTTGAATTGGCATCCCCCAATGATGCTTTCTACCAAGTTTGGTTGAAATCCGCCCAGTAGTTCTTGAGAAGAAGATGAAATATTTAAAAGTTACCAAAAATACCCCCTTTTGGTCCCCATTTTAGGGCCCCCTGACCCCACAGCCTTATTATTTTCACAAATCCGAATAACCATTACCAAATGATGCTTTTCACCAAGTTTGTTTGAAATTGGCTTTGTACTTCATCAGAAGAAGATGAAAATGTGAATTTTTTAACATGATGAGCTTTGACCTCTGGGTGTGGCCCCATACATGACCCCAGGGGTATGAATTTCACAATTTATAATATACCTGTCCTAGTTGTCATGCACGAAAAAATATTTAAGCTCTGGCATTAACGGTTTATTAGAAGAAGATTTTTAAAGAAGTACCAAAAATTACCCCTTTTTGCCCCCTTTGACCCTCAGAACCCCTATTTTCACAAACTTGAATTGGCATCCCCAAATGATGCTTTCTACCAAGTTTGGTTGAAATCCGCCCAGTAGTTCTTGAGAAGAAGATGAAAATGTTTAAAAGTTAATGGACGACGGACGACGCACGACGACGGACAAACGATGATTGCAATAGGTCACCATGACCATTTGGTCAGGTGACCTAATAAATTAAATATTCAGGCCTCTTACCTCACAACTAAAATAACCACTCTTATTGATACAGCTATATAACAGACAACATTTTGATGGTTCTTTAACCCATTCTCACACAACAAAATTTTAGACTGGTCCAAATTCAAAGGAGTTGCAGACGACAATTCAAAGTTAATCAAGTTTTTGAGTTTTTAACTTTCTCGGTAGAAAACATTATGTAAAACAAAGAAATCATTTTATGCAATGTTTTCCCAATTATTTTTCTTTAGGGGAGTCAAAAAGCATCGTTGTGTGGGAATGGGTTAAGTAGAATGTTCCAATTTGGTTAAGTTCAATACAGTACTCATATCATTATGTTACTGACCTGTCTAGCCTCATTTTCAAAGTTCCGCAGCTGGACACATTGTTCTAGACGATTTCTTTTTGAATCAGCAAGTGTCTCAAGGTCAACCTCTCTCTCATGGAGATACTCTAACAATTCCTGTATTCTAGTCGGGGCATCATAGTGGGAGTCTGCCATTAACTGTACACCAGTTGTCTCAAACAGCTAGAAAAGGGAAAACAGGTAATAAGGCATTTATGAAAAGGTATAATTACAAAAAACTTAGGATTTTAGGTTGTTATAAGTATGTGTTAAAGGACCTAACCTGAGTGTCAAAGAGAGAATGTGCATCAATCACAGTTTGTGCATGTGTTTTTATTTGAATTTCCATAATAAGGGTCAATTTATAATCAATTTAAGGGTCAAAAGATGGTAATAATACTTATTTACTGAATTAATTGCCTTTACTGAAATTCAAATTGTTACAAACTTTTGATGTAAAAAAAGGTATGATAATTAAAAACGTTTCATTTATACTAATTTATTTTAGTTCGATTGCGACGAAAGCTTTAAGCTTATAGAGTCGCCCTCGAACACTCACAATCTAGATGATTTCATGTCCCTGAAAGAGAGGCAGAGGCTGAATCCCACTGCTACCCACTTCTACAACGGGGTAGACTGGGCTGGCTATTAAGTGTCTTGCCCATGAACACATCTGGTGCCTGTGGGGCTCGAACCAGTATCTTTAAGATCACAAGTCAAGCACCTATACCACTTGGCCATTGAGGCAGTCAAAACATTCCAAAAGTGTAAATGCTAGAGAAATATTCCATTTGTAAATGATAAGATGTTTTTGTGAGTGTGTTTTTGTGCATGTATGTTTTTTTTTTAAAAATGTAACAATGGCCTTATTCCCCAATATATTTTAAAATATATTCCTACCCAACAACGTCATTCTTAACCCATTACCACACAACAAGATTTGAGACATGTCCAAATTGAAAGAAAAAGCAGACACATTTTTTAGTTAATCAACATCTAAAACTCTTAGTTTATAAGAGAAGAAAACATAGTGGATATTGAAGAAATTGCTTGTGACAAGTTTTCATATGAAATCTACCCATATTGAGTAGGAATCATCTTAATGACTTAACAATTATTCAGAGTTCAAGTTTCATTAAAATCTAGCCAAAACTGAGGCTACTAGAGAGTAAACACAGAAAAGCATGATAAACATTCAAGGATCACTGTATGTTGTAATTCTGTATGTGTTATATGCTTTGTGTGCCTTCAGTAACACCTCAAATGTAAATTTTGCATCTGAAGCACATTCCTTTCCAACCAAGTTCAGTTTTTTGTCCTCATTGCATTACTTCAAATGTTTTTTTAGCTGTGTGTATTCTTACCTGGGCTAATTCTTTTCCCCACTTAAACCCATTCCCACACAACAAAATTTTAGACTGGTCCAAATTGAAAGAAGCTGCAGACGACAATTTGAAGTTGGTGGAATTTTAATTTTTTTCATCTTTTGGGATAGAAAACATTGTGGATAATGAAGAAATTGCTTGTGACAAGCAATTTCTTCATTTTCCACAATGTTTTCTAAAACTGTTTTATTGAGGGGCGTAAAAAGGAGGGTTTGAGTTGGAATGGGTTAAAACATTTAAAATTCAGTCTTGTATGTGTAATATACTACTACTGTGTATTACTACCTTGGCCAATTCTTATCCCCTCTCCACCACTTCACATGTACAATTGCATGTGTAGTATACTACCAGTATGCATTCCTACCTTGGCTGATTCCTATTCCCACTCCAACATATCACATGTACATTTTGCATGTGTAGTATACTACCAGTATGTATTCCTACCTTGGCCAATTCCTATTCCCTCTCTACCACCTCACATGTACATTTTGTATGTGTAGTATACTACCAGTATGTATTACTGCCTTGGCCAATTCCTTTTCCCTCTCTACCACCTTACATGTACATTTTGCATGTGTTGTAGACCCTCAATGTGTTGACATACCTTGATAAATTCTTTCCCCTCTCTACCACTTCAAACGTACATTTTGCATGTGTTGTAGACCCTCAATGTGTTGACATACCTTGATAAATTCTTTCCCCTCTCTACCACTTCAAATGTACATTTTGCATGTGTTGTAGACCCTCAATGTGTTGACATACCTTGATAAATTCTTTCCCCTCTCTACCACTTCAAATGTACATTTTGCATGTGTTGTAGACCCTCAATGTGTTGACATACCTTGATAAATTCTTTCCCCTCTCTACCACTTCAAATGTACATTTTGCATGTGTAGTAGACCCTCAATGTGTTGACATACCTTGATAAATTCTTTCCCCTCTCTACCACTTCAAATGTACATTTTGCAAGTGCAGTGTACCCTCAGTGTGTTTTCTTACCTGTGCTAATTCTTGTCCCCTCTGCAACACCTCAAATGTACAGTTTTGCATGTGTAGTACACTCTCATTGTGCATGACTAGCATTTGTTCTGCTTTGTTCCCATCTGTAACCAATTCTTGATGCTGCAATTCTTCAGCCCAAAGCTCTAGTTGTGATGATACCTGATTGAATTTCAGAACATACTTAATTTTATTTTTACTGCATATTAAAGTTCAAACTTCTTCTTAATCCTTGCTATGCTTAACGCGGAATAATCCTGTTTTGGCCAGGGTTTTCATTAATAGCCGATTGCCGATCTAAAACATCGGTTGAAATCAACTTTTAATCGGTTGTTTTCGCCGGAATTTAGAAATGACAGTCACGTTTTGTTTACAAAATAAAGCTTAAATGCCATAGAAGTTTTACCGCGACACCGGTGACATCGGTGAGATTTTACCCCACCACCGGTTTATTTACCGTGAAACCCGTCTAATTTACGAGGCCTATCATTGGATACTTTAAACCAGTCGTCCAATCATATACAACGATACGAAATTAATTTCACATGTTGGTAAACATGGACGCCAAACTAAAAGAAAAAGTCTCTACTGAAGACAATCGTTGTTTCTTCGACTTATCATTAAAAAAGACAATTATTTCGAAACGAATAATTTTACATATAATAATTTATGAGCCTTTAATCGTATACTTTTGCGTTTTAGTGTAATTTGGGTCAATAAATGCGTCTTATAGACGGTGACCGGTCACCTCGACCCATCGGAAAGTCGGCCCAACGTATATTTATTTCGTGTAAAATCAATTTAATATTGATTATTTATTAAGTATAATTATTACAAATACAAAATTATTCAAAATTATTCATTTGTGAGGAAATTTAAGTATGCATCAGTGGCAGATTTGAAAATATATTGAAATTTAACAGTCATTCAAATTGCATATATTCAAGCAATAATTCGATATAATAATAATAAAAACATAAAAAATAATGTATTTTGAAAAAAATAAAGATAAACATGGTAAGGTTATACTGCCTCATTTGTACAAAACTAAAACATACTCTAAGAATTATGATATATAAGAAAATCTGCAATGTAAAACACTAAGGAGAGCTCTCCAAATGGATTGAGAAATACCTTAATTCTTTTTCGGCCAGGGGGGGGGAGGGGGCTTTGCCCCCTTGACCCCCGGCCAATCTGTTGGTTTCCAAATTATATCTGTTGTCTCAATACTTATTGAAAACCCTGTTTGGCAGGAGGTATAGACAGAGATCAACCTGCACATATGTGTGGCCTGATCTTAGTCTATACAGGCTGTTTGTCTTCTTCAAACCAGAATTGTCCATAAGATCAATTTCCAAATCAAATATCAACCCTGGTAACAAGACCTACAGTGCTATCAGTCCTTCGATTTTAATGTAATTCTGAACAAGAATTTTATAGAGCATGACAAGGGTTAATAAGAGCACTACATGACTCCTGCACCACTTGCAGTGGTGACAGAGGACAAAACAAAGTTGGATTGAATATGAACTAGAGGCGCTTGAGCGCCTGATTTGCTCCACCCACCTGAATTTAGTAATCATTCCTGAGAAGTTTGGTTAAAAACCATCCTTCAGTTTGTAAGAGTTAGATTTCAAAAAATTAACCATATACCATATTCAGAGACAAGGATCATTCTAGTGAAACTTGGTTGAAATTCATCTAATGTTTTCTGAGAAAAAGACTTTTAAAGCTTTCACTATATATGGAAATTAGCCCCGCCCATCTAAGGCACATTTTCTGTTCTATCAATATTCTTTGAACAAATCTGATAAATAGTCACCCAAGGATCAATTCAGTGAAATTTGGTTGAAATTCATCCATTAGTTTCTTAGAAGAATATTTTTGAAGATTCACCTTATATGGAAGTATTCATGTTTGGTAAACAACGCAATGACAATAGCTCGCTGGCTTTCAGCCAGTGGAGCTTAAAATGAGGGTTATATGAGAAAGAAATAAAGTGAGAAAAGAAATTGGTGGTTTCGAACAATTTCTTTTCACAATCTTTTCCATTGTTATATTTCTTTAGGGCTTAAAAAAAGCAGGAATGTGTGGTGAAGGGTTAAACAAGAGGAAAAAGATGGACCTAGATCGCTGACCTGATTTTACTTTCTCAAGCTAACTTATCAACTTGTGGCAAATGAAAAAGTGCTTGTTACAAGCAATTTTTCCTTATCCATATTGTTTTCTACCCTTAACCTTTTACCAGACGATGAAATTTTAGACTGGTCAATATTTAAAGAAGTTGCAGATGAAAATTCTAAGTTGGTAAAATCGTTAAAATATTTGTCTTCTAGGGCAGAAAAGATTGTAGATAATGAAGAAATTCCAAAGCTTTGATATTGAGAGGCGTTTCAAAGCGTCACTATGTGGGAATGGGTTAACCCTTTCCTGTTTTGTGGTATTTTAGATCTGTCCAAATTCAATCGAATCAGTAGGGTAGAAAATATTGTGGAAAAATTCTCAATCATAAAATCACAGGGATGTAAAAACCAGGGATTAAACAGGAAAGGGCTAAAGACAAAAGCTTTTTAAAATTTATCAGCTGAAATTTGTTGTCCTTAACTTCGTTCAATATGGTCCAGTCTAAAATTCTGTTGTCTTGTAATGGATGAAGGCTGTCTTGCACAAACATTTTGTAACAATGATCAGACATTGTCTAATGTTATATACACACCTCTAATGAATCTCTCTCAAAAAGTCGAAGTTGCAGACAGAGGTCGAGTTTTAATTTTCTGTTGGCCCATAATTCCTCCAGCTGTGTTCTACTTTCATTCAGTTGGCGCAAAACTCCTGCAATGCAAAAAGAAAATTCAAAATTTGGGCCAAATTACCATATAATCTTGCTTATAAATACCCTGACAAAATATGGTTATGGAAAACATTGTTTGAAAAAGAGAGATTGCTTTTAAGGAGTTTCTTCTTTTCTCTAAATATGTAATATCTGATATCCAACTTATTTTCCAACTTCAGTTTACTTTGATATAATGCTTGCAACTTCTATAAAATTTGACCAATCTAAATTTTGTATAAATCTATATTGTTAAAAATCCTTTTTTAAAAAAGGAAATAAAAGACTTTTTTGATTACATATAAAGTATTGATTAAACTTATCATTTTTGTATTTCATATGGAAAAGTTGGTCATGTAAGCATTTTGCTTGTATCAAAAAAGAGAATGATATTCATTATTGGAAATATGAGTTATTCTCTTCAAACAATATTTCACTATCTAGTCATATTAATTTTGTTATAACATAAGACCATTATAGTATAAATTTCTTCATCAAAATGTCTTATTTTCTTCCTTGGCCACAATCTTTTTGTTGTTGTTGATGTTATCTAATCTGATAGAAGCCCTTCATTATAGAGTTTCTTTTATCTGAATTATAATATTTTGTTCTTTTTCTTTTATAATATTTAAAGGTGACATTACCTTCTATATGTGTATAATCTGTGTTCTGGTTAGCCTTCTCTGGGTCCAGGTTAAAGATCCTGTAGAATAATTTGATGAAAAAGTCAAACATGTACGCTAACCTCAGCCACACCCATACAGACACTATCGATCCAAATCGTACTATTTTTACACCCAATAGGAAAGCCCAAAGTACAAAATTTATCACAGACAATATCACAATGATAACTGGGTGAGTGAGATTGTCTTCCACTTCTTTTATCACAGATTTTCTAGATCGACTACGAGAGAACAGTGACACTCTTGACTGGTGTCCTAACAATGTTCGATTTTGTGGTAGTTGGAATGCATGTATAGGATGTGGACCTGGTCGAGGGATGTTTGACACACATACAAGCAAGTCTGATGTTTGTGATCCCTGTAAACTAATGTCAGATACATCCAGACTAGCTAGACTACCAGTCTGTATCTCAGCCCCTTTAGGGACCAACTGAACCCTTAAACCTTTAACAGCTTCATCACTGTCATCACTGTCAGAGTTTTGGATATCAGGACTGGTTCTGATACGTTTTCTAGCAGTTTGATTTTCATCGGTAGTATCCCGTGTGTTTTCTTCATCACCAGGTACCTGGACATTGGATGTTACATCACTTGTGTCCCCACTAGGGTCTTGTTTGGATTTTGCTCTATGCTTACTGTTTTTCAATTTGCCTCTTTTGATATTTTGAAAGAATGTTCTAAAACTCGAAACATTTGAAGGAGATGGTGAATGGTCAGGGTTAACAGGGTAACTTCTACGATGGAATAATTTCAACCTAGATTTCGACCTTTGCTGTAGGTTTCCAAAGCTCTGTGACCTGACTGTGACTCCTGATGCCTCAGAACTACTGGTTCCCTGTTCCAGCGGTAAAGACTGACTGGTCCCATGCCATGAAGATCTGTGTCCATTATCAGAACTGAATGCCACAACGTGTCTACGATCCAGACTGGATGTACAAAAAGGTGCATTTTCTTCAGGATTAGAACTTTGTCTATCATCAGAATCTATCCTATGTCTCCTCTTCATGGCATGTGTTTTGTAAACAATCTGACTTCAGAGTTTTTGTGTGTCATTGCTCTCCTAGTAAAACATTTAATCTGTATTATTCCATTTATACCTATTTCATTTAAACCAATCCACAGTTTTTGAGACTCCAAGAGAAAAGGTGGAAAAAGTACTTAATTTCATTAGCTATCAACTATGTAGATGTAAACTGTGCTTTAATCAAGATAATGATAGATGATGTAATTTAGTGTGATTATGGACAAGAAAAAACATATCTTGTTATCAAGCATTTATGTATTTATCTGAATAATTTTCAGAGGGACAATGAATTTTCATTTTACTCCAATTTTAAGATATCATGTGCATTTTACGAATCTGTACATTCAACCATAAAGTAGTACTCAAATAAGTTCAATTAATCAACTCAAAGTTCCTTTCTTCAACAACCATCTATGAAAATTAAACAGGTAACTTAAGGAAATTGAAAAAAATCTATAGGTAGCATAAAAATTCCATTTGAGTTCAAAATTAGTTTATACTGATTTGTCTTAGTTCCATTGCAACAAATGCATTAAGCTTTAAGAGTTCGCTCTTGAACACACAATCCAGATATTGTCACATCCCAGAGGAGAGGCAGTGGTTTTAACCCAGTAATACCTAACAATAAAGCTGGCTAGAATGGGGCTGGCTTATTAAATGTCTTGAGCCTGTGACCTTCAGATCACAAGTCAAGTACTATTACCACTCAGCCACCAAAGGAGTCATTTTCTGTACAATATTAGAAGCTGAAATAATGCCTTGTACAAAATAGCCTCGGTTAATCTAATGAGTGGTAGCCATTTAGTTCCAAGGTACAAATACTATCTTGGTCAAAACTCAATATTGTACCTTTAGAGAAAAAAATTTCAGTACACCTCCTAATACTGTGATACACCTAAAAGGCAAAAAACTAAAAAGAACATGCCAACAAGAATTCCATGAACAAAAAGATAACTAAGTTGCTTTCACAAGAAATTTTTCTTTAGGTCCATGGTTCAATCCCCCGTCAAATGCAAATATCCTTTCTGACATTTGTCTGCCATCAATAGTTGAATAATTATAAATCTATGGGATGAGCAGCTGGGGGCTAGGAAAGGATATAGTGGTAGTAATGGTGTGAGAAATACTAGGAATCCATGGTTAGATGCTCCAGCCGCTGCAAATTTGACGGAAATATTATTGAACCCCACTCATTCAATCAAAATTAAGATAGGTCTTTTCATTTCCTTTTTGATCTAAAATATCAACCTAAGTGTTACGGTAAAATAAAACCACAAGAGACAGGGTATTATTATTGATATTTTAATCCTTGTCATGCTGAATAATAATCCTTATCCAAATGCACATTAAAAATTAAAGGTCTGAAAGCACTGGAAGTACAAGTTAAGGGTCAAAAAATTATTTTAAAGTTTGAACATCTCTGTTTTGAAAGAGTCAACCAGGAAGTGTAGACAAAGATCAGACTGCATTATGTGCAGTCTGATCTTTGTCTATATTCCCTGCAAAAGCAGGAATATTCCAGGTTAAGCATAACAATATAGGGATGAGTGTATTTTTCAATGCGTTTATTGGAGTATAAAGTGCAATTGCCTTAGCACATGGCAAATAACGCCCATAGGGCTTTATGTTTAAGCCATGTGCTAAGGCAATTGCACTTTATACTCCAATAAACGCAGTGAAAAATACACTCGGCCCATATAATTGCAATACGTCTATTTCCAAATCCAAAACGGATAGAGAGATGAAAATAAAAACAAATAAACGAACTGTGGGCGGAGTTACTTGTCTTTGACAGGCGTATGGATACATTGACACAGTTTATCGCTCGAGTCGTTGTAACGGCGGACATTTTATTTCGTCGCTTGGGTTTTTTGAAATGGAAATTCGAACATTCGTTGGATTTATTTGGAATTATTATGATGAAATACTAACTTTAACTCTGTAAATTATGATATCTGGGTCGATAACAGATAGAATTATGAATAGATGCTTTGTAATAGACAAGAAATATAAACCTACCACATGGACACGATTGCATGCTGATGTGGCGAAGCCGATTCGACATCTCGGATTTAATAAATGTGAGTTTTTCAAAATCTTTATGTTTAAAACGAACATTATAATTGTTATAAGGACACTATTTGTTTATCTATATATTGAAAATCCATGGAAGTATAAAGGAATTCGAGGAAATCGAAATTCAAAAGGCGATGACTATAAATAGTAACAAAACAAGTTTGGTATTTCTTGGAAGTGAATTCCCAATATCGGAAATCCCTGACCTTGTTTGTTTCTATTTTTGTCGAAAATAGTTCTGCCTTTTATTGAGGTATAAAGTGCAATTGATTTGATCACGTGATACGATTTGGGCCAATGAAAATACTCTATTTTGAAGTATTGCAATTATTTATTGAATAATGGTTACTTTATGTTGTACAGAATAATATACTCATGTTTTTAATCAGATAAACATTGAAAATATCTAAATTGATAGATTCTTCCTAAAACAGGGAGCATCCAAACTAAAGGCCTTTCTTCTCTCATCCTAAGCTTTTCATGGCTTTTACTCAATACTTAGGTAAGAATTTTCAAGACAAACAAGATGTGTTTGTGAAACACTATGCCCCTGAAACAGGAATTCTTTAGAAACGGGTGATTTTTATTGTTTTTTTCTTTGTCTAAGGGAAAAGGGTTAAAACTTTGACCTTGACCTTGATGAAAGACCTTCCCCAGTTGCGCCTTGTTGAGACCTATCTACATACCACAGGGTTGAAGTTATAGGAAAATGTTTAGTTGGCAGGTTAAGTTTTGCAGACAGACGGACAGTCAGACAGATGGACAGACAGACAGACAAACACCGGTAAAACAATTTGCCCCCAATCTTATTGATGGGGAGGCATAAAAATAAGATAATTTTACAAGATACATTTGGTAAGCATTTCATCATTTAGTAATAATGTATTTTATTATATGATATATCTAATATTTAATTTTTGACATTTTCTCATTAAAACAATATAATTCATTACATCAATGAATGGGTGAGTAAAATTCTGGTCATCTATGTTGGAGGTATTCATAAAGAATGTTTGAGTGTGCCAAGTCAAACACTGTAAAACCACTTTTCCTCACAGAGTGAGAAATGGTCTGTAAACAGAAGTATTCCTGCCACCCTTCTGTCTTCAAAATGCAGCTTCTAGTTACACTCTATGCCCCTATACTTTAACTCTAAACCCTATGCAGCATGACATATCCCATACAACTTTAACCCATAACCAGACAGCAAAATTTTAGAACGTTCAAATCTAAAAGAGTTGCACAGGATAATTTAAAGCTTTCTTAAAGCCTCTCTCTCTTATGGACATGAAAACATCTGGTTGGAGCTGTCAGCCCTTGTTACACTGAGTAAAGTCCTTGTTCAGAATTGCAATAAAATCAAACGAGTCGATTCCACTGAGAAGCCCTAATTGTGGGTTGAAATTTCATTTGTTAACCCTTTCCTGTTCAAATGCTATTTTTTACATCCATGTGAATTTATAATTGAGTAAATATTGTAGAAAAAGATGAAATTGCTTGATTCATTCAATTTCTTCTTTTTCAACAAAATTTTGTACCCTACTGAATGGTTGATTTTCTGCAAAACCTTTGAATTAGAACAGGTCTAAAATTTGCAAAACAGGAAAATGTTAAAAAGGTTAGTTGATTTTATTAACAATTCTGGCTTAAAACATCAAGCAGGTAGTGTAGAATAAGATCAGACCACACATATATGCAGGCTAAGAGTAGGAAGTTTGCAGCGCAATCCAACTCTTACCAGACTGAAACTTTTTACACAAGGTTTACAGGGTTTTTAAAGTAGTTAGTTGATTTATTGATATGATAGTAGTAGGAGTTGCAGTAAAGCAGAAAACTTGATGTGAATTTAAATGACACTATCCTTTATTATTGCACATCCTTTCTATCTATATATTACTTTCCTGTTTACTCAAGTTTGCTTAACAATTTCTATCTGAACTCAAAACTATGCAGGATGATGGGAGAAGTTGTCTTTTTTTTGTGTGTGTGTATGTATTTGTTGTTTTTTGTTTTTCTAATTTTTTTGTTTGTTTGTTAGTTTGTTTGTTTGTTTGAATGGGGTTAAATGCTACTTTTACCAGTATTTCAGTCATATTGTGGCTGCTGGAGCACCAAACCATGGATTTCAGGTATTTCTCACACCAATACTACCACTATGTCCTTTTCAAACCTCAAGCTGCTCATTCCACTTAGGTTTACAATTATCAATCCATTGGTGGGAGACAAATGTCAGAAAGGATATTTGCCGCAGCTGTGGATTGAACCCATGACCCCATAACTAGGATTCCTTAACAATACAAGTGTGTTATGGCCACAGCCTATTTTTTGATATTTCTTTTTAAAGGATAATTCATCTTATATAATAAATGAAAAGTAATTCTATGTATTCATAATACCCTTTTCTTTCAAGAGAAAATGAATAATATTCAAGAAAATATCAAAAAAGAAGAAATTCCCTATTACAAGCATATTTCTTCTTTCCTGCAATATTTTCTAACCTAGATAATTTAATATAATTTTCATTCAGTTTGGACTGTCTTTTGCAGCTACTTTTGACCAGTTTTCTGGTAAAATGTAAACACAATTTAGGTCTTTATCTGACAGCCAAATTTTGACTGGATCAAATTGAATGAAGTTACAGACAGCAATTTATAGTTTATGAAATCTTAGGGTTTTTTATTCAACTTTCTGGGTAAAAAGTATTGTGTAAAATGGAGAAATTGCTTGTTGCAAGCAACTTCTTCAATTCACACAATGTCTTCCCAAATTGTTTTCCTTGAAGGGCTTCATAAAGCGTCAATGAGCGGGAATGGGTTAAAGTTCAATCAGCCAGAAATCTGATTGCTTAGTTTTGTTGTCAATCGTTGAGAGTTGTCAATAACCATGTATGCTTGAGCCTCTGAGCGAAAAAAATTGGGTCTGCACAGCAACCTTTACTCTTGTCATGCTGACAAAATTCATTTCGCATTATTTCGCTTTTTAATGCCTCTTATCAAGCAATTTTTCATTTTCCTCAATGTTTTCTACCTTAGAAAGTTAAAAAATATCAAGTGTCATTTTCATTGAATTGTTGTCTGCAAACTTCTTTCAATTTGAACCAGTCTAAAATTTTGTCATCTTGGCATGCGTTAAAATAAAAACACTTAAACAGGCCCTGTGGGATATTTCTTTTGTTAATTGATTTTCTAAACAAATCTGGCTTAAAACGCAAAACAAATGGGGAAGGATAAGATCACACTACACTGTTGTGAAGCCTGATCCTAGTCTTTACTTCCTGCCATAGTAGAAAAACTGCAAGTGGCATGACAACAATACATATTGTACTCAACAATTACTCATTTGTGCCAAGTAAAGTCTCAGATCAGCCAATCAATTTACACAGTCTGTAAGAGTCACAGCTAAGGGATCTATAGATAGTTTCTCTTTCTGTTATCCACTTGCATCACAGCCATTCTTATTAACCCATTCCCATACAGTGACACTTTTTTAAGAAAAACAATTGGGAAAACATTGTGTAAAATGAAGGAATTGCTTTTTTCTCATTATGCACAATGTTTCTATCCAAAATGTTGAAAAAATTGAAAATCTCATAAACTTTAAATTGTTGTCTACAACTCCTTTCGATTGTTACCAGTTTAAAACTTTGCTGTCTGGTAATGGGTTAAAGTGTGTTGATAACCAATCCTCTCAGTGTCTATTGGCTTTTAAGCACAAGTGAGAAGGTTGTAAATACATCAAGTACAGGCTAAAGTAAATACCTTCATGACCTGTATAACTTGTAGAATTGAGACAAGGGTAGCCTGTATTTACCTGCAGAGAAAGCTGGTGGTTGAATCATTGAATTGTGTTTTTAGCTAATTGCTCTATTAACAGTGCATGGGTCTGGATATCATCCATCTTCAAGACCAACATTAATACAACATCAGAAAAACTGCTCTTATTAGAATAGAGTTTCTGAGAACTTAAGGCCCTTTCTTATTCAGTATCTTTAAATCAAAGCTAGGAAGATCTATAAACAATCAACATGTAATATATAGCAAAGTTTGTCATCAAGCAATGCAATAGGAACATCCAAGTTCATCATTTTCAACCCTTGTCATGCTGAATAAAATTGATCTCCAAAATCTACAATTAAATCAAATGACCTAACATGCTGGAAGCTCTTACAGATGGATAATTTTTTTTTTTTTGAAAAATAATTTTTAATCAACTCTGGCTTTAAATGTCAAGCAGGTGGTATAGACTAAGATCAGACTGCACTTTTTTGCATGTTGATCTTAATTTTAAAATAACTCCTGCAAAGACTGATATATTCCGGTCTCAAAATAACAAGGTTTGCAATTTCTTCATTATCCACAATGTTTTGTATCCAAAATGATGAAAAAATCTAAGAATCCATCCACTTCAAATGGTAGTCTGCAGCTTCTTTCAATTTGGACAAGTCTAAAATTTCATTGTGTGGGAATGGGTTAATATCAACCTTTCAAATTGATTTCAGGAAATTCTTCTTGTTCAACACCATGGAAATAAGGCCATGAAGCAGGCTTATTTTTTTTGTTGAATTACAACCACGAGAACAAGAGCCGTCAGAGACCGATTATGCACCCTGAATACAGCCCTGTCACAAAAGGCATAAAAAAAAAAAAAAAACAGGAAAAGGGTTTAGACAGATGGACAGAGATACAAGCTATGTTTAATTTTACAATTTGATCTTGAGCTATGACCTTTTCCTTAGAGCTATCAGAATATTTCTTTCAAATGGTACATCTGCACATGATAGAGAACATTGTGCCTATGTATATATTGATATCCATCCTGAATTGAAGGCATGCTTAATTTTAAAGTTCCACCTTGAGCTCTGACGAAGCTTAATGTTTTACCTTGAACATTGACCTTGACATTGGAGCTATCCAAAAACTGGGAAAAGTGCATCTGCATAATATCATACGGAATTTACATGCAAAGTTTCATCCCATTTGGCCCAAGGACATGCTTAATTTTAAAGTTCCACCTTGAGCTCTGACAAAGCTTAATGTTTTACCTTGAACAGTGACCTTGACATTGGAGCTATCCAAAAACTGGGAAAAGAACATCGGCGCATCATCATAACCAATTCACATACAAAGTTTCATCTAATTTGGCCCAAGGATCGTGGAAAAATTGAAGGAGACAGATGGAATGACGGAAGGGCAGACAGACAAAGCAGCAGCTTTAGGGAGCATAAAAATCTTTATAATGACTGTTTGTTGTTTGCACCTGAATATCATGCACAACACTATTGAACATTATTGTCCTGCATATTGATGTTGAATGCTTCTATAAAGAGTATGCAGAGTTAAAATAGATTGACCAATTCCCACACGGCCCAATATTTCTACACCCCTGTCGTAAGAAGTTTGGGAAAAAAATTGTGGATAGTGAAAAATTAATTGTAAGAAAAATTTTATATTGGCCACAATATTTTCTGTCCTTATAGAGAAAGAATATTTAAATTTAACAAACTTATATCATGCAGTCTGATCTTTGCCCAGACTAAATGTTTGTACTTTCAAGCCAGAATCATTTCTAAGATTTATTTTTAAAAAGAATCATTGGTAGACAATTAATGGCTCCGGTGCTTTCAGAGCTTTGATTTTCATGCAATTCTGGAATTACAGGGGTTAATTGAGTTAGAAAGTAAGACTGCATTAACAAATCTTATAATTTCTTGTCCCCTTATGTTTTTTATCAATCTCCACTTCACCTACACGCTTAATGTATGTCATGAATGAACAAGAGGGCCGTTGGCCCTGGGGCGCTCACCTGAGATAAAGGCTCTTTTCCTTTCAACAGTCTAATTTCATGTTAAGGTTAGGATTATGAAACAAGTGGGCCACAATTACATATAAAGACTATGAACCTGGGGATCCAAAAGTCTAAATTACAAATTCCAAGGCTTTAGTGCTGATTTGAAAGAGGGAAAAAACTTTTCCATGGTTTATAATTTCAGAAATTAGAAAGAAGTCAGTGAACTGATGCTTCATGCCTATACCCCCCCCCCCGGTCCGCCCCTGGAGACCCGAGGATCATAATTTTAGCTATTTTGTAAGAGATCAATAAACTGATGCTTCATGCAAAATATCAAGGCTTTACGCCTTCTGGGTCAGGAGGAGAAGATTCTTAAAGATTATTTTGAAATTTCACTTTTGTTGCCATGGCAACCAGAGTTTTAAATGGATTTCAATTCTTTTAGCTAATTTTAAGGGGACCACCTAAGGAACATTTCTGCAAAATTTGGTTCAAATTGGCCCAGTGGTTTGGGAGGAGATGTCATTTAAAAATCGTTCTTTATTTCTATATTAACCCCCCCCCCAAACTGGAGCTCCCCCCCTGGGGACCCGAGGATCATGATTTTAGCTATCTTGAAAGAGGTCAATAAACTGATGTTTCATGCAAAATATCAAGGCTCTACGCTTTCTGGGTCAGGAGGAGAAGATTTTTAAAGATTATATTAAAATTTTACTTTTGTTGCCATGGCAACCAGAGTTTTTAACGGATTTCAATTCTTTTAGCTATTTTTGAAGGGGACCACCTAAGGAAAATTTCTGCCAAATTTGGTTCAAATTGGCCCAGTGGTCTGGGAGGAGATGTTGCTTAAAAAATCGTTCTTAATGTCTGTATAAACCCCACCCCCCTGGGGCTCAGCCCCTGGGGACCCGAGGATCATGATTTTAGCTATTTTGAAAGAGGTCAATATACTGATGCTTCATGCAAAATATCAAGGCTCTACGCCTTCTGGGTCAGGAGGAGAAGCTTTTTAAAGATTTTTTTAAAATTTAACTTTTGTTGCCATGGCAACCAGAGTTTTTAACGGATTTCAATTTTTTTAGCTTTTTTTGAAGGGGACCACCTAAGGAACATTTCTGCCAAATTTGGTTCAAATTGGCCCAGTGGTTTGGGAGGAGATGTTGTTTAAAGAAATTGTTGACGGACGACGGACGACGGACGGACGCCGGACAAAAGGGGATCACTACGTGCTCAGGTGAGCTAATGATAAAAAAACACAAGGTATTCTTTCATGTAGAATCTCTACTCAGCCAAGCTCTAGTTTTCTGGCAGTAAATTATCTCCAACTCATTAGGAAATTGATTGGCTATTCTTTCTCATAGATATACTGATATATGTGTAGTTTACCTATACTGCCTTTTTCTTTTAGATGTAAACAAAATTTGAAGGGTCTGCATGAACAAATTACAAATAGAAATAATGAATTTCACAGCTTAATATTGTAACAATCTCCCTTGAATTCTTAGAATTTTTTATAGCATTTTTCTTGACAAATTTAATTTAGCCAAAATAATGAAGCCATATCATATCCTGTTATTTCATTTTGGACAGACCCATATGAATGCCGTTCTAAACAATGATATATCCTTATCATTTCAAACTTCTCATTCAAATTTCATTTTTAATTACTGGTAGGATAATTTATTAGGTCAAAAAGCCCACCAAATAACATATTATTATGCTAATTCCCTATGCTAAATTTTAAATCAAATAAATTAACATTTAATTTTAACTCTACACATAAGGTAAAACTGCAATATCTCCAAGCTGCAGATATCACTTGATCAAGATAGTTTAGCTACTTTCTGAGAAAAAGGGAAATTCCAGATGGTAATTAGTCAGTATACACCTTGGTCACTTTAACTTAGTCTGATAAACACATTTTCTTTTTTTTTACAGTTATGATTTTTTGATATAGAAAATTTATTCTATTACACCTATATACACTCACATCCTACACACTGTGATCAACTCTTGCTAGCAGGTCCAGTTCCTTTCTAACCCTTGTCATGCTGAACCCCCAATATTCCTAATTTGGCAGGAGGTATAGACAAAGATCATCTTAGTCCACACACCCTTCTTATCCCTTTGGAGCCAGAGTAATTTACAAGATTAGAAATTAGAACAGATATCAACATAAAATTAGTACTTCCAGCCCTTTGATTTTAATAAAATTCTGAAGAGAATTTAGATTCAGCATGACAAGGTTAATTTTATTTTCTTGAATTCTAGTCTCTTTCATGACAGTAGAGAGATTTTAAACCCTTGTCTTGCTGAATAAAATCCTTTACAAAATTGTGCTTAAATAAAAGGACTGAAAGCACAAACAACACTCATTTTGGGTAGGTAATTATTTAGAAAATTAATAGAATATACAATGCTGGCTTTAAAGGGACAAGCAGGAAGTCTAGACAAAGATCAGACTGCACAAATGTGCAGCCTGATCCTTGTCTAGACTTCCTGCCAAAATAAGAATATTCCAGGTTCAGCATGATTGGCTGTTTGTAGGGAAAATCTGAGGTACTGCTTTTTCTTGTTATATATAACAACATACATACATATAGATTATGCACCTTTAAAATTTCAATTCACCACCAAGCACCCAACAGCCTACTGTGTATGTCATGTGTAGGCGATTCTCTTAGAGTACTTTAAAAGAATAATATGATCAAAAAGACGATACATCCCTGAAGTCATATCTTCCTTCCGAGGAAGGAAAAAACATTTAAAACATAATATTTGGACACCAAAGCAAACAAGAGCCATCTTCATGTGAATATGCAAAAGGAGGGTATAAGTGAAGTTCTTTTGAAAGAGTAATTTTTTAGGGTTTTTTTTTATCAGCTTCAACTTGTGTTTGTTTGCATTTTGAAAATGAGTTGAATGCACCTAAACTGTAAAAGTTCGCTTATTTTCGGCGTTGACTGCTAAATACACATGCGACTTTGTTATCTCCATGACCTAGCTAGTTGTTTAACTGACTAACAAAGTTTAAATGTCATCACTGAAGTCAACGTTTTATGTTAACTTAAATTGTGGTGGATCACATATTAAAATATCCAAACACTTTTTTCAAGAATTTTAGGCTTACCGTGTATAATTATTTTGATCTTATAGTTTCAATTGTCATATCAATTTATGCTTTTGGCCTTCTGGTATAGTTTTCTTATTAATATTGTTGTGTGCTTTGGGGGAAGATAATTATGGCTTTAAATGCTAATCCAAGATTGGGAAAAATCTGTCATCTAAACACAAACCATAATTATTTCATTTATTGCATAATTGTGGACCACCATCCTGCTCATAGTTGTCTATCCAATATCATAGACAGTTCCTTCCCCATTTTTATTCCAAACAACATAAATGAAGATCTTACAAAGGTGAAAAAGAATATATTTGATGCTATTCATATAATAACTACAGTCCTGATCTATATATGTGTATTAGGATGGTATGTAGTAGACAGGCTATCTGACACTGCTGTTGGGTAATATTGCTATATTAAGACTCTGGCATTATATTGACATTTGCGGAAATGAATTCATCTGATATACAGGGTTAAATTTCCATTTACAAATCCCAGTTGGTTTTACTTTTTCCAAAATAAACCTCCTTGATCTACCAATATACATTTGATGCTTAAAAGACAAATGTCAGTACGAAATGATTAAACAAAGAGGACCATGATGATCCTAAATCGCTCACCTGAGGCATCTACAAATTACAGTGCTTTATTGTATAAAAAAAGACATAGCTTGAGCCCAGTAAGTAGAACAAATATAAGATTTAAGTACAAAATCATCGAGTAACGCTATACAATAAATATGAATGGCTTAATAGTTTAATCCATTACCAAACAATCCCACATTTTGATGGCCTCAAGGAAAATTGGTTTGAAACAAACATTGCAAGAAAGGGGGAACTTAGTAGTTACAAGCAATTTCTCCATTTACCACAATGTTTTATACTCCTTGTATTTAAATTTCAATCAAACTTTAATGACTGTCTACAACTCCTTTTAATGTGGACCAGTGTTAAGATTAACCCATTCCAACACAGCAAAATTTTAGACTGGTTCAAATTGAAAGAAGTTGCAGAAGACAATCTTAAGTTGATGAATTTTTAATTCTATTCATCTTTTTGGATAGAAACATTGTGGATAATGAAGAAATTGCTTGATACAAGCAATTTCTTCATGTTTCACAATGTTTTCCGAAGCTTTTTTTCTTGAGGGGCGTAAAAAGGAGGGATTAAGTTGGAATGGGTTAAAAGACTTTTAAATTGCTCTTATTGAGTATTTTACCAAACTTGGGGCCTCTGGGACAGGGCCATTTTGACCAAATGGATATCATTATAGCAACCTTGGTAGAGAACAAACTGGATGTACTATAAACCAAACATGAATGCATTACAACCTTTACATTAAGAGAGGAAGATATTTGAACATGCTCTTATCGAGCAAATTTCATAACTTTGGATGCCTTTGGAAGGGCCATTATTGTCCAAAGGTGTATAATTTCAAGAAACATGGTAGGTAACAATGATGTTATGCTATGTTTATAATATAAATGATCTTAGTAGGCTCTATATTCAAGAAGAACTTTTTTTTTCAAATTGAGTGATTTACGCAATTTTTGACCCCTGGAGCAGAGGCGTTTTTGATCCTAAGGGCATATTTTCCAGTAACATAGTACAACATTATTTAGTAATGCTATATACCAAATATGAATGTCGTTCATCTTATATTACAGAAGGAGATGCTCTAATTGGGTGTTTTCCCAAATTTTGTACCTCTGGGGCAGGGCCAATATATTTGATCCCAGGGGGGTGATTTTAGCAACTATGGTAGTGAAACATCTGGTTATGTTATATACCAAACATGAATGCCTTAGACTTTATAGATTGGATGGAGAAGACTGTTGAACATGGTCTAATTGAGCATTTTAACAAACTTTGGACACACAGGCAAGGGGCGTTTTTTACCCTACAGGCATAGTTTAATCAAAGTTAATACATTACCGTCAGGCTATGCTACATTCCAAATGTAAATGCCCTCGGACTCACAATGATTTTTTTAACCAACACAAATTTTGCGCTTTTCCCTATGTTGACCAATTTTTACCATAGACGCACAATTCTAAGTGATTTGATACAAAACCATATAGTAATGCTACATAACAAATAAGAATGTCCTAGACCTAATAGTTTACTAACTTAAAGGAGAAGTCTTTTGAACTTGCTCTAATTAAGCATTTGTCCTAACCTTGGACCTCAGGGACAGGCCATTTTTTACCCCAGGGATTCTTTTTTGGCAAACTTGGCAGAGAACAATATGATTATGCAATATATGTAATATACATGTCCTTGGTCTTGTAGTTTCTGGAAAAAAGTTTTCCAAAGATTTACCAAAATTTCTAATTCAAATGCCACAGAAACTAATAAGTTGCTCACGGAATGAAATTGTTTTAACAATTTTTGTAGAGCTTCACTCAGAGAAATCCCTTAATTGGTATGCTGATTTTGGAGGAGAAGAAATTTTGGACGGACTGACAGACGGACAGATGACAGACAGACAATGACAGATTACAATAGCTCACCTCACACTTTGTGCAAAAAAATGTATAAAAAGATAAATTATTCCTTTTTAATGCTGATTATTTTTCAATTCTGAGATAGTGTAGTATTGCGTCTGAAAGATATGAGTACAAGTTTTTTCTATTAAACCACTACCGCATGGCAGAATTCTAGACTGCTCTTAATTTAGCCCTTGTCATGCTAATCCTGGAATATTCCTGCTTTGACAATGGCTTTGGCAGGTGTATAGACTAAGATCAGCCTGCACAGACCTGCAGTCTGATCTTAGTGTACATTACCTGCCTTATGTTGATGTTGTGAGAGAAATCTTTGAATACAAGGTCAATCTTAAACTAGCGCTGTCGCCCTCAAGGGCTGACGAGAATACCCCCCACACCGCTAAAAAGGCTTTTCTATGAAGGAGTGGAATTTGAAGCTGTTTAATCACATGCATGTCATGGTGGATGAACATTGCCAACCCTCCACCTCTTTCTGATTTTGTGTTTGTTGCTAGAGTTGACTGATTAGGAAAGGTTGGTCAATATGAGCCTATGTTAAAGAAAACTGTGTGAGGAGATGATGACACAAAATTATATCCACGAAAAGTCAATATGAGCCTATGTTAAATTTTTGACCCCCGTGGGGCGGGGTCAAATTTGACCTCAGGAAATAAACCGTTCGATATTTTGTAAAGGTCAACAAGATGATGTTACTTACCAAATTTGGTAACTCCCCTTATGGTTACTGAGTTTTGCAATTTTAAATTTTGACTACTCCCCCCCCCCCATTGAAAGTTCAAAATGGCATAACTCTGAAACTAACGACTGGATCAAGATGAAAATTGCAGGTGCACAACTTCATATGATAGGAAACAACCTGATAAAATTTCAGCAAAATTGGTCAAAAAATGTGGGAGGAGAAAAGGACACAAAATTATGTCCACGGACGGACAGAAGGACGGACAGACGGACGGACGGACAACCTGATTCCAGTATAACCCCCCATGACTTCGTTGTGGGGGGTATAATTATGTCAAAGTTTTCAAATATAGTGAAAAAAGGAAAATATTCAGCAGGACAAGGGTTAAAGATGTTGCAGTTAACGTTTTTCACTTAATGAAATTCTAAAAATCTTTGTCTTTCCGAGTAGAAAAAAAATTGTTGACAATGAAGAAATTGTTTGTAAAAAACAATTTCTTCATTTTCTACAATGCTTTCTAAAAAACATTTTCTTTGGGGATGTAAAAAATTGGTTTTGTGTTGAAATGGGAGAAAGATGTAAAGGCTTGTCAAAATTTTAATGTTTGATAATGATTGTATGTAACACTCAACATCAGCTTTGTATCATTTCACTCTAATAATCCACTACTGTAACTGAAATCACAAAACACTTCATTTGCACTAACATACACCACCAAATTTCTCCATCTTTGACAGTATTTCTACCCATCCATTCATCTGAACAACCTACCCTTTTATCCATTTTTGTATAGAGTTATTCAGATTCATACTTCAAAGTAACCACTATGTTTGTAGATACACCATTTACCTTTATCAAAGTGTGACAAGTCTTAAATTAACAGTATAATAATATCTGATGGCTTCATTGTGATGGATTTTCATAAATTTCATTTTCAATGTGATGCTTGACCATCACTGGCTAATATTGATGATAAAAATCTTAAATTAGCCTTAGAAAGAATGACAGCAATTTATTACTAGGTGTTTTGAGCGCCTGTATTGCTCCTGAAATTACTGATTTAAACCCCAGTCACACTAGACCAAGTTCCCACTACATCAATGTAAAACCAGTCAAATGCAGTACAAACTTATACAATTTAGAAGAAACACAGTAGAAACTGATAAGGACATGATGCGATCTTTATGGTCTTGGCTGACGTGGGTGATTTTTGAAGATAGCAAGGACCTGATCTTATCAGGACACAGTAAGGACTCAATAAGGACGTGGCAACAACGGTATTAATGTATTGCCAACGGGGCATGAACCTAAAATGGTCTTCATTGAAAAAGTACAAACCTGGTGTGGACGGGAAAGATTGCACTGCATTCTTACTGAACTTGCAGAACGAGAGAGTGACCGAGAGTGCGTGGACTTGAATTTTTATTAAGATCACAAAGGGTGCAGTGTACATAGTAAACACACTTAAGTGTGTGGTGCGATCTGAAAGGTTTTAGAAAGAGCGTAATAAAAACACAAAGGACATGGAGTATACTTTATCAAGGGCGCGACAAACCTTAGCTGGAAGATGATGTTAGATGCATTGACATCCTGGCAGGGGGGTAGTAAAGATATAGAACCAACTTGAAAACTATGTTTTTTCTGCATTTCATCCCGTTCTCCCTGTGTTTGTCAAGTTTTAACCCTTGTCATGCTGTATAAAATACCTTAAGGAAACCCATTAAAATCAAAGGACTGAGAGCACTGAAAGTACTTGTTCAATGAACAATATGTATTTTGAAAATCAATTCAATAACTTCTCTGTACAGACAGTTCTTATGTGCAGGCTGATCTTTTCTACACCCCTTGCCTAAACCCGTCTTTGTCTGAGTGTGACAGGGGGCATAACCAATTCAAAATCAATCCAGCTATTTCATGATCTTCAAGAAATTTTTTTTAAACAAGAGGGCAACTGGCCCTTAAGGTCACCAGAGCCTATGACTATGGAATAAAACAAGAGGACCATGATGGTCCTAGATCGCTCACCTGAACTGTCTGCTGTTAAAAAAAATGCAATTAGAGACAAATAACTATAATCAGTTTCATGAAGATAGAGGCAAAACTGTGACTTCTATATTGTAAACAAAGAAATTGTCATTATGGCCCTTTTCCTGTGTTATCCTATAGAACTTTCCCATAATCTATAAGGTTCATCTTTATGACCTTAAAAGTATCCTGACAAGTAATATGACAATTGAGCCAAAATGATGACCTCTAGAGCATTAACAAAGAAATTGTCAGTCAGGCCCCTTTTCCATGTTTTCAAAAGTACCTTCCTATAATCAATAGGGTTCATCCTTGTGACTAAACAATTTGTAATCAAATCTCGTCTAAGAAATCAAGAACACACATTCTTACAAAGCTTCACAGTACTTGTGCAGAAAAAGTAGCACGTAAATTGCAAAGTAGATTTCTTTAGATTAGACCTGGTAACTTAGTTCTTGACCCCATGTGACCAAATATCAAACTTGACTGTAGTTTAGATTGAAACAAACATTCTGAAAAAATATCAATTTGATATGGTGACCTAGTTTTATACCCTTTGTAATCCAAATTGAATACACTAAGAGATATTTTGGAGAAAATGGTTCAGATTGAAATATCAAATTATTTAAGCCTTAAATGCGCTTTCTAAAGTGCAAACATGGTATTTCAAGATTTGACCTAGTGACCTAGATTTTTACCTGAAATGACCAGTATTCAAACTTGGCCGGGGTATTTTAGACAATGATTCTGACCAAGTATCAAATTTTTACCTTAACCCTTTCCAACACAGTTGAATTTTAGACCGGTCCAAATTGAAAGGAGCTGCAGACGACAATTTCAAGTTAATGGAATTTGAAATTTTTTTGTCTTTTAGGATAGAAAACATTGTGGATAATGAAGAAATTGCTTGATCCAAGCAATTTCTTCATTTTCCACAATGTTTTCAAAAGCTTTTTTCTTGAGGGGCGTAAAAGGAGGGATTGAGTTGGAATGGGTTAAAATGCAGCCTGAAGAGTGCAAATATGGTATTTCTAAGACTTGATCTTGCAACCTAGTTTATAACCTATGTGTACCAAATTCAAACTTTGCTAAGATATAGTAGGGAAACTAATTCTGACCAATCAAGTCATTTTAGCAAAAAAAATTAAAAAAAACTTTATAATGCAAACAAGGTATTTCTTGTGCAAACAAGGTATTTCTTAGATTTTACCAAGTGACCTAGTCATGGTTCAATCTAGGAATGAAAAACATAGGGCCCTATGACCCGCTCAGTGGAAAAAAGGAGGAGTCATTTCAAAATTTTAGGGACCATGTATTCTTAAGGTAATAAATTACCCAAAACATGATCAAGGCAGAAAGCTTAAGAAGAACTTGTCATTTTTTTGAGACAATTTTTTTCATAGCTGCGACGAATCAGGCTGAATATTTCCTGCAAGAATGGTATTTTGTGATCAAACTTTTTGCTATAAACTTAATATGGAAAATACCCTGACCCATTAAAGCTATGTTTTTTCATCTGATCAAATTTTTTTGAAGGATTCTATTAAAAGGTCACTCAAGGATCATCATTCTTGTGAAATTTGGTTCAAGCCAGTAGTTTCTGTGGATAGGACTTTTGAAGGAAAAGTTAACAGAGAACAGTAGGACAGACACAACGGCATGATAATAGCCTGCTGGCCTTACGCCAGTGGAGCTAAAAATAGGTGATGGGAAATTTGTATATAAAATATGAAATGAAATACCATGAGAAATAAAGGACATAAAGTAAATATTTCACTAGTATGTTTTTTTATTGTTTTTCGGGTTTTTTTTAACGAAATTTCCCTTTAAATAAAGTATTATAGAACTACAAAGGCATCATTAAAGACGTGAATTTCCTTCCACTAAGAAACTAGAGGCGCTTGAGTGCCTGTATCGCTCCACAGGCATGAATGTACTGGTTAAACAAATTTTTGCATGAATTCACAATAAACTTAATATAAAGAAAATAAATCTAAGTAATTGAAATCTTTGAAATAGTTCTATAGAACTTTTTCATTGTTTTCTACCAAAGTCAAGTTATGTAAAATTCATTATGTAAAATTTTCACTGTATATCATAGATGGACATAACCAACCACTGTAATAGGCATGTTTTTCAACCGATCAAAATTATGTGAAGGAATTTGACACCATCAAAATTATGTGAGGGAACTTGACAAACAGTCATCTGAGAATCATTCCTGTAAAATTTGGTTGAAATCCATCGAAAGGTTTCTGAGAAATTTACAAAGTTTTCAGTATATACCATATGTGGAAATTAGCCCTCACCATTTAAGCCATATTTTTCATTCAATCAAAATTCTTTTTTATAACCTGATAAAAGTTTAACCAAGATTATCTGGTCAAATTTGGTTGAAATCCTTCCATTTGTTTCTAAGAAGAATAATTTCAAAGCTTTCACCATATATGGATATTAGCCCCATCCATTAAAGCCATGTTTAACATCCAATCAGAATTCTTTGAAGGAATCTGGTAGAGGTTCATCATAGGATCATTTCTGTGAAATTTTGTTGAAATCCATCCATTTGTTTCTTGGAAGAAGATTTTTAAAGCTTTTACCATATATGGAAATTAGCCCCGCCCATTAAAGCCATGTTTTTCATCCAATCAGAATTCTTCGAAGGAATCTTATAGAGGGTCACCAAAAGATCATTTCTGTGAAATTTGGTTGAAATCTGTTCAGTACTTTCTGTGGAGAAGATTTTGAAAGGAAAAGTTTATGGACGGACGGACAACGGAATGGACTGACGGATGTACAACGGAGTGGACGGACGGACAACTGGACGGACACACGACAGACACAACACCATAACAATAGCTCTCTGGCTTTCAGCCAATGGAGCTAAAAATGACATATTTCCAAAATGGATTATCTGCTTATATTTTCTAAACATTACCTTTAGATATATCCTTTTTTTCTTTTATGCAATTTAATTAGAAATGGAATGTGAAAACATTCTAGGACAAAACTTATTTCATGTCCATATCTTTTTGTAATTTTTGCCCTTTCAAAATATACTTTGTTCATTAAATGCAAACTCTATAGACTCAAGTGTGTAAATAATTACTCCAGAAAATAATAGTTTTATTTTCATACATATTTTCATTTCTGTCATTCTCTTTTATTCATTTGTTGATATATGATGTGTTCAAATTGACTAATCGCTGGCCCTGTCCACTTACTCCTTTAGCCATGCCCATTGACTCCAACAGGAAGTCTCCCTTTGATTTTAATGACATTATTTTGCAAAAACTATGGTCAGCAGCATGTAACACAAACAAACAAGAGGACCATGATGGTCCTATATCGCTCCCCTGAGTATGATGGCTCAAGGCTTTATGACATGATATACAAAATATCTCATCATTTTGGAAAAGAAGATTTTCTTTAATCCTAGGTATAGTGAAGATCTGACCATATTGCACTAACTTCAAGAGTACGGTCATTCTTTGAAGTACTTAAGTAGAGGGTCAATAGGCATTAATACATACAAAATATCAAAGCTCTAGGCCTAATGGTTTAGAAGGAAAACAATTTCTATAAAATCCTTTTTTATTCCTTTCTGGAATTGCACAGAAAAGGGCTTATTTCAGAATACAGTTATTCTATGATGTATTTTAGTGGAGGGTAAGTAGGTACATGTATTATTACACACCAAATATACAAGCTCTAGGCCTTATGGTTTGGGAGAAGATTTTTAAAGATTTCCTTCTTTAATTCTATGTAAAATCAGGGATCGCACAGAAAAGGGCTAATTTTCAGAATACGGTATTTCTTTGAAGTATTTCGGAAGAGGGTCAATAGATGATGATTTGTACCAAAAATAAGAGCTCTAGGCCTTATGGTTTGGGAGGACAAGATCTTTTAAGCTTTTTTTACTCCGTTGCCATGGCAACCAGAGTCTTCATGGATTTCAATTCTTTGAAGTATTTTGAAGAGCATGACCTAAGGATGATTTATGTGGACTTTGGTTGAAATTCCATGGTTAGTTTAGGAAGAGAAGATTTTTATGTAATTGAGATTGGATGGGCGGACAGATGGACAGACGGATGGATTGACAGACGGATGGACCCCAGACAATGACCGATCACAATAGCTCACCCAGAGCACTTTGGTAAAGTAGAATGGTTATTTGGCCGTCTGAACATCATAACCACAGCTTGAATAAGCTGTTACTAAGTTATAAACCAACAAAAAAGGTTAACAAAATTTGATTCCTTGATTGACATCCGCAATTGGTCGATTGATTGACTGTTGCAATTGTTAACCATTGTCATAGTGAATAAAATCCCTTTCAAAAATACATTAAAATCAAAGGTCTAAAAGCACTGGAAACACTTACACGTGGATTGATAATTAAATAGAAAATTTATCTTAAATTACAAACTCTTTCTTAAAGGCCAGGCAAGCAGGTGGTCTACATTTTGATCACACTTCACATATATGCAGGCTGATCTTTGTCTTTACTTCCTACCAAAACAGGAACACTACAAGTTCAGCATGACAAATAGTTATGAAACTTTTGCAGTCCAGAAGCATCTTCCACTTTTGGAATTGGAATTTACAACACAGAACTTTTTTTAGTTGTGTCTCTGGCTTCCTCAAAATATGACAAATTTTATAGACTGTAATTCTATAATCAGGTACTTTATTGGTCTTTTTACTTTTTAAACTCCACTTTTGTCAAATTTCAAGCAAGGTCCATTCATTCTCTATATTAGGGATGGTAATCAGATCAGCAGGTTTCATCAAATTTTGTTGGTATATAAAGAAAGGTGATACTTACATCTACATACAACATGAATAATTTGACCATAATCTTTAACCAAGCATATCCTCTGTAGCCCTACTTTTCATATGGTTTTTATATCAAATAAAATTTAACAACTTTATTCAAAGTCTAGTAAATGTTAATGAACAATTGGAAAATCTTTCTAGTTTCAAAAAGTCTAGGTGTATTTAGCTGTATAAGGCTGTTTACCCATTACCAGATGACAATATTTTAGACTGGTCCAATTTCAAAGAGTTGCAGATAGTTATGCTTGTTCCGAGCAATTTCTCCTTTTCTAATAATGATTTCTTTCATCTATATCTTCAAGAGCATAATAAAGCATGGTTTGTGTGGGAATAGGTTAAGTGCTCTGACACAAGTTATGGAAAATTTCAATGGGACAAAATGATTGATTGAATGCATTTAACACCACTTTTAACAGTATTTCAGTCATATTGCACCTAACCATGGATTCCGGGTATTTCTCACACCAGTACTACCACAACAACCTTTTTGAGCCTCAAGCTGCTTATCAACTCAGGTTTACCATTATCCACCCATCCGTGGGAGACTAATGTCTGAAAGGATATTTACAACGACCGGGGATCAAACCCTGGGACCCCTTGACTAGTAGACCTGCATGCTACAATTGAGCCTTGGCCTAGGGACAAAAAAGATATAGGACATATGTAATACTATTACCCCTTGTCATGCTGCTCCTGAAATATTCCTGTTTTGGAAAGAGTTAAAAGCTAAGATCAGCAGTCTGATCTTAGTCTACACCATGAATTGTATCATTCAATTCAGCTTTATTAATACAATTAATTTTCAAAGGAAATGAAGACCCATAACCAATGCTTCCAGTGCTTTCATCCCTTTGATTCTAAAGCGATTCAGGAAAGGCTTTTAATCAAAATGACAAGGGTTAATATGAATTTTAATTTTCCAAAATAAAAGTACTTTTACCAATATAGGTATATCATGGCAAACACATTTTAAATGCTAAATTACAGTTCTGCCTTAAAAATTGTAAACTTCATTTAGCCTTGTAGGGATAGGAAATACGGTGTGAAATGAAGAAATAATTTGCCCCCAGATATGTTCTTTCACAAGTTTCCTACATCTTGGAAATGAAACATTGGACCTTATACTAATTACTTTTTTTAATAGCTTCAATTTCAGGTTGTTCCTGTTGAAATCTATTTTAACCTCAGCTAATGATCTGTGTATTCCACCATTTTTACAAGTATTTACAAATTACCAGGCAGGTTGTTACCTATGTCTGTAAGTTTTACATGTAATCAATACCACAGGTAGAGCATCACATTACCTAGCCAACACATTCCTAACTCACACTTTTTAATAACTAGTCCATAACAAAATTACAACAGTTATGAACAACCTCAATATACTTATATACAAGATGTACAACTTCATACTTCATCTTCAATTATACACATCAGTATTTGCATAATTTCCTTTGATTTACATCATTTATCTTCTTTAAATCCATTTAACTTTCTCACACATGAACATTCCTCTTAATCCTCTATCACATGCTGTATTGACAAATTTCTATGATCTATTCATACACACAGAACACATATTTCTCCCGTTATATTTATGAAAATCACATAACTGGTGTAAGAGCTCCTCATAACGTGTGCATGTTAACCACATGTTTTACGATAATATAAACAACAGTTTACAATTGTTCGAATTAATTCTAAGCAACAGATGGAGGGTTTAGTTCTAATATAAAATCTACCGATAGTATAATTCCCCAAATCCTATGTTGTAGGTTCTAAGGTCCCACAAAATAGGGTAACAATTTTAGAATGCCAATTACAGAATATCCCGCCTCACAACAAAAACTCAGAATTCCATTCTATTCCAATCAACTTCCTATATATTACTATTGAGTATGGCATATATATGGGTTTTTCCACTGTACAACTACAGGACTTAACACAAAGCAACATGGGTTTATTATTGATTGGCTCATAAATGATGAATTGCTTGCTGAATAGCCCTCAATGTCAACTTTCTACCTCGCAAACATCTGTCTCTTAATTATTATACCTGTACTCAATAACCTGCATCTCAAAGGCTTCACATGTCATCAATTTTTAATCTCAGCTAATCTTGTACTATTAACCCTTGTCATGCTGAACCCAGAATATCCCCATAATGGCAGGAGGTATTGACAATGATCAATCTGTCCTTTTCCAACCAGAGTTGTTTATAATTGATTGATTGAATGGGGTTTAATGTCACTTTTAACATTATTTCAGTCATATTGTGGGGGCTGGAGCACCTAACAATGGATCCCTAGTATTTCTCACACCAGTACTACCACCACATCCTTTCCTAGCCTCCACTTGCTATCCCACTTAGGTTCAAGATTATCCATCCATTGGTGAGAGACAAATGTTGGAAAGTATATGTGCCGCCCCCGGGGATCGAACCCATGACATCCCATGATTGAAGATTAGGAGTCTGATGAGTTCTTTATGAAGCTAATTTCCAAAAGAAATATTAATCACTAAACAAGAACTACAAGTGTTTCAGCCCTTTTATTTCAATACATTTCAGACAGGATTTTATTCAGCATAACAAGGGTTCAAATTTTGTCTGTAGTCAATGTATCGTATGTCTCTTTACCTATTACAAAAAAAAAAGTTAGAATAAATTTAGAATCTAACGACTAATTTTAGTCAATGAAATTTCAAAAATCTTTGTCTTTTTGGGAAGAAAACATTATGAAGAATGAAGAAATTGCTTTTTCTTAGGGAGGAGGAGGAGGAGGCATCCAAAAGTGTCATTGTGTGAGAATGGGTTGAAATAATTCAACACATTGGTTCTGAAGATTGCTCTAACCATGGAACACTTAATAAAGACAAGCGAAACATTTTGACCTTAGATCATCATATAAACACAAAACTGAGTTAAGCATCCACTCCTGAAATTGATTAGCACCTGTCAGTGAAAACAGCAGTAGGAATAACTGTTATAAAGAACCAAAGTATCCAAATTGTGTTTCAGTAAACCAAGGGAATAAACTCCATACTCCAGTATACTTTGACAAAATGTGAATTTTAACCCTTACCTGTTTAATCCCTGGTTTTTACATCCCTGTGATATTATAATTGAGAAAACATTGTAGAAAAAGACGAAATTGCTAGTAACAAGCAATTTCACCTTTTTCTAAAATATTTTCTACCCTACTAAATGGTTATTTTTCAAATTTAATGTGCAGTTAAAATTTTCTTCTGCAAAACCTTTCAATTTGGACAGGTCTATAATTTTGAAAAACAGGAAAGCGTTCATTCTACTCTGACAGAGCATGGCTGGAGAGAAGCCAGACTAGATCTATTGAAGGTACACAAAACAACTGTCACAAAAACTACAGCATTTCTCACTGACAGAAAAAAATACATCTGATACAGCAAAATGGTTCTGTAAATAATATGGGTTTGTGCTCATCTTGATGTATGGCAGAACTGACAACATATTGTTAGTTGATTTCAACATATTTATTTCCAATCAATTGGGAAAAAAAGTTATTTCAACTTAGAATTTTGCCTTATGGAGAATACACCTGATTATACAAGCTGATTATGGGCAAATGAAAGAACCCAAATTATGTAGGCAAATTAAAGAATCAAAATCGATAGCTGCTTCTGGGAATCAAACTCGGGACCTTTTGATTGGGAAGCCAACGCTCTACCTCTTGACCACAGATACCACAAATGACAACCAAGGACGGACAGACAAAGTGGTGACTATATGCTCGCCCTTTGGGAGTATAAAAAGTAAAAGTGTTCGTTGTTTTCCTTTTCCTACATTGTTTTCCCCACTATTTGTCTTGAGCATGGACAAAATACTGGATTTTGTGGTGATTGCATTTTGCCTATCTTTATCCTATGAAGGGATAATTTTAGTAGAATACCCTGGCAGCCAATTAACAACTACAGGCCAATTGACTCTACACACCCCTGTAATTACTATATCACATGTCTTCTGCAGAGAATTTTAACAGGGGTTTACCTCTCAACTTCATATGCCAAAAAATAGAATAATACCCTAACAATGGTAACATAGTGCATGTGGGGAACAACAATCTCATGTTTGATTTCTTGTCGAAACAAGAGGAGCATAATTGTCCATTATTGCGTGTCTATATATAAAACCCCTAGACTTTACAGATTCAGAACATAAAGATTTAAAGAATTTTTCTTTACCATTATAAACATTTTCGTAGTTTGTACTATAATCCAGTAAAGCTAAAATAAATTCAGACGCCATAGGCAGAGTAAGAATGCAAAGTATTTTTAGTTTAGAGTAGCAGGGTATCACTCCATGCAAAAGTTGCAAAACCTTATGATAAAGGAGAAGATCTTTGTGCCTTGAAGGATCTCATTCAGTCAACATGCATTGCTTGAGAACTTGCCTGTTTTGTTGGTTGGTTTTTTTTTTTCCTTTACTAATTTCTTTTGCTATGGAATATCTTTTTTTTCCAAGAGCTCAATTTTGAAATAAACGGGAAAAAGGCTTTGGTCAGACCAACAGAAAAAATGTGGCTATATGCTCTCTCTATTGCAGACATGTTAAATTTTAACATACAACCTTAAGCTGTGACTTTGACTTTGGAGCTATCTGGAAATTTGTTTTAAATGGCACATGATAGAGATCAATTGTGCAAAGTTATTTCCACATCCATCCATAATTTTAGAAGCTATGTTCTTGACATGCTTAATTCTTGAGATATGAACTTGACCTTCAAACTACCTTAAAATTTGTTTCAAATCGCACATCTACTCATAATACAGAACAATTGTGCAAAATCATTTCAAAATTCATGCATTATTTTATGTCCCAGGCAAGCTTTATTTTAACAAAGACGATTTGTGTCAAGTTATTTGAATCAATCCATTATTAGAGGATCTATACTCTAGACAAGGTTAATTTTATTGTTTGACCTTGAACTGTGACCTTGACCTTGGAGATATCCAAAAACTAGGGCAAAAATATTAGTGCAATGTCATATTGAGCTCACACATGAAGTTTCACCCACTTGGGCCCAAGGGTTGTGGAGATATTGAGGTGAATGGACAGCTAAATGGAAGGACAGATGAAGTGGCAGCAATATGCTTGCCCTTCAGGGAGCATAAAAAGAATTGCTAGTGACCTACTTTTTACCTCAGCTTGTTGATCATATCGTGACAATAATCATTCTGAGAAAGTTTTGAGACATTTGAGCAAACAAAAATTCCTCGTGAAGGCACGCAGGATTTTCGAAAATTTGGCCGAATGAAAGTGTTTTACTCCAAATGACCCAGTATTGAATTTATCCCATATAATTCAGACACAATTATTCTGATAAAGTTTCAAGACATTTGAGCTAAACATGTAAAATTCTAGAGATCACTCAATGTTTTCTCACTGGGAATGAAAGAAATGTCATTTTTTTTGAAACCCAATATCTATCTTCTCTAAAATATCAAACCATTCAAACAATCCTGCAAATTAATCTAAAGGGTTCATGAAAAATTAAGAAATTGCTAGTTCTTTTTCCACATGGTTTTCTTAAGAAAAAAACAGAAAACACTTAAAATCTATCACTTTAAACTTGCATTCTGTATCTTCTTTATATTTGAGCAGACTAAATTTGTCTAGTAATGGGTTCAGGAGTTTTCAATGACTAATTTTGACACCAAGTGACATGGTATATAATTTTATGAGATATGATAGTCACAGAATTATTCCAGCCAAGTTTCAAGACATGTGAGCAAAACATGTAGAGCACTGAACATTTTGATTTGATTAAATGACATGGTCTTTTATTCCAAAATTAGCAAACATATATAAGCTTCTGTACAATATAAAAGCGATATGGCCCATTCCGAAAATACGTTGAATGAGTTATTGCGCTTGAATACTCTCCCACGTGGTGAAACTACAAAACAGTCCCAATTCTACTTCCGGGTAGCAAATTTAGATAAAAGAAATAGCAGATAATAAGGCATTAATCAAATAGACTCAGAAAAAACGAGTTTATTGTTCCGTATACTTTAATTATCGACGGAAAATACTTGATGGCCAATCTATCATGACAGACGATTGACACGGTACCATCACTAAAGCTCGCCGCTAAAAAAAAGCGAGTTTCAAACTCAAGTTCGGATTAGAATAACCACTGTTTATAGGGACAAAGAGTATATAATGAATAAAATATGTACAAAAAGATCTCGTCATAGAGTGACTTGTCTCTGAAAAGGATTATAAAGTAAATAAGGCCTCAGTAATGATTGGTCCCATGTCTTTAATCTATTACCAAATAACGCAATTTTAGGTCAAAATCAATGTTAGACAACATTTTCAGATATGATATAGGTGAACTTCAAAAATGGTCCTAGGAAATACTTTCCTTTATATTGCATATAAATCTACGTTTGAAGTTCACATTTCATTTGTGTACACCATATCTGTTTTGAATAACAAATCTTTTGTTTTCTTCGAAAATTAAAGAAATATAGTAATTTATGTGTTGAAATGCGCATGTTAGTAAAAATGTCAAAATGTTTCATTTCAGATCAAACACATTTTATTAGAGGTAAGATGCAATCACACCCAGAGGTGAACGAATCTTTGTAAGATACCAAATAAGAGCTGTTAGTAAACAGCAAAACTAGATTCAACTCCAATGATTGCCTGGGTACTAAATCCTCGCTTTCCCTTTACAAAACAATATAACTGGTATAAATTGAAAGAAGTTACAAATAACAACTTTAAGTTGATAGAATTTAAATATCTCACGTATAGGGTAGGAAACATTGTTGAAAATGAAGAAATTGCTTGTTTCAAGCATTTTTCCATTTTCTACAATGTTTTCCAAAGTTGTTTCCTTTAGGGGCGTAAATAAGCGGAAGATAGTTAACACATTCCCACATGACAAAATCAGGATGGTGAGGGGATGGGTTAACCCATTCTCAGACAACAAAATATTGATTTGCTGGTCCCAATTCAAAGGAGATGCAGATGTCAAGTTTAAGCTGATTAAATTAAATAATTCTTCATTTATGGCAGAAAACATTATGGACAATGAAGGAATTGCTCCAACCTTGTAACAATTTCTTCATTATCCAAAATGTCTCCAAATCGCTTTTCTTGAAGGGTGTCAAAAGGCAGCAATTGTGTGGGAATTGGTTTACCCATTACCTCCTTATCTCTTTTTTTCTACACACTAGAGAATATAAACTGTCGAAAACATAATGAGAAAAGGAAGTTACTTGTAGCAAGGAATTCCTTTTCATCGCCGAAATTAATCGCCTTCTGCAACTTTCAGTTAAGACCAGTCTAAGATTTTGCCTGGTAAGGGGTTAAAAGGTTGACTTACATTGTAAGGCCCATTATAAATGAGCGAATGTTCGAAACAAATCTTAAGTCATTGCAGAGATGTAGAAATTATTGCACATTAAACTTGAACAAAATGTTTTCAAAGTCTAGTGATGAATTTCTTTTGAATACCCCTTTAAATAATATACATCATGTTATTTCTATAAAATTGTTTCAAAATTTATGAGCACAAAGTTATTCCAGAGAAATTTATTACATAATCCATCAAAGTCAACGAAAAGAAATGAGAGATAAAATTTAGACCTTTGTCAAAATAAGTTATCTTCGATAAAAGAGAAAAAATGTATGAATACAGTTTTGATGGAAATATTTTTGAAAAGAATGAACTTCTCATTCAAGTTTCCAAAATAAGTTAAACGAAACTGAAACAAGAAAATATTAAAGGGTTTGCAAGGATTATTTACCAAGAAAACTTAAATACGGCAGATGTGACAAAGAGATGACTTCTTATGATCAAAGTAAAGTATACACATGACATGCTGATAGGACACATGACAATGCTTCACAATGATATATATTGGTTTTAATTTGCAACCCCTTAACAATTTCCTGTTCAATCCTTGGTTTTTACGTCCCTGTGTTTTTACGTTCTTCCTTTCTTCCTTTTCCACAATATTTTCTATCCTACTGAATGATTAATTTTTAGATAAAATTGAATAGTCGCCTGCAAGGCCTTTGATTTTTAGACGGGTCTAAAATTTGGCAAAACAGTAACATATTTATAGGTTAATCTATTTCAAGTACGTGTATT
Organism: Fragum fragum; assembly: GCA_946902895.1. NCBI lineage: Eukaryota > Metazoa > Mollusca > Bivalvia > Cardiida > Cardiidae > Fragum > Fragum fragum. The sequence continues at coordinate 21,626,767 of OX336381.1, forward strand.
TGATGATGCTGGACATATTTTTACATGTTAATATGATGATAATAATCCTGTTTCAGATAGGAGAGTTTTTTTGTTTTTGTTTTTTCAACAGTATAATTCTTTATCCATTCCTTTTTCTATGTTATAGAAAAATATTACTTATGTTAAGGAAAAGATCTTGAGAAAAAATGGCTGGTAAAAAAATAGATAATCTTTCCACATAAGACTTCATTCTAATATAACTTTGACATAATATGCATCTGTCAAGGTTATTTTTAATGCAATATTGGTTGAAACACATAATTTGAAATTAAGCTGTCGGTCTAAAAACTCCTTAGTTTTCAGTTTTCTTTTTGAATTACTGGCAGTATTTCTTCAAATAGCAAATTTAAAAGTTGAAAAGTCGATGTTTTCGTCTGGTAGAAAGCCGTCATCCTCCGTGGTTCACGGAATTCTATCAAAATTTGCTACCCGTACAAAGGGAAATCACTCTAACGACTTTGGGTCAAAGGGAAGTAAACCACGTTTTCGGAAAGGGCCATAAAAGAGACAAGTAATATCATCAAAATTTAAAAGCCATTTGATTGCAAATTCAAGCCTCTAAAAGAATACTTGAAATGTTCATTTATGATAGACGAGAACAAAGCTAGATCACAAAAGCCTTGAGCACTTTATGCAGAGGGAAGCTATTCAAAGTATGTATTGTACTGAAAGCCAGAAAATCTGATGATTTTAAAATCTTTAAGTCTCTAGAAGAGGACCACAATGGTCCTAAATCACTCATCTGATAATTAACCCATTCCGACATGCCCCTCAAGATAAAAAGCTTTAGAAAACATTGAGGAAAATGAAGAAATTGTTTGTATCAAACAAATTCTTCATTATCCACAATGTTTTCAGAAAGAGGACAAAATCATTTAAAATTCCATCTACTTGAAATTTTCGTCTGCAGCTTCTTTCAATTTGTATCAGTTTAAAATTTTGTTATTTGGTAGTTGGTAAAAGTACTTTTTTGACTAAATTAAGACATAAATTGATCCAAATAATTACAAAAGAAGCATTTGAAAGATTTCCTTATTTTTAGCTAGCTCTCTTTGAGCATTTTACCCCCTTTTAGACCCCTCGCTCTTATTGAGTATTTCCCAGTTTTGGAGCGCTGGGGCAGATTTGTTTTTGGCCAAAGGCGCAATCTTTGAATACATAGTGCAGAAGCATCTAGAAATGCTACATAACACATATGAATACCCTAAACCTTATACCTTAGGAAGAGTCTTTTGAATTGGTTCTAATTGAGCAATTTTATAAACATTGAACTTCTTGACTGGTGCCATTGTTGACCCTAGGTGTACATTTCTAGCATACTTGGTGTTATACTTTAGTGAAATATGAATGCCCTTGGCAATGTAGTTTTTGGAAAAAAAATTAAACAAGAGGACCATGATGGTCCTAGATCGCTCACCTGAAATGTCTGCTGTTAAAAAAATGCAATTAGAGACAAATAACTATAATCAGTTTCATGAAGATAGACGCAAAACTTTTACTTCTATATTGTAAACAAAGAAATTGTCATTATGGCAACTAATCAATAGGGTTTATCCTCATGACCTAACAATTTTTCTGACCAAGTTTCATGAAGATTGGATCAAAACTGTGGCATCTAGAGTGTAAACACTTCAATTGATGACGCTGCATGGCGCATGACGGACGATAGACATTCATCGACATCCATGTACACTTTGTGCTCAGGTGAGCTAAAAATCAAAAATTTACTGAAGTACTCCATTTTCAAATGCTATTACATCAAACGTTTTAGTGGAATTCAATTCTCTTAACAACTTTTGTAGAAACAGGCACATTCCTCGCAAGTTTCAGCTTGATCATGTACCTGGTTTAGGAGAAGAGAATGTTTAAGAAAATGGTGGACAGACAGACAGATGGATGATGAGTAATGACTAATCACGATAGCTCAATTATCACTTTGTACTCAGGTAAGCTAAAAAGGCAAAGGCTAGATAAATAACCCTTACTAATTAACAAGATTTCAAACTTGTCCAAATTTAAAGAATTTGCAGACAACTACTGAAAGAGTATTTAAATGGTGGATAATGTGTCATATCAGGGTTAAAAATCAAGAGGACCTTGATGGTCCTATACCCCTCCCAAGTATGATGGCTCAAGGCTTTATGATATACACAAAATATCAAAGCTCTATGCTTAATCATTTTGGGGAAGAATTTTTTTTAAAGATTTGCCCTTTAATCAAGGGTATATTATCTGACCCTGAAATATAGCGATAAATTCAGAGTATGGTAATTCTTTGAAGTATTTTGGTAGAGGGTCAGAAGGCATTGATACATGCCAAATATAAACCCTCTAGGCTTTATGGTTTAGGAGGAGAAGATTTTTAAGAGATTCTTCTTTATTCCTATCTAAAATCAGGGATTGCATAGAAAACTGATTATTTTCAGAGTACAGAATTCAATTCTCTTAACAACTTTTGTAGAAACAGGCACATTCCTCGCAAGTTTCAGCTTGATCATGTACCTGGTTTAGGAGAAGAGAATGTTTAAGAAAATGGTGGACAGACAGACAGACAGATGGATGATGAGTAATGACTAATCACGATAGCTCAATTATCACTTTGTACTCAGGTTCTATCCTTAGTTTAGGAGATTTTTTTGTAAATTGTGAAGGAGTGGACAGATGGATGGCCGGATGCCGAACGATGACTGATCACAATATCTCAACCAGAGCACTTTGTGTTCAGGTGAACTATTAAGAAGGCACAAGAAATATCTGGACAAGAAATAGGCACACATACACACTTACCCAAACATACAGACAGAAGTAACTCTTCATGTCCCTCGCCATTACATGGTCGAGGCATAAAAAGAGAAATGACCTGTATCAAGTAAATTTCTCCTTTTTCACAATGTTTTCCATAATACAATTCCAGAAGGGCATAACAAGATACCCAACATGACCCTATTTAGCTCAAATAATTTCAAATTCATCCTTTTTCACAATGCTATCCTTAAAACAATTCCAGAAGGGCATAACAAGATACTCAACGAGGCCCTGAATAGCTCAAATATTTTCAAACTTTAATGCAAATTTACCAACTCAAGATTACTGTATTAAGATTCAGGGTTCATTCTGCTGATCAAACAAATATTTTTAGCAAATTCAATAAATATAAAGGCAAAACAAGAGGACCATGATGATCCTAGATTGCTCATCTGAATTGTCTGCTGTTAAAAAATGCAACTAATGACAAATAACTATAACCAGTTTCATGAAGATAGTGGCAAAACTGTGACTTCTATATCATAAATGAATTGTCATTATGGCCCCTTTTCCTGTGTTATCCTATAGAGCCTTCCCATAATCTATAAGGTTCATCCTTATGACCTAACAATTATTCTTACCAAGTTTCATGACGATTGAGCCATATTTGTCGCCTCTACAGTGTAAACAAAGAAATTGTCATTATGGCCCCTTTTCCTGCCTTCCCATAATCTATAAGGTTCATCCTTATGACCTAACAATTATTCTTACCAAGTTTCATGAAGATTGAGCCATATTTGTTGCCTCTACAGTGTTAACAAAGAAATTGTCATTAAGGCCCCTTTTCCTGTGTTTTCCAATAGAATCCTCCCAAAATCAATAGGGTTCATCTGTATGACCTAATAATTATTCAGGCAAAGTTTCATGACGATTGAGCCATATTTGCGGCCTCTACAGAGTAAACAAAGAAATTGTCATTAAGGCCCCTTTTCCTGTGTTTTCCAATAGAATCCTCCCAAAATCAATAGGGTTCATCTGTATGACCTAATAATTATTCTGGCAAAGTTTCATGAAGATAGAGCCATATTTGCGGCCTCTACAGAGTAAACAAAGAAATTGTCATTAAGGCCCCTTTTCAAATAGCTCCCTCCCATAAGAAATATGGTTCATCCTCATGACCTAACAATTATTCTGACCAAGTTTCATGAAGATTGGGTCAAAACTGTGGCCTCTAGAGTGTAAACACTTCAATTGTTGACGTCGCACGACCCACGACGGATGACAGACATACAATGATCACAAAAGCTCACCATGAGCACTTTGTGCTCAGGTGAGCTAAAAATATAACCAGATGAGCTGCAACACTAATACTGTCAAAAAGTCATCTTTTATTGATATTTGACAGAATGTCATTGTATTCAAAAGCACACCTCTATTTCTCACAATAACCTACAGGATTGCAAATTTTGTGGAAAAAAAAGAAATTGCATATTACAAGCAATTTCTTCTTTTCCCACTATGTTTCCTAAAGTATAAAATCACAAGGACGTAAAAACCAGGAGTTGAACAGGAATTTTGAAAGGGTAAGATGACAAGAGCACTGCCAATGACTGGCTGTTCAAGTGCTTGATAGTGGGCAAAACTTTGAGAAGGGGCACAATTTGCTAAAAGAAATGCATTTAGAGTTATTCAACTTGTTGATATAGATTGATCTTTTGATAGTGTACTTATGTTCTGAGATTCAAGTGAATTATGACCTGTAGAACTGTAATAAAGAAATTGCCATTAAGGCCCCTTTTCTATTGATACTTGACAGAAATTCACAATATCAATAAGAGACCATCCTCATGACCATCTATACATTTCAAGCAAGTTTGAGAAAGATTGATTCATAATTGTTACCTGTAGAGTGGCAACATCAAATCTTACGATGAAAGACAATTAGTTTACTTTATAACCTAAAATTTGCTTGTTCTCCTTCTCTTCAAAAGATCTCTTAATTCTATGCTTTATGGAACTATTTTTTCCAGACTGCTGTCTCTTATCCGTTGTCTGCGCATGTCATATTCTCTGAAGATTGACCTGTCTTCGGGACCGGAACACTCATCCAGATTGGGATAAATATTACTACGTCGTACGCATAACTCAATATTATATCGCCAAAAAGTAGCAAGTGTTTAATTGCAATAAAACATACAATTGTGGAGAAATCCAAATTAACTGTCTCCCAAAATTAATTAGAAAAATAATTATTTCAAATTGCTAAAGCATTCACGTCTTACATGTGCTCCAAGAAGCGGCATCGAAAATTTGAAACGTGCCTTTCATGGGCGCTGACATTTTGAATGTTGTTCGACGGAATCGGCCAAGTAGCCACGAATGACACTACCCAGAATGCTCAAATTAGATAGGTCAGTATTTGAAAAATGCCACCTATCGGAAGATAACGGTCTCTTATCTGGAGCAAAATGAGTGGGTTTTCACACTTAATGTTTTACCACCAATACAAAGTAAAATAAATTCATATAATAATAAGGAGGACCCTAAATCAGTTTGAAACCACATTCTTGAATAGAAGCCATGGCAACAGTGGCCTTGTGTGCAGGAGCCTTGTCCTGGGGGAAGAACGCACCTAACAAGTTTTCTTCACCTTTTTCTCCTTTGTTTTTTCATGAAGCTGCCTCATGAGGTCTGCATAATACCTCCTAGTTATAATGTGACTTTTTTCAATAAATTCCAACAGCAGCACACCTTTTGCATCCTAGAAAAACAGTGGCCATCACCTTCCTAGACATTGTTGACTTGGCCTTTTTCGAAGAGGAGATCCTGTGTGTTTCCACTGTTCTGACTGTCAGAGTCTCAGGTTTGAAGTGGTGACCCCATGGTTCAACTGCAGTTACAAACTACTTCAGAAATTTCTGGTGATTGGGCTTAACATGAAATGGTTTTCCTCAGACACTGTGGTTCATTTTTGGTCATCAATTACAGTTTTGGGACCTGGCAGGCAGAAACCTTTGTCGTTTAAGAAACATTATTAATAACAACAGGGACGTGTTCCTAGAAGATACCTATCAGTGTAGCAATGTACCACTGCATAATTTGAGGATCTACTATAATCACATCATGGATTTTATTGATGGTGTCCTTTGAGGTGACAGCTGGTTGCCTGTCAGGAGGTTGATCATCTTCAAGACTCTAATTCGGTGGTCCATTTCTTTAATATACTACAACAATTGACATGCTCCTCTAATATTGCTACCATATCCTCATGACTTTTCTTGGTCTAAAAACCTTTCAGGCCAACGTTTTACATAACTGCATGAAGACCAACATTGTGCATTTGTTTACTGATATTGGGTAGATCTGAGAATCAAGTTCTGTTTCTGCCACAACCTTTACAATCATCCTTAATAAAGCAGAAGCCTTATTTTCTGCCTATTCAAAGAATACATTATACAATTTATCCATGGTACCAAACACTCTTACATTTCATAACAATCAACAAGTAGATGATTGGAATGATATTACACACCGTTTTTGACTAATACTAGGTACAATATTTGTTTTGGCATACACAGCTTTGTACAAAATTAAGAAGCCTATATGATATCCTGAGAGGGAAATCTGGTCTAAATAGCTGAACTAGTTTAAGAAACATCAATTTGTTATTGATAAATTGTAATTCAGTTTCAAGAGGAACATCATGGAATTACAGGCAATTCACATTTTATATTCATGAATTAGCCCATTACCAGATGACAAAATTTTAGACCGGTACAAATAGAAAGCAGATGCAGCCCAAATTTCAAATCCGGCTTAACTTTGAATATAATTGCCAAATATAGAAGAAAATATTGTAAAAAAAGAGAAATTGCTAGTTACAAGCAATATCTCCTTTTCCCACAAAGTTTCCTATGATTGTATTTCTTAAGAAAGGTTCATTGCGTGGTAATGGAATAAACAATTACTTTTTCTATCTTTTGTAACATAGATGGGTCCATCATATAAATATCTTTGTGCCTTTCCTTTTTTAAATTCTCACATGAAATCACCTAAGTGATTTTCTCATTTCAACATGCAGGCTCATCTGATTTTTGGCCATGAACGAATTGATGCTCAGTCAAAGAATGTCTGTTGTGTTATTATCTACATATATAGATGCCTTCCCTATGATATACGCTGGCAGTTATGTTGTGTTATTATCAACACTGTTACATATATGATTGTCTTTCCCTTGATACACGCAGGCAATTATGTTGTGTTATTATCCACACCGTTATGTATATAAAATGTTGCCTAGTCCTTGTATATCTGACATTGTTTACAGAGATCATAATAAACTCATCATAGAACTATCTGTAAGTTCTTTCTACACCAAATATGATTTTTCAATAGATTTCTAGTTGCTAGTCTAGCATTTGTTATAAGATACAATGAGTCTAGTAATTATAATTCATATTCAATGACAAAATCAATTTCTTAAAAGTAACCCCTCAGTTTGGTCTTAACCCATTCCCACTCAATCCCTCCTTTTTACGCCCCTCAACAAAAAAGCTTTGGAAAACATTGTGGAAAATGAAGAAATTGCTTGGATCAAGCAATTTCTTCATTATCCACAATGTTTTTTATCCCAAAAGACGAAAAAATTCAAAATTCCATCAACTTGAAATTGTCGTCTGCAGCTCCTTTCAATTTGGACTGGTCTAAAATTCCATTGTGTTGGAATGGGTTAAACCATTTCCACACAGTGACGCTTTTAAACACCCCTCAATATGAAAGCTTTGGAAAGCATTGTAGAAAATGGAGAAATTACTTGTTACAAGCAATTTCTTCATTATCAACAATGTTTTTATCCCAAAAGACAAAGATTTTAAAGATTTCATCAACATAAAATTGTCAAAAAATTTCATCTTGTGGGAATGGGTTAACTATCACTTTGACCGGGTTATTTGCCAGATAATGAGTGCTGTGGCATCTTGTAAGTAGAGCTTTGGCTAAAACAATGTATTGATTGATAGTATGTAGTTTAAGACTGCTTTAAAGTGTAACTAAAACAAGATAAATGGATAATTTATACTCAGGATAATATATATATATATATACTCTCCTAGATAAGTGATGGATCAATGGCCTTACCCACTGAGGTCCAACAGGAATTTCCATTTCATACTAAATGGTGTCATTTTGCAAAATTTATGGCCAGTAACATGTTACAAAAATGGAATACTATACACCATAACTATAGCTTATTCAAGCGGTAGTTATGACGTTTTAGTTGTTAAACCAACATGTCGGCCAATGTCTGATTCAGAGTTCACTTCTAACTTGATTCGTCGATTGATTCTGTGATTGACGGCCAAAACCCATCAATTTGTGCATCTTTCACCAAAATGCTTGAGGTTTAATGAAACATCATAATACATAAATTTAGACATCATCTGTACACATTTATTGTTAGATGTCAGACATAGTATAAACATTTGACAATTTTTCCCTAATATATTCAATGTCACTTACCTCATTTGTTCCAGAAGATTTTCTCCTTCTCCTACAGTATTCATATGAGCATCTAAAGTGGTCTCCCTTTGTTGATTAAATTGCGCTATCAATTGTTCTGCCCCCTCTGTTGAATCAGCAATCTCATTACTCTGTAACTCACTTTGTAATTCTTCCAACCAACATGTCAACTGAAACAAAAACAACATCTGTCACTCAACATTATATCATGGCTGGCCTTTGACAACTATACCAGTGGTACAAGATGTATTTTTGAAACAAGTAAGCCACTGTTACATATTCCTGGCAGAAACTTAGAAATGGACACCAAAACTGCTAACCTGAATAACAATCACAAATAGAGAAATATGTGTGTCTATGCAGAGCTTGTAATAAAACCTTAGGAATATAACTCAAACAACTTTAAAGGGAAGTAATGTCACATTTATAACATGAACCTCACACTTCATCCATACAAGCCCTGTTTTTCATCTGATCACAACTTTCTCAATGTATCTAACAAAGGGTCACCTAAAAGCTATGTTTTTCACCCAAAATCAAAATTCTTTCCAGGAATCAGATAATAGGTCATCCAGTGATCATTCCTGTGACATGTGCTTGAAATCAATTACTGGTTTCTGAGAAAAAAAAAACATATATGGAAATTATTCCTGTCCACAAGATCCATGTTTTTATCAAAGCAAAATTCTTTGAAGGAATAAAGGGTAGATTTCTGTGCAGTACTTTTTGAAAACCAAAAAAGAAAGCTAGATGCGTTAATGGAACATTTATGCCCTAAATATGACAATTGAATCTTCAGTAGCCTTTCTTGGTAATTCCTGAATTTTGACTACTCTATAATTTTGTGTATTAAAACACAATAGGTATGTCCCCTTATTTTGATGCCCCCAACAGGAAAATCTTTAGGTAACAAGAAAACAATATGAGAAAATTAATGGACAACCCAGATCTCCATAACCGATTGCTTTTGCCCTAAAACTTTTATTTCAAATTTTGTTTTGGGACTAAAGCAACTCAGTAATATCCAGGTGACTAATGTGTGTCTATAGTGATAGGCTGAGGCCTTTTACGACTTGCCCAAGGAAATACACATGTTACCAGGGCTTCTGCCACAATTTCAACTCACAAGGTCTAACAACATCACAACGTCTAGTCTTGTCTAAGAAATTTAAACTCGAGAGAACTCTTATCATATTTATCATATGAATGCCTAAAGTGGTCTACAAAGAAAGGAAGATTTTACTAAGATCCAATCTAGCAACCTACCATCTAACTTTACAGAAATATGGAGAAAAACGTCATATCAAGACCTTTGAGACAAAATTGTGGTCTCTAAAGTGCACACAAGGCTTTTCTAAGATTTGACCTAGTTTTTAAACACAAGTGACCCAACATTTAACTTGACTCGGATTTAATGGAGACAAACATTTTGACCAACCAACTATAAATACATTTAGGCCAAATATGTAGCCTCATTTATAAGTGCAAATAAGGTTTTTCCAAGATTTGAATTGGTGACCTAGTTTTTATCCAACGTGACCAAATATCGAACTTAAACAATATATCATACAGACATACATTTTGACCAAATATCAAGACCTTTGAGCCAAAAATGATATCTGTAGAGAACACAAAAAGTTTTCAAAGCAATGTTACCCAAAATCAAACTTGACTTAGATATCCTGCAGATAAGCATTCTGACCAACTATTGAGAGATTTAAGCTAAATATGTGGTATCTAGAAAGCACACACGTTTTTTCTAACTTAGACCTTGTTTTTGATCAACTGTGATGCAATATAACACTTGACAGAGATATGGAGACAGATTTTCTGACTAAATATCAATGCAATTTAACCCAAAATGTGACCTCGAGGGTACATACAAGGTTTTTCTAAAATTTGACCTTGTGATTAAGTTTTTGACCCCATGAGACCCAATATCAAACTTGACAAAGGTATCATAGAGACAAATATTCTGACAAAGTTTCAAGAGATTTGAGCCACAAGTGTGGCCTCTAGAGTGCACACAAGATGTTGATGCATGACAGGCAACTGATGCCGGACACAGATAGAAGACGAAATCTCACTAAGAACCTGTTGTACTCAGGTGAGCTAAAAACAATCTTTTTGGGGACCTACTTGTCATCTGAATCTTCTTTCAATATTTGTCATCTAATAAATGGTTAAAGCAGCTCTTTAAAAGTTTATGGATGAAAAAAATTGGCTCTCAATTTCAAAATTTCTAACTTAAGTAATTTCAGACATTTCAAAGAAGGGCATTAAACTGATATTGTCATGAAAATGACAGTAAACAATAGGTAAGAAACAATTTATAGTGAATGTAGAACATTTAACACAAAGAATAAACATTTAGCCTGAAAATGACATGTATAACTATTGAAAAGCAGATGCTTTTTGGCCCCTCATAAGGAAAACAATTGGGAAAACATTGTTGAAAATGAAGAAATTGCTTGTAACAAGCAGTTTCTTCATTTTTCACAATTTTTTTACCTAGAAAGTTGAAAAATTCTAAAGTTTCTCACACTTTAAATTGTCATCTACAACTCCTTTAAATTCTGGCCAGTCTCAAATTTTGCCATCTATTAATGTTTTAAAGGGCAGCTTTAAAAGGCTGATCCTACTTTGTACTTACAGCATGCACATGGGAGTAAAAAGAGACTGTCATATCTAGTGCTGATCTACGTCGTGCAAGAGCAGCTAGAAAACTTGACATTCTCTCCTCTAATTCCTGGGCCTCATTATATATCTCCTTTGGATCACATTCACCAGTTTGTGCTAGCTCATCTGCTGCTGCCAATAACTTCTCAGCATTTGTAATGGTATTCTGTAGTAAATATTGATAGCAAATATAGATAATATGTTTCATATGAGAATAGTGATTTAGTTTTGTGTTTGTAAAACAAATTGTACCCAGATATTGTCATATTGATGCAAGAAATCTTCAAACAGAAGTAAATTTCAGTTCATCATCTGAAGACCCTAGATAGCTGATGTATGTGTTATGATCTGAACCACAACACAGAAAATATCTACAGTGCAGGATCAATGTCAGTGTCAAACTGAGTGGCCTAGAATTAATCTGATCTATGATGAGGTAAATTTGTTACATGTACATACACTCCAAGGTGAATTCTGGTGCCTGATAAAAAGAACCTTAATCCCTTCTAGGGTAGTTATCATCTAGTCAAGGTTAGGTCTATCAACAAACTTGAAAATCATCATGACCTTGGCTTTAAAATCTGCAGTCATCACCTACATACTAAGGTGGATATCTGCTGGAATTTGAAATGTCTAGGTTAGGAATGAATCTAATCCATACCATGTTAAATGTGTGTGTGTTAAAAAGTTAAAGGTCTCCATAAAATAGACCTTTTTCTTAAAATAAATATGGATCATCTAAACTCCGCTGAGTTTCCCATGTTATCAAGAAGAATCTCAGTAAATTTGGGGTCAAAATCATCTGTATTAGACTCAGTCTATACAAGATAATTTGAGGTTCAGTCTAGCCTAACTTTTTGATCAGTTGACCTAACAAGAGGACCATGATGGTCCTACATTGCACACCTGAGTATGATGGCTCAAAGTTTTATGATATATGAATTATCAAAGTTCTATGCCTAAAGGTTTTTAAGAAGAAGATTTTTAAAGATTTTCTCCTTTAATCCTATGTAAATCCAAGATCCTACAACAGAGGACTAACTTTCAGAAGAAATTGTTTATAACAAGGCTATGATACATACCATTGGTCAATGCTTTCGGCCTTAGGATTTGAAAGAAGATTTTCAAAAATTACTTCTTTATTCCTGTGTATAATGAGGAATTGCACAGAAAAGGGCTAATTTTCAGACTATCGTAATTCTTGGAAGTATTTTAATTGACAGTCAAGAGGCAATCATACATATACCACATATCAAAGCTCTAGACCTTATGGTGTTTGAGGTGAAGATTTTTCATGTTTTTTTTTATTTGAATGCCATTGAAACCAGAGTTCTTCATGGATTTCAATTATTTGAAGTATTTTGAAAGAGCATGACCTAAGGATGATTTCTGTGAAGATTGGTTAAAATTTCACAGTTAGTTTAGGAGAAGACTTGTATATGAACAGATGGATGAACATTGGACAGTGACTAATCACAGTAGCTCTCCTCAAGCACTATATGCTCATGTGAGCTAAAAATATATATGGATCAACTTCACTCTGAGGCTCCCAAATATTTGGGTTACACTTATTCTTTGTCTTTTTTTGAAAATGAACACATTTTTTACGATATATGTAGAGAGGGAGAGCAATAAGTTGAAGGTCACTGTGACCTTGACAAATTGTTGTCAAAAAGGATTAGGATAATCTACACTGTCACACTCTAAGATACATATCTATACTAAATTTGACAAATCTAGTTAAATATTGTGTGTAATTATCATTCAGACACGGTATTATCTGTATGTCAATATGTAAAGGCCACTCGTAACTGTGACCTTGATATTTGATGGCCTGACCTCAATAATTAGGGGTCATCTACACTTCAAGATGACTTCTAGACTTTTTTCAACCCAAAACCTCAAAGTATTTGCCCTTAACATTAACAGTGATCATCTATACTCCGAAATCAAATGTTCAACATTTGACAAACCTAGGGCAATTAGGTATCAAGTTATTATTCTGATAAAGCTTGGTATACCCACTGACAGATGAATCAACCAACCAACATGAGTAATTTAATATATCCTCACTTGGTTGAAGAAAGCATGGTTGGTAATTAAACTACTGATAAAACTTCTTTCTTTAACCAATATTATTTTCAGATTTTATACTTTTTTTAGATGAGTTGAAATTGATAAAAATTAATAAAAATCTGCATTATTTCTTATAGTTACCTTGGCAACAGATTCAAAATGCTCATGACTTTTCTGTAGAGCCCTTGACCTTGACAAACTTCGTCCAATAGAAGTATTTTTCTTGAGGAACACATCTCCATGATTGTCAAGCCAGTCCAATACCTGTCAAAACAAAAAATAGAATAAACTTCCATTGTAACAATATCTCTTATTACAGACAAACTTGATAAATCAGCCACCAGTATGAGAGCTCCATCTACCCAAGTGAGACACTTAACAATTCCCTCACAATCACGCCTTTTTATGCAAATCAAGACAGAAAGCTGTGGCAAACATCGTAGAAAATGAAGAAATTTCTTTTACAAGCAATTTCTTAATTATCCACATTTTTTTAAACAAAAAGAAAATATTTTTTTTCATCAAATTAACATTGTTGTCTGCAACTTTTTTCAATTTGGACCTGTCTAAAATTATGTTGTGTTGGAATGGGCTAAGGGCATCACTATGGTGAATTACTAAATAATGATGTACAGATGAACTGATTAAGACATAATAATTCTTAACTCTTTATCTTTACCCATTACCAGATGACAGAATATTACACTCGTCCAAATGTAAAGAAGTTGTAGACGACTTGTCTAGAATTGCTATAAAAAACATTGTAGAAAACGTTGTGGGAAAAGAAGCAACTTCTTCTCCCACAACGTTTTCTACCATGTTTTTTATAGCAATTCTAGACAAGTCGTCTACAACTTCTTTACATTTGGACTATTGTTCACATGTCCCGTTTTCTTGAAAGTGTCAAAATCAGCATTGCGTCATAATGTATAAATTTAATATACATTGGATAGAACTCGTTGTGGAGAAGTGCAGTGCACAAGAACCACAACTCTTGCTTGGATAATTTTGGAGTTATTGCCCTTTGTTGTTTTAAAGACTTAGATTTGTCCTGAGGCATATCTCTGAAAGTATAATAGCTATTATTTAACTCATTGACAAGAAAAGCAGTGCCTATATCTAACTGGCCTCAGTTTACTATCAAGCTTTTTAGGCGGGGCATGGCAATGTCCAACATGGCTCTTGTTTACACTGGTGGTTGTCTAGTCAAGGGTCATACCTTTGATGGATAACAATGTGTAAACTGACAAAATAATCCAACTGATGGATGACTTCTATAAGTAATAGTCATGACAAATGTATATTAAAAACCCATTCCCACAACTTTTCAATATGAAAGCTTTGGAAAACATTGTGCAGAATGAAGAAATTGCTTGATACATTATCCTCAATGTTTTCTACCTTAAAATACAAAGATTTGGAAAATTTCATCAACTTAAGATTGTCTGTAACTTCTTTGAATTTGAACTGGTCTAAAATTTTGTTGTGTGAGAATGGGTTAATGGTGGATTTCAGTTATTTGAATAATTTTGAAAGAGCTTCACTCAAGGAATATCCCTGACAAGTTACATCAAGATTGGCTTTCTGGTTAAGGAGGAGAAGATATTTAAAGAGATTGTTGAAAGACGCATGATGACGACACTGGAATGTGGACATTGGGCCATCATGATAGCTCAACTATTGTGAGCTAATAACGAAAATGTGATAAAACACACTAGGCCATTCCAGTAAGTGTAGATCAGTTGAGAGATGTTCCGAACCAATCTAGTGGGTTAGGCAAAAACAGTCTAGGATATCGGTTACGTAAAAAAAGAAAAGAGGGTAATAGTGACCCTCAATTGCTCCCCTGAACTGAATGTCTCAATTTTATTAAATTTCATTGATGACAATTGATTGGGCAAAAAATGACAAGACTATCATTCTGACCAAAATTCAGGTTGATTGGGAATAAAGATGGCCTCCAAAGTGCATACAAGTTTTTCTATGATTTGACCCAGTGATCTATTTTTGACTCCAGTTGACCCAGTTTCAAACTCGCACAAAATTTTATCAGGACAATCATTCTGACCAAATTTAAGGTTGATTGGGCAAAAATGAGGCCTTTAGAGTGCGTCAAGGGATTTCTAAGATTTTACACTGTGACCTTGTTTTGACCCAAGTTGACCCAGTTTCGAACTCGTACAACATTTCACCAAGACAATCATTCTGACCTAAAAATGTGGCCTCTAGAGTGCATACAAGGTTTTTCTAAGATTTGATTTTGTGACCTATTTTTTTACCCCAGTTGACCTAATTTAGTACTTGTCCTAGATTTCATCAAGACAATCATTCTGACCAATTTTCAGGTTGATTGGGCAAAAAATGTAGTCTCTAGAGTGCAAACAAGGTATATGTTGACAACGGACGACAAAGGATGGTCGTCGCACGACGCACGATGGACATCCACCTAATATCATGGGCAAGAATAAGTTTTTCACTTTGTTGTTGAGCTCCTAGAAGGAAAGAGCAAATTTTGATTCCCAGATCACAGTCAGTACTCTGACAGCAATAATAACAAACCAAGCAATAGAAGAGGATTCAATTGTTCCTTTGGCCATTACGCACCTTCTTCCCACTTACTGTTAAAGTAGAGTACACAGACAGCCATCTATACCAAAGAATATGAATATAATACATTATATTACCTGTTTGACGTCTTGTTGGAATAACCTGAGTCCAAGTCTTTGGTGAAGCTTCACTTTTTTTCCCTGCCAAAGTTGTTCTAGATGTCTCTGGTGAGCTAAAACCTGCAATGTAAGAGAAATTTTCATTATCAACAACAAATATATGAACTGTTAATCCTTTCTTTAGAGATAAAAGAATTGTACTTTTTCTTAGTACATCATGCCAATCTAGAAAACAGGCATTTCCATGTCAAAGAGGGAAAATGTACAGATAAACACATGAAAACAATAAAAACACACAAAAACAATCAATTTCTTTTTGTTTGTAGAGTGTTAAAACCCTTTAGAACATTTTTTCAGCAAAAATCTAAGCAAAGCTCTCTTATTCATACGGCACTTGGGAAGTTAATAATGTGACAAACCACCTGCCCATAAAGACTTGTTTGAAAGACAACTGCTTACAGTAGAACCAGTTTCATGGTGACTTATTAACATTTTTTTCCAAAACAAAAAGACTTGTCAAACTTGTCCCCGAGATTTCAGCTGATATCTGGTGTAGAGACTTCTAATAGTGCTCTTTTACTAACTTCTTTAACCCATTACCAGACCACGAAGTTTTAGACTGGTCAAAATGGAAAGAAGTTTCAGATGACAGTTTCCAGTTGAAAGGATCTTAAATATCTGTCTTTCTGGGTGGAAAACAATATGGAAAATATGGCAAATTCATCATTTTCCACATAGTTATCTTTAGTGGTGTAAAAAAGCAGGATTGTGTGGGAACAGCTTAAATAACATAATTTACCTCTGGCGTCATGTTGTTTCTTACTTTAGCTTATGAATCAAAACAGCATTAATTTACCTTATTTTTCAGCAAAAATGTGACCCATCTTGAAAAAAGTTTATCCTAGGGTTATTTTCTGGCAATCGTAGAAAGGTAGCTCAAAGGAAAATTGAAGCAAAACTTTTGATTGCCTAAAAAAACATTACAGGTCAATGAACCTAGAAAAATTTGTTAAAAATAAACCAGTTTATTTAAGGTGAAATTTGCCATAATTCTTCAATTTTCTTAATCATTCAAAAGTGTGCAAACAAAATTCAGAGTGGTCTGGCTTATATACCATGTGTTCCTTGTGTCATTAGTTCAGAAAACTTTAAATTTTAAACACATTTTATCTTTGGAATTGAGAGACCAAGGAATGAAAGAGGACATTTTGTTGACTGGACCATAAATGTTTTGAGTAGTATATCTTTAGTCCCTCTGCAGATAGGCTTCTTTCTGTTGTTTGGGGGTTTTTTTGGTACTTTATTTCTTGCATTTTTTTCATAGACAACTCATATTCAGAATAAATATTTACCAAGAATTTTATTTTCTATGCTATTCAGAATTTGTTAAGTAAGCATCCCTTTTGACATTGGGATTACATCTTGCTTAAGGTAAAATTAGAATAATTGCTATGAAGTCAAAAAAGCGTGAATTAGTCAATGCTTTCACCCAAAATATTGGATACGTCGATACATGTATATTGTTGAATAGAACAGCATCTGAAATTTGGTAGAAGCCACATTCAGGAATTCAAGACATGGCAGACAAATTACACTTTTGGGATTAACCAGGTACAATACATTTATTTCATTGTTGTATTATATGTGATGATAACAGCTTGTGAACAGCAATAAGCAAAACTGACATGAGAAATATTACAGTATCTAGGATGTCAAGAATGTTGAACAGAATTCAGGTCTGTGGGCATATCTGGACAGTCCATTCCCTCTGAAGTTGCTGTCGGCTGGTACTCCTAGGTTAAACTTGCATTGTATGGACAGATATGATTTGGCCAAAATGAAATCAGCAATTATGCTATTGACATAAAGAAGAGTTTACACATCTTACAGCTCGTTCATGCAGCATGCAGTCTCCATTCAGCTGTTTTAAACAATATACAGGTCCATTTTCCATTCACTTTTGAGCAAATCAACTACCTGACTGAATCTCATTAGTGAAGTTCAAACAAAATATGGATTACTAAATAGAAATGGGGTCAATTATCCCTTTCCCCTTTTTTAAATTTTACACTAGTCCAAATTGTTACGAGCAATTTTCTATATGTTTTCTCAAGTATAAAATCACATCAAGATAAAATCCCGGATTTGTACGGAAAGGGTTCATTCCAAATCCACCCTGAAGTGCAGATGTCCTCAATGGAACCACACCTAGATGTGATATATGTCAACAGAATTCGGTTTTTAAACCTTTACCAGACTGTAAAATTTTAGAGTGGTTCAAATTGAAAGGAGTTGCAGAAGACAATTTAAAGTTTATGAAATTTAAGATTTTTTCAACTTTCTGGATAGAAAACATTGTGTAAGATGAAGAAATTGCTTGTTGCAAGCAATTTCTCCATTTTACACAATGTTTTCCAAATTGTTTTTCTTGTGAGGCGTCCAAAAGCGTCACTGTGTGGGAATGGGTTAACCTTCATGTTAAGTCTATGAAGACTATTCATGATTAGTAACATTGAGATTCCTACACTGTTGGTATATCATGAATGATTAACCCACTACTAGAGGGTGAAATTCTAGGCTGGTCTAAATTGAAAGGAGTTGCAGATGACTATTTGAAGCTGATGAAATTTTCCATGTATTCATCTTTCTGGTTAGAAAACATTGTGAGAAATGAAAAAATTGCTACAGTGTTTTCAGAATTATTTTTCTTGAGGGTCGTCCAAAAGCATCATTGTGTGGGAATGGGTTAAGCAAGACATAGGTCATAAAAGACTACCTTCAGATACAGATGTTAGAGATACTGGACTGTCTAGAAAACCCCACATCTTAGTTTACTTAAACATGTCTGGAAAATGCTGCAGAGTCCAATTTTTTAGCAATTTCTTGCCAACTATGGTTCTCAAGCTCTAACAAGTAAAACTGGACCAATTGGCTTATCCCATTTAGCAAGCATATAGGTACTTGTTAGCCATCTGAGAAGGCAATCCCAAGGAGTAATCCACTAGAGTAATGAAAATGTCCAACACTAGAGACCTACCTAATTTGTGTACTATTCCATGTTATAATGAATTATTGCCCCTACCAAGTTTCAACTGCTGTTCAGGTAAGTCAGTCGATGTACATGTATCTTGTTTTTTGGCAAAATGCCTTTTCAGAATCATGGCAAATATTCTATTGTTTCAGGTCCATGTAAGAAATAATCACAAACTAAAAGGTGATGCTTCTCAAAATTTGAGTGGTTTATCTAATCAATAACCACACAATCCTTTCTTTTCATGATTTTGAAGAATTTTATTTGCACAACCATTGTCATATAGAGAGATAAGCAATTTCTCTTTTCGCTGCAATGAGTTCTATCCTAATAGTCCTGTTTAAACTATTCCCACACAATGGTGCATTATTACGCCTCACAAGAAAAACTCTCAGAAAAATATCGTGGAATATGAAGATTGTTTGTAACAAACAATTTCTTCATTACCCACCATGTTTTCTATCCAAATAGATAAAGATTTTTTAAATTTTATTAATTAACAATTAATGTCTCCAACTTCTTTCAATTTGGACTAGTCGAAAATTTGGTCATATAGGAATGGGTTAATTTGTTTACATTTATCTTGAAATGTCATCAGTCATATCTTTTGATTTAGACCATATTTATGATACATGCCATCTAAAACAGGCACAACAAAGGAAAATAGTTCAGAAAAGATCCTATAACATATAAGATTTTACAAGGAAACATGATATATAAAGGCTTATGACATTTATTCAAAGAGATATGTAAATATCCAATATGAATGAATTCTAGTTCAAATAGACATACTTCTCCACATGCTGACATAAAATTGGAAAATAATACATAGAAATAATTACAAGAAAGACAACCTGTGAAAATTGATAGTTAGGTCTGACTTTTACCTTGATCTCAAATTAATGTTTCAAAGAGAACTTCTACTTATCATGCAATATAACTGTGCAATAACTGACATCAGTCCATTAACTGCCTTACTTACACTCTAGACAAAAACTTGACTTTCACATGACCTTGGCCTTGGACCTACCAAATCAAATCTTTGAAATGGCATGTCACCTTCTGCAGGAGGACAACTGTACCACATCATTTTCAAAATCTATCACAAAATCTGGAATTTATGATCTAGACAGATTTGGAGGGACATACACACAGAAACCCTCTTACATGAAACTGTTATGGCAATAATTATGCCTTGCTCAGGAGAACCAATCTGACAAGTTATATTAACCCTTGTCCTGCTGAATATTTCACTCCTTTCCACTATAATTGAAAAAATTGACATAATTGAATCCTTTTGCGCTCAAAGATTTCTCTCAAGGCAACAACAATAAGCAATTAGTTTAGGCTAAGATCAGACTGCATGCCTGTACAGTCTGATCTTAGTCAATACACCTTCCAAAACCATTGTCAAAGCAGGAATATTCCAGGATCAGCATGACAAGGGTTGATATCAAAGTTTTAAGAAGAATTCAATATGAATTTTACACTGACTAGCATCACAGTAGTTTATGTTATAGGTTTAACTGATTCAATCAGAGAAAACACAGATGTATAGATAGAAAGGATATTTTGGATTTTAGTGTACATGATTCAACAATACTTCAACAAACCCTGTGGTGTGGATAATCATTAGAATTGTCTAAGAGACAGGTTTCAAATGAGTACCAACAACTTAAAGATTTTTGTGGAGATATGAATATTTGAGATTGACATTATTTCCTAATATTTAGACCTCATGAAATTGTGTATAGGATACACTATGGTATACTGTGCTCAAACTTGTACTAGGTTTTATGAAAAGGTACAGGTACAGGTAGGCTTACATTATCTACTTCCTGGTTAAGGACTCTATTATGTCTGTCAAAGTTGACTGTGTTCTATTAAACTGAGATGCACCTATCAAAATGTGATATTGTATCAGGTATGATGCTGTTTTATTTTCATTTTGGTATTTTTCTCTTTTTTTTTCAGCATCATAAAGTCAAGGGCAATTTTTTTTTCATTTTTGTGTACTTGTGTGAACCTATGAGTCATATAAAAAGGTATGGCTTGATGTTACTTATGTGTACGTCTGAAAGGATTAAGAGTGTTCATTCTCTATATAACAGATTGAATAAGTGCTAAAGTGCTATGATATACTTTAATACTGGTTTTCCATCTGAAATTAACAATGTATTAATACTGCATCAAACAAACACAATTTGACTTGCAAAAACAAAGTTTCAACTACAATAAAAGCAAAAGCTAGGATCACAAATATTAACGTAAACTATCACAGTCTTACCCAAAGAAAAGAAAATACAAGGATCTAAGGTTGTATTTTAAGACATAATAGCATACATGAATAAACTAGTATAAACCCAAACTGTGATTCATGGATGCCAAAAATTAAAGTGTAGTAATTAGATAACCCTAATCTCTTTATAATCCAGAAAATATCATATATCCATATACAAAACTCTAAAAGTTAAAAAGCGATACAATGCAGATATCAATGTTAGATCCTGTATTCTGTATTTACCCACAAATGTTAGCCAATTCCCACTCAATCCTGCTTGATTATACTCCTCAAAAAAGAGGATCATGATGGTCCTAAATTGCTCACCTGGATCATCTCTTATAGAAAGTATTTTCTTGTTTTGAAAAAAATGCGAATGTAGCCATATAATTATAACAAGTTTCATGAAGATAGAACCAAATCTGTGGTCTCTTAGAGTGTAAACAAAGAAAGTGTAACTGAGCCCATAATAGAGGCCTCTAGAGTATAAACAAAGAAATTGTTCTTAAAGCTCCTTTTCCCATGTTTTCCAACAGAACTTTCCATTTTCAATAGGGTTCATCCTTACTACCAACAATACTTTTGATCAATCTAATCCAAATTGAGGCCCCTAGAGTATAAACAAAGAAAAAGTCATTAACCCTTTCCTGTCCAATCCCTGGTTTTTACTTACCTTTTATTTTATGATTGAGAAAGCATTGTGCAAGAAGAAGAAATTGCTTGTTACAAGCAATTTCTTCTATTTCTACAATATTTTCTACCCTACTGAATGGTTATTATTCAAATTAAATCCACTTTAAATTTTCGTCTGCAAAATCTTTTAATTTGGACAGATCTAAAATTTGGAAAAACAGGAATTGGTTAAGGCCATTTTCCATGGTTACCAATGAAACATTCCCATTTTCAATAGGATTCAACTTTATGACCTAACAATTCTTCTGACAAAGCTTCAAGATAGTGATAAAACTGTAGCGTCTAGATTTTAAACATTGACATTGTTGTAGCTGCAGGAAGGACGATGGACAATCAAGTATCACAAAAGCTCACAATGAGAACATTGTCCTCAGGTGAGGTAAAAATGGGTCGAACCAATATCCATTGCCAAAATTTCATACTGGTTCAAAATGGTTATAACCAACAGCTAAAAGAATGATTAGATTGCAAAATATATTGGTATGTGTATTTTGGGTAGAAACATTGAGAGAAAAGGAAAAATAGACTGTTATGACTAATTAATTCTTTTCCCACAATGTTTTCCAGTCTTTTTATTCTAATCATCAAAATGTAGGATCGCATGTTATTGAATTAAATACTAAATGCCGTTTCCAGTGTTTAAGACCCTTATGTTAATATCATCTGTCAGCTACCAAAATTTTGACTCTCCAGTTTTAAAGGACAGAATTAGCTTTGTCAGTCACCATTGTCACCGATTGCAAATGAAATTCTGGTGCACATTTGTGGTACCAAAAAATATTTTGATTCATCTCCAGAAATAAATATGTGGGCCAAGAGTTTTTCAAAAGCTTGAATATCGTGTCGACTATGTCATCTAGCCGACACACTGCCCAGTTTAATTACATTTCTGATTTAGAGCTGATCAGATGAATGAAAAGTGCTCAATGGTTGATTTTGTTTTGAAAGCGTAACTTACAGACAAGGATGACTGAATGAAGATTCATAGATGACATATCAGCTTTTATTTAGCAATTAGACCCTAATTAACATGCATAAATTGTCTTTCTTTTAAAAAGTGTTGTAAGTCTGGACACCTTTTGTCCTTTACTGATGAATAAAATTGCCAATTCTTATTTAATTTGGCCATATTTTGGTAAATTTCTTCTAACATCTTTGGTCAGTTTCTAATCTCGGCACCATTGCCGCAAATCTTCACTAACACATTGAATTGATATGCACAGGAAATTAGGATATTCTGATGAAGAATTAATAGGAACAAAGGTAGCTTGTTAAAGTTTGACAGAATATTTCATGAACTTCACATTCCCAAAAGCAGACGGATCAATTGTTTTTCTGTTCATTTGTGCACAAGAATGTTCAACCCTAACTTTTTTTATTCAAATGCAAATGTCTGTGTTATTTGATTGAAAATTAACAAATAAAGCATATTTTTCTATGGCTTTTATTCATTTTCTCACAGAAGTTTTCATAAAGAAATGATTCTAATCAAAGTACTGAAAACACTGTTTGAAGAGGACTAAAATCATGTAGCGCATATGAGCTAGCTACATTTATTAACCATTTACGAGACAACAAAATTTTAGACTGGTTCAAATTCAGAGGAATTGTAGACGACAATTCAAAGTTTATGAAATTTTAGCTTTTTTTCATTTTTCTAGGTAGAAAACATTGTGGAAAGTGAAGAAATTGCTTGTGACAAGCTATTTCTTCATTGTACACAATGCTTTCCCAATTGTTATTCTTAATGGGTGTCTAAAGACGTCACTGTGTGGGAATGGGTTAAACAAAATGAATATGTAGTCAAGAAATACACCAATTTTTCTTTGTTTGGCCCCAACTTTCCTCTATTTGGCCCCAAACTTTTTTGATTTGGCCAAAATGATGTTGACAACTTTTTCAAGCTAGAGCCAACCCTGAAAGAGCTGTAAAAATAATGTTCTGGTCACCCAGCAAGAAAATCCGGGACTTTTATTAAACAACTCCGCCACAATCGAGCTTTTTAGGCCCCTCAAGATGAAAGATTACAAAATTTTGTTGAAAATTTAGAAATTACTTGTCGCAGGCAATTTCTTCATCATTTGCAATGTTTTTTACACAAAAAGACAAGGATTTAGAAAATCTCATTGATCAAAATCGTTGTCTGAACTATTTGAATTTGGATCAGTCTATAATTTTTTGTCTGATAACAAACTGAACTGATGATCCCATTTCCAAAATGGTTTTGCTGTGGGGCAGGAGATCAGAGTCATCACAAAGGAGAAACTTTGATTCCCTTCAAATGTATGGTTTGTGGTGTTAGGTATTATTTCCATTTTTTCCTTGGTGTTTAATTTGTTAAACATATACTAATTTATCTCCTGTCCCAGGTGTTTATAAGGTTTCAAGGGTAAGGTTTATCTTACCTGATCTAGATCTGATTTGCACTAAGTAAAGTTGGCTTTTATAGATACAATTCTACAACATACAAACCAATCACAAATACAACACCAACCGTTGACAAATTACTCTTATGACATAGAAATCATGCAATAACAACATTGACCATGGATGACAGATTCCAAGTTCTGTGATCACCATGACATCTGAAGGCAAGATCATTTTTTTTTTATTCTCAAATTGATACATATTTACCCCCTCAAGAAAAAAACTTGGAAAAACATTGTGGAAAATGAAAAAATATTTGTAACAAGCAATTTCTTCCTTTTCTTATTTACTTCTACAAAGAAAGACACATATTTTTAAGATGCCATCCACTTAAAATTATCAACTGCAATTTCATTTAATTAGGACAAGTCTAAAATTTTGTTGTGAGGTAATGGTAAGGGTCAGTGATGCATCTTTGCCAGTACTCATCTGACATGAGGATTAGGATGGTCCTAAAGCACCCAGACATACTTGTCTGACGAGATAGGGTATATTGTACATTATCATCTATCATGAATCCAATGAACACTTTAACTTTAGAATTAATTTAAGAGATGAAGATAATGAACCGAAAAAACTAATCACACTTATGTATGAATACGCGAGGCGGATTCATACATAAGTGTGATTAGATTTTTCGGTTCATACCTCCATGAAAACAAAAAATATTCTCTTCATTTCTTATAATCTAATAGTATTGAGCGAAAAAAGCAAATATTTTACAAATTTTGATACCTTATTGTAGTGGACTGTTTAGTGCAGAAGCATACAAAATCGCTACATGCTCAAAATTTTGTTCATGGAGTTTTGAATAATTTTTTTGACCAATCAGAATGCCCGATTTTGAAAACTAAAATTTAAATTATCGTCTTTTGCCTGCCAATCCTATAAGACAACTGCATGAGTAAAGATTCCCCCTTTTTATAAACACATGGTTTAGCCATAGTCTACATTAGTTAATCTTATCAATCCAGAAACTTTTTCAACATAGAACAATTGCAAATATATCATTTTTTCATGGAAATAATTTGGAGTAGAATTCTTGTTTGATAATAAATCTTTCAGTTATCCCTCTCCCTTACCGCCAGTCTATCTCTCTATAAACACAGAATTAACCCTTGTCATGCTAAATAAAATCTTAGGATTGCATTGAAATTGAAGGGTTGCTTGAAGCACTAGATATAGGTGAATATAGCTTTTCAAAATGGATCTCAAAAATAACTCTGCTTTAAAAGGGCAATAAAAGATGGTGTAGACTAAGATCAGATTTAACACATTTGTCTATATCTCCTGCAAAAACCTGAATATTCTAGATTCAGCAAGACAAGGGTTACACACCAGTAAAGTCTGTTAACTATATCAAGCATTCTAAACAACACTACAATTACAAAGGGATGCAGAGAATCTTTGTAAGCGTCACATACCTCATGAACGACATCTAGTACATGACCTGCAGCCTCGGAGTAGTCTGCTTTAGCTGTAAGTGAGTTGGAGCTGCCTGAAGATACAGGTGTCTGTAATGTGTCAAGTAATGACTTCCCGTCACCACAAACTTCCGCATACGCCTGACTAATTGACTCTATCAACGCTTGATGTTGTTGCAGAGCATCTTCCAGTTCCTCTGTCACAGACGGAATATTTGGGCTCTCACATGCCTGTCTCCATCCTATCACTTGAGCTAAATACTGCAGAAATAGAGACAATGCTGGACAATATAATAAAACCATTTGTATCCCTGTCTTCCTGAGAGAATGAAATAATGGTAATTAATCTATTCCTATCCTTAAATTGCTCACATGAATTTTAAATTATTTTTTTTTCCTTTTGCAACTACTGCTAATACAAAACAAGCTGGATAATTTGCAAGAATATTCGCCAAAGAATTTCAAGACAAATCACATATTGGTGCAAATATTCAACTTGAATATCAATTTGGATCATAATCACTACTTTTAATTTACTTTTACATATGTAGGACAAAAAAAAGAGGTGTTTGATAGGCAATTTGAAATCAATCTCATTCTCTGTATTAAAGGTATTCTGTTGATAAGTCAGTTCAGAATGAACTTTGACTCTTAACCATTGAAATCACTTTTGTTTCAAGTTTTTTCCAAGGTTTAACCAAGAGTTTCCAAGTCCAAAAAGGTTTAAAACTCCACTATAATAAATGTAATTGTAATCAATCTTTGTCTAGAAGATGATATGATGGTCACAAAAGGATGTGCAAAGTTTCGAAGCAAAAACATTAGTAGAAAGAGAGTTATTAAAGACATATGACAGTTGGTTTAATCAAGAATTTTCAAGTCCAAAAAGGGTTAAAATTCCACTAAAATGAATGTCAGAGTAATGAAACCTTGTCTAGAGGGTGATATTATTGTCACAAAAACATGTGAAAAGTTTAAGAGCAATAGCATTAGTAGAAACTGAGATATGACACTTGCACGTAAGTTTTAAAACAAACCCTTACTCTCACGCCGACACCAAAAAATGAGTGACTGGAAAGCCTACCTATTCTTCAAATAGTTGAGCTAAAAACCAGTGTAATATATAGAGGAGAATATAGTGAGAATTGGAGTAAATGCCCATCATTAATGTTTGTCACACACAATTTTTCCTCTCCCCACATTGTATTTCTATCTCTACTCATTGGGAGTATATCAGAATTCAGAATTTTCTATAAAGGATTGATCATAACCCACCCTGAGGACACCATGTAACACATCCACTCACCGTTTCTGCCTTTTTATGAAACATCACCGACATACTGAGAACAGTACTTCTGTCATCTAATGCTGCTGCGAGACTTTTCCATTCTCTCTCCAACTTGGCAGCCTGAACACGGATCGAGTTCTGTGCATAATGACCTGTATCACACAACCTCTGGGCCATACTTAATATTCGGGTGATATTTACATAAACATTCTGAAAATAATTCAGTACTACCAGATTTCATTTATTATATAATTGAAAAGAATTTGCCAATATAAATTGTTTTAATTTGGAGTTGGCAGATGTAATAAAAAGAAACAAGTATTACATGTAATACAGTAGAACCTCGTTAATTCGAACGTCACTGGTTCGTAGGTATGTGTTCGTTCGTATACTTTACGCGGTCCCGATCTTTTTCCTTCTTTATCTTTGTTAGAAAACTCTGTCTAATTCGAACGTCAGTGGTTCGTAGTTCGTAGGCC
Source organism: Fragum fragum (assembly GCA_946902895.1). Taxonomy (NCBI): domain Eukaryota; kingdom Metazoa; phylum Mollusca; class Bivalvia; order Cardiida; family Cardiidae; genus Fragum; species Fragum fragum. The sequence continues at coordinate 21,654,094 of OX336381.1, forward strand.
ATTTCAAGTCCCGAAATAATGATTATAACACAAACTCCTATGTTTAATTCGTAGGTGTGATAAACAAATTGTCACAAATCCCCACTTACTGTGATTTTAACACCTACTGACCTAATAGACAAATAATGTCAATAGTTACAGGGGCTGTTTGTTTTGTAAGGTGGGTAATTAATCGAATAAATGTTCCCGTAATTATCGGCGAAAATTTACTTTAAATTGACACACCCCTATTAGTATCAGTGTCATTGGTCATTTAGAAATTCTTATCATTTTATTTTAATCTGCGGTTGCTTTCTTCACAATCGTCGGTCCTCAATTTGTGATTTGATGATAGAATACTCAGAGTGATTTGATCCAATGCATTGCAAAGGGAAATCACTCTGATGGAGGTAGAAATTTGATACAAACACTGTGTTTAAAAAAAGCCAAAAATTGAAATGGAGATAAAAGCATTAAAATACAAGATGAGTAATTTTTCAATTTATGTTTTCCTCAATTAATATCTGCGGGTCTTGTTCCTAAATGGGGGACAGAGCAAGACCGTATCCGAACCCGTGTATCTCAAATAGCCGACCACTTGCCCTCCGTTTTGTTCGTACTACGCTTAATTCGTATAAATTTCCTCGGTCCCTTGCGCTACGAACTACCGAGGTTTTACTGTATATAGAAGTAGAAAAGTTCAAATTGACTTTTTAGGATCTCAATCCAAGGTTAAACATATCATTATACTCTGTTTATAGAATGTATTGAAACTCTGTAAATTCATCCATTCATAGGAAAAATTGAATAAACTAAATCTGTAAAATACAAAGAACTTGAGAAAAATTAAACATATTTAATACATTAAATTGATCTGTCAATATAGAATACTCTGTAAAAACTGGCTGTGTTGTCATAAAGGCATATATATAAAAGACCTCTCACTTAGTATGATAGAATGGTCAATTTATTCCTTTTGCTACCTAATCAATTAAGTGTTATTTGAAACTTGATATATTTATAAGCCATAATCATGGCATACTTCACTGCGATAAAATGTCACTTACTTACAAATGAAAGTTTTTAACATTTGCAATATTGTGATGTCAGAACCCGTTAGTGTTTATCCGTACACCACTCATCCTGATCTAGCCATTTGGGGGCATTCAATATAAATCATGTTTATCAGTCTTTTCCTATTTAAACATAGTCCTTTGTGTACATTAATCTCTCAGGGTGATAAAATCTTGATTGTTTTTTGGTAAAGGTAAATGGCCCTGGTCTAGTTCTACTTGCTTTATATATAAAACTTGTTAAAGCAAACTGGTGTGACACCAAGAAGCGTTTATTAATTATCACTGAATTGTTAAACTGACAGTGTTCATTTCTAGTTCAATAGAAAACTGGTGTAACATGCCTATCTTTGGATAGCTCACCAAGATCATCTCTACTTACCACACACTGACAGTGTTCATCTCTAGATCAATAGAAAACTGGTGACATGCCTATCTTAGCATAGTTCACCAAGATCATCTCTACTTACCACACACTGACAGTGTTCATTTCTACTTCAATAGAAAACTGATATAACATGCCTATCTTAGGATAGCTCACCAAGATCATCTCTACTTACCACACACTGACAGTGTTCATCTCTAGTTCAATAGAAAACTGGTGACATGCCTATCTTAGCATAGTTCACCAAGATCATCTCTACTTACCACACACTGACAGTGTTCATTTCTACTTCAATAGAAAACTGGTGTAACATGCCTATCTAAGCATAGCACACCAAAATCATCTCTACTTACCACACACTGACAGTGTTCATTTCTACTTCAATAGAAAACTGGTGACATGCCTATCACAGTGAAGTTGACCAATAATATATCTTCTTATAACACACTGACTCAATTTCTAGTTCGACAGGAAACTGCTGCAGTCATAGCCCATAGGTCTCCTAGTCATTGGGTCCCAGGTTCGATCCCCAGCCATGGAAAATATCCTTTCTAATATTTGTCTCCCACCAATGACTTGATAATTGTAAACCTTATTGGGATTAGCAGCTGGAAGATCGGAAAGGATTAAGTGGTAGTACTGGTGTGAAAATTACCAGGCATCCATGGTTAGGTGCTGCAGCTGCAATATGACTGAAGTATGTTAAAAAAAGGCGTTAAACTCCATTCAATCAATTAATCAACAGAAAACTGGTGTGACATGTCTATCCTGGTGTAATTCATTAAAAATATTACTTACCACAGCACTGTTAGCAAACTGACTGTGTTCATTTTCTAGTTCCACAGCAAATTGATGTGACATTCCTATCTCTGTATAGTTCACCAGGAACATATCTCGATTGTGGCAGATCCAGTTAAACATCTGGTTTAGATAAAAAATATGGTTATACTTTTTACTAAGTTTGATAAATATCTAGGCAACACAAATTTAGACTGATCGAGACAATATGTCAATGACAAACAGTCAAGCTTAAAAGTTGAATAGACACAAAGTACATGTAGCCACAATTCTTCAATAAATAATTCTTCTATAGTTCTTTTGATATTCTTTGAGCAGTAAATGTTTTATATTTTATCGGGAACACAATAGTTTTCCAGGTCAACTGTAAGAATTGGTTACATTAGATTCAACATAAGATGAGGCTGATACCTTTTCTACATCCTCCTCAAATATTTTAAGCTGGAGACATTGTTCTAGACGAGATCGTTTCACTGTCCACAGTTGATTGAGATGTTGTTTTGTAGAGTGCAGATTCTCCAGTAGCTGGGATATCTGGGGTACAGCACTTTGGAAATCCGCATTTCCTGATATCACAAACTTACACCCCGACCCTGTAAGCAGAATAAAACAGAAACTTAACAAAACATACTATTTCCTGAAATCACAAAAACACAATCCAAAGCTGTACACAAAACAAAACTGAGGAGAAGCTAGAACAAGATATACTATTTAAAAGATGTAAAATAAATAATCATCATCTGTCTGAATCACAAAATTAACACTTTATCATGCAAAATAAGGCCAGCTGGTACAAAAAAATATATTATTCCTTATCAGACATTGCAGATTGTAGACTGGCTAGACTGGTATGGGTTACCTTGTGTTACTAAGATCTCCACTAATACAATTAGTCAATTATTCAATTTGCCATGTCTATTATAAAATATTTGTTAAAAAAGGATAACTCATATTGAATGCAATTAAGGTCTGTCAAATCATGTAAATATGGTAATGTGTAAACAATGTGACCGAAATTCACACTTGGCGGAGATAGCAGGGAGACTAACAAGATTGTTCAAAGACTGATTGCATGCAATTTTATTCTTTTCAAATTGCACATGAATCAATAATTCCCTCCCCTGAAAGTAACTTGTATTTACTTATTGAATTTGATTTCAAGATGGAAAGGTTGAGTACAGAAATTAGAAGCAAAACTTTAGGAGTATTTGTACACAGGCAGATTGACAGACTGACGAACAAGGAGACAAACATATGCTAATATAACACCAAATTATATGATAAATGTAAAAATATAATACTTTGTTGGGAAAAAAGCATTTAATCGTTTTCTGACCAAATACCCCCCTCATATGATACAACTTTATAGATTCGACCACATTATTTAGTAAACCTGTGACCAACTAGACTATCACTAAATGTATTTAACCCTTGTCACGCTGAACCCGGAATATTCCGGTTTTGGCAGGAGGTGTAGACTAAGATCAGACTGCACTTATGTGCAGGCTGATCTTAGTCTATACCTCCTGCTTGTACTTTTCCTGCCAGAGTTGGTTAAGAAGTTGATTTTGTAAAGAAATATTGATTTTTGAACAACAAATGCTATCAGTGCTTTCAGCTCTTTGATTTAACGGCAATTCAGTAAAGTAATTTTTACAGCATGACAAGGGTTAATAGCCCGACAGCTTCATTTCAGAGAATTAAAGCCTTTTTTTCACCAAAGGGCCATAACTCCAAGAAAAGTCAATGCACCCTAACCAAAATAGAACAAGTACATATTTGGCTGATACCGAGTGCAAATGGAATTTGAGTCCAATTCATTCTGTGGTTAAAGAGAAAATGAGTGGACAAGATTTTCATCAAAGGGCCATAACTATTAAAATAAATGGACCGCAACCAAGTTTGAATATGCATATCTGTACTTGATACAGAGTGTATCTGTAAATTTTGAATCTTGTGGACTCATAAGGTTAACTACTTTGAAATTTGGTTGAAATCAAATGTAAGGATTCTGATATCATTTTAAAAGATTTCATTTTTGGAATAGCTGGGCCAATAACCAAATCAAATTTTTTACAGAGTATTGTTCACCTAAAGAGCATTCCAATGACATTTGGATGAAATCCAATAATTTCTTTCTGAGAAGAAAGTATTCAATGTTGCCACTATACAACATGAATGAAAATTAACAACCCCAATAAAACCAAGTGTCTATCAGTTTAAAATTCTTTTAAGGGATTTGATAAATGCTGGCCCAAGGATCATTCCTGTAAAATTTGGTTGAAATTGAAGGACTGGTTACAGAGGAGAACATTTTTTAAGTTTATTGGATAAGCAAATGTGCACATGGATACACAACAGACACAGCACCATGACAAGAGCCAGCGGGCTATCAGCCAGTAGAATTTAAATAACTTTCTGTCAGAAATAGGTAATAACAGCAGAGTGCCCGTATAGTGTCCATACAGAAGGAGTTTCTCTTTGTAGGTCCAAAACTGTCTAGAAGCTTGTTGATGTACCCATTTCTCAACTGCTAATATATGAGGGCCTTCAAAAGCCAGATATTCCACCATACTATGATGACTCTCTATTTAAAAAGATTATCTTTCTTATCACCAATCATATAAAGTACCTAGGACACAATCCATCCCTCTATCACTCACCTGCCTGGTCCAAACCTTCCCCTGTTATACTAGCCAAGATATGAGAGCCTTCACGAGCCAGTTGTTCTACTGGTGCCATGGTTACCCGCTTTTTTAAATGATTATGTTCCTCTAGTCTTGCTTGAGCTTCGTTTAGATCAGAGGGCAGTTCTGGGCTGGTCAGTATACTGCTGAGTTCATCTAATTTGTCTAACAGATCTAATGCTTTCCATATAAATTCTTCCAACATCTAAATAGAAAATATTGATAGATGTAAAAACAGTCATTTGTGCAAATTACACAAAGTATTTATTTTCAAAACAAGAGGACCAGATTGTCCTGAAGCATTCACCTCAGAATGTGCCCTTTTTATTTCAGGACTTAGCAGTCAAGGGCATGTGATTCAACTCTTTCTTGTTTAATCCCTGGTTTTTAAGTACCTGTGTTTTTATACTCAAGAAAACATTGTGAAAAAAAAAACCTTTTCCTGTTCAATCCCTATTTATACTTAAGAATGGTTATTTTTCAAATCAAACCCACTTTTAATTTTTGTCTGCAAAACCTTTGAATTTGGACAGGTCTTAATTTTACAAACAGGAAAGGGCCAAGAAATTTGAAAAGTATTGATCATGTTAATTTTCTAATAAACATTCAAATCAATAGAGCATGCTTTCAACCAAACCCCATTGTACTGAAAAAAATTGCAACTCTGCAGAATATAGAATTAAACCTGTCGATTGTTGGTCACTTTGTCAATGACAGAGAGAGAGGGAGATAGAAAAGCAGGTCACTAGAATGTATCTCTATTCTTTAAACATATTAGTTTTCAGAAAAACATGGCCATGGCAAAATATGGTTAAAATGAGTTTCAATTCATTTAGTAATTTCTAACAAAGACTTCTTGAATAGTTGTACAAAATCTTATTGAAAATAATCAAGAGGTTTGAGAGAAGTCCTACAAATAAACCTGTCTTTATTTATATTTAACATCCCAAACCGAGGAACTTAGAGTTACGATTTTATCAATTTCACAAAGTTCAATAAATTGGACCTCTAGAAGGTATTCCTAAGACTTAACCTTTCGGTCTAGTTTTTGACCCAATGTGACCGAAATTCAAACTTGGCTGAGATAACAAGGAGACTAAAATTCAGATCAAATATCAAATTAGTTGAGCCAACAATGGATCTCTAGAGTGCACACTAGGAATTTGCAAGATTAGACCTAGCAACCTACCTTTGGACCCCATGTGACCCATATTCAAACTTGGCTGAAATATAATGAAAACAAATCATTTGACCTACTATCATTTGATTTGAGCCTAAATTGTGGCCTCTAGAGTGCATAATCCCAACGATGGGTAAACGGCAACTTACCAGTCTGAGCTGTATCCACTGTTCATGGTCATACTCCAGTGAACCATCAAACTCACGGGTCAGTTGGCTGGGCTCTATAGCCTTGGAGAGATTGTCTACAGATATCATAGTTGTCTGAAACGAGAAATTAGTTCAACAAATTGACAGATTAAAAATAATAATCGAAAAATTGGTTTGGAGACACTATGTATTACATAGACTACTTGTTAATGAGCAAACGAAAAAAAAATAATCTGTAGTTACAATATTTAGGTCATCTAACAACATTTTATTTAGCCCCCAGAGACTATGTACAAATGGCTTCTTGTGTGTCAGACAAAACTGTCATTGAAAGTGGGATAGCTAGCAATTCATTGAATGATCCCTAATATTTTTAACCACTATCACCTGATATTTTAACAGCATAAAGATCCCTATTAGGAAATGTATTTGCTAGCAAGAGCTTAATTAATATGTCACACCAGTCTACAGCAACAGACTATATTGAGATACATTGTGACCCATAGCAAATATAACCCAATAAGCATTCTAACAAATTTGTATGCTTAAATTTAGGTCAAAATCATGGACTTAAGTTTGTAAGCAGTGAAAATGCCAATAAGACTCCTTTCTCTGGTTAGCTAAGCTGTGCTCTTAAACCTTGTGTTGTGAATTTGAACCCGGCCTGCTTGGCCAACATTATTTCCAACATTTGACATCAGTCATCATGACATGCTTCATCTATCTCTCACCAATTAGTGATTGATAGAGTAGTACCCTTTACAGGGTTGTTCAGCTGGTGGCTTGGATCAATTGCTGTTGTACTGTTAAGAGAAAGGACAAGGACCTATGGTTAGGAGCACTTCCTACCATAGTAGTACTGGAATACTGTTACAAGTGGCGTCAAAGCACATATCAAAGCCCTGAAGGGCCTGAGAGTTGCGACAACAGACAGACTGTCTGGAATTCACTACTAAACATAAACTGAAGTCTGTTGGCCCTTGACTGATCAAATGAGATTGATCCACTTAAAAGTAAATTCTGTTTGTGTATTTTTGTTTATTTAATTCTGTGTTAGTGAGTTCTAGCCTAGTGTGATTGGATCTTGCATTTAGGTAATATTTTCTTACAATAGACTTCATTTCACATAGGTTACTTAAAAGAATCTTGGATTAAATTATCTGAGGTGAATTGTGTTTTGAAATATGAACATTTTCCCAATATTTATAGACATCAGAGAATATTTCTTCTCAGTGTTGCACAACAAGCTCTGGAAAGCAGTTTTTAAATCACCATAGAAAATTCAGAAGACAGAGTTAATTGGGTAGAAAGTAACTTCTAGTTGTCTGTTTCTCATCAGAGGTACTTTCAGTGCTTTGATTATACAAATTATTGAACTTCAAATCCCAGCTGAAATTTTAAATGAATACTAAAACGAATAAACCTCAATCCATATAATAAAAAGTTTGTACATATCATCTAGGAAAAAAATAAATAGGGTTTAGGTCGAACATTTTTGAGTACGCATGATGTAATGAAAATAATTTTTTCTCTGCTTCATACGGGTATGTAACTAAGAGATCTTCAGGTATCTTTAGAAAATATATGCCTTAATTCAGCTGGGCTCCAAAGTTGAAAATATTTCAAATGTGTTTTTCCTTATATAGCATTCAATGCGAGAAGGTTCGGTGCGAGAATGACAGAAAATCGGTTCGAAAAATTATTTTACTAAATTGGGAAAAGCCCGGGCCAGGGCGGTACAAACACAATTTTTGTACAAGACAAATCATATTTGACATGCAATCAAATTATAACCTTTAACAGGAAGTGCAGAAATAGCAGTAGACGTCTTGAGAAAACCATGACCTAATTCGGCGTTTCCATCCATCTGGTAGGTAATTCAAATCAGCCTATCGAAGATATTACATTAATCTCGGATATAACCATCGTCTAGAGGGTGAATGCCTTTAATTGTCACTAAAGAATCTTTATTGCTTGTCACGAAATCAAACAACAACTTGGATTTAAATCAGGAATCAACATTCTCGTTTAGTATCAGGGCAGGATATAAACAAGTTTGTGCGCATGCGTCCTACACCAAATATTGTTGATATTAATGTGCATTCAGTAGGTTAGGCTTGCCCCAGTATATTTGAAATAACAAATAACTTCACAAAATCAATATTTAATACATTGATGTTAGTATAAATGACAGATTATAGCATTTTATCCTAAAAAATACCAGAATAAGTTAATATCGTCTATGCAATTACCTACTGATCCATTTAATATATACGAAGCTGTACGGCCCATATCACTTATATGGTGTGTTCAAGTATCATATGTATTTATGCTCAATTTCTTTGATAATTTGTTTCATCGGAGGTAACCAATATGAGATTTGTATTGCATTTGCAGATATATTTCTAAGAAATATAAAATGGCGTGAAGATACACGCTGTCCATTCGAATTAATGGTCTTTTAATCAAAACTGACGATCTAATTATTTGTATGTATCGAGGTTATTTACGCGTTGAATGTAGTTCCCTTGTAAAATCAAAAGTAATAAGTCATAATTTTGTAATGAAACCTTTAAAAAATGATCTTTTAAAAGAGTGTCCAAAAATTTATAATTTGGGCTGGTAACACAGAATGAGCCTATTTAAGAAATGACAATGTCAGGGAGGTTATTTGTCCCGAATCATCGGAGAAATACATGAGATAGTTAAATCGTGCGACAACAATGAGTAGCTTCAAACCTTCAGTTTGCCGCAACTCAAAAACCAATCAAAATATATTTTAGCCAATACAATCCATCAATAAAAGTTCAAAACAAATTAATTAATGCCCATACAATCAGCCAATGAAACCAAAGGGACCCTTGATTTTTATTAGGATCAATTCTTTGTTCTAAATAGGTGTCATCTTTATGACCAAACAATGATTCTGATTAAGTTTCATCAAGTTTGAGCTAAAACTGAGGCACTTAAGATTGTTGACTTCAGACAGTCAAGGATTGTAATCCTTACCGAAATGTTCTTTACACATGCAGATAAACACTTTCAAATTCCATAAACATATAATTGCCATGTGCAAAACGAAATTTTGTTTTTTATTGAAGGGTTCAATTAAGCTCTCCCCAATCTTTTGTATGGACCAAATTTCCTTTTTTTTTTTTTGGAATTTAAAGAACTGTGAATTCAGATATGAACAAATAGTCTTACATCCAAGGTATATTTGATTGTCTCTCTTTGATCACTAATTAAATACAATTTAAAAACTTTATATTTATGCTATATGTGGAACAAAAAGCCCCATCCATAAAAGCCCTGTGTTTTGAAGTATCAATATAATTTATTAAATAAGGTAGACATTGACCCAAGAAATACTTCTCCAAAAGAATAAAGAAATCAAGTTTGAGAGAAAATGATTTTTAAAGGATTTCATCTTATGATGCTATAGCAACCAGAGCTCTTCATTGAACATTATTGTTTGATGGAATCTGAAAGGAGCCATCCACAGAACATTGCTGTGAAGTTTAGTCGAGATCTGACCAATAGTTTCTGAGGTGAAGATTTTTTAGGAAAAAGTTTCCGCACCAACAGAAGGAAGGATGGACTGACAGACCAACGCAAGACAGTCACAATGCGAAGACAATAGCTCGCAGTCCTTCAGCCAGTGGAACTAGACAGTGAAATGGTTAGGTGGCAACCTAAACGTCGTAACTACAGTTTGAATAATCTCTAATTACTAGGTTTAAGTAGTAAAACCAACAAAAATGCTTCACATAACTATCTGCCGATATAGGAGTTCACAGTTCATTTCTGGTCTAAATTAGTTCTTTTATTGGTCAATTGAATTTTTGATTGACAGCTGCAATTGGGCAATTATAATGAATATTATGTACCAAATCTACACCAATCACTGTACAGATGAAAAAGAGCACTATCAATACCTTGTTTGTGTACTATCGGTATAAATGGTCCTACACTTAAACACTTGGTGCCAACTACCAATGCCCTATTTTGAAGATGCTTTTTCACTGCATTGTTTTGTTTTTACCCATTTTTGCAGTTCAAAGACTGAAATTAATATCAGTTTGATTGAATTTCCTTGTCCCGTTGCTAAAGGCTAATATTTTGTTTTGTATGTATTTTGAAGAACAGCTAAGGTAAATAAACATGTTTCTATATCATCAGTACATATATATTAAATCCTATGTTGATGACTTACCTCAAAGTTGTATTTAGAACTACCCAGACTTGTTCTTTGTTTCTCCCAGAATTTTTCAGGTTTAATGATGAATGCTATGTTAATGTTGCCTGGAAAACATTCCTGTAAAACAGACAAATGTACAATACATTCACAACAAAACTTATACAATACGAACCTAAATCCTTAATTTGCCTATAAATTTTGTTTGAATGGGGTTTAAGGCCACTTTTAACAATTTTTCAGGCATATCCCGGTGGCTGGAGCACCTTACAATGGATTCCTAGTATATCTCACACCAGTACCACCATTACATCCTTTCCTAGCCTCCAGCTGCTATCCCACTTACGTTTACAATTATCCATCTATTGGTGAGAGACAAAAGTAAGAAAGGATATTAGCCGCCGCCGGGGATGGAACCTATAACACCCCATAATTGAAGATTGGGAGTCTGATGCGTTACCAACTACGCTATGATTGCGACTCTACAAATTCTATAAATTTACAACAGCTTTGAAAGAAATAAAATGTTGTTTATCAAAGCTACCGATGTTTATCCAAATCTATATCTCAATATTGTTAAAATGTGGATCAGAAGAAAGTAGAATTCATACTTCTCCGAAACAAAGTAATCTTTTCCCCTGTCACATTGAATAGCTACTTAACTATCTAGCCATGTAGTCTTCTTACTGTTGTATCTTTGATATTCCTTTATTCTTTTTTAACTGTTGTTACCTAAATTTAATTGCTCTTTTATATGAATTAAATCTTTTATATGAATTAAGTCAGCTCCAATACAATCCCCTTTTTTCATGATCTTCAAAGGGATGATTGTTTCAATTATACATTTATATCATAAACATGCAGCCTTATGTAGGTGCCCTGCCCATCCGTGAGCTATCATCTTTAAACCATTCCCACATAATTCCAATTTTTACACTCTGAGATCAGGAAAACACTTCTATACTTTTTGGCACTGAGCTTTTAATTTGCACAATCTTTAAATTGTCATCTGCAACTTCTTTCAAAATAGACCGGTCTAAAATTTGTTGTGTGGGAATGGGTTTTGCAACAGTATGCAAAAGGTAATACAGAATTAGAATCTATTTGACAGGAAAAAAGATCAGAAGATTTAATGAGTAGTTTGTAATTGTAAGAATCAATCCAAAAAGGTGTCAAGAAAGTGACGCCTTGTAATCAACTTTTGTCACCCTGGTGACATTAGATATACTTATGATTTGAGATGAATAAATATTTCAAAAATTGTGCCAATCAAACTTATATACTCTCTATCTGTGACAGAAATTTCTCTCTTATTAATTATCACCAAAATACTTGTAAAGTTCAAAGCTAAATTTTCTATTGTAAATACACCTGTATTATATTATCTACCGGTATATAGCAGTCTGAATTAATACTAAATGCTTAGTTATACTCTTAAATACCTGTAAGGCTTTAAGAATAGGTTTAACAATCTGCCATGTGGAGCCACGCATGTCTAAAATGACTGTAAACCCCTTCTCTCTAACATCATCACTGAAATATAAAACAAAAGTATAATTCACTAACAAAAATGGTAAACAATTTCAACTGCTATCAAAACAAGACAGGGTAAATAAGCCCTAATTATTGATGACCTATCTGTAGTTTCAAACAAGAGGTAATCAATATTTCCTTAAGTACGATATTTCTGTCCAAGTTTTTCAACCAGTAAGAAATGAGATGAAGCATCATCTAAGGACCATTTATGTGAAACTTGTTTGATAATTCCCTTCGAGAGAGTTTTAAATGTTTTGATTACATTCAACATATGAAAATTTGTGACATTGATTACATTTAAAGTGTCCCGGAAATAGCCAGAACAGTGGTGGATTTTCACATTCTGTTCCAGCATATTGCATGATTTATAGATGTCACACAAATTTTGAAAAGCCTGATCATGTGCCAAGTTATCAGGTTTATTAATTTTAATTGCATCTGACACCTGCCAATCAAAAATCAATTTACTTGAATGTAACTCAAACTGTCATTCATGATTGAAGATTCTAAACCCAACCATAGTTTTAGCCCCTATATCCCTCTACCAGCTTTACCTTACTCATTACAAGAGGGCAAATGGTCCTAAAGCACTCACCTGAGTCAATGACTACAAAAGTAAAAAGGTCCAAGTGACCTTTTTGGGGGCCAAACATGACCTGTTATCAATCCTTGTCTTGAACTCAAGAGCAAACATACTTCAAAGTTTCAAGAGATTTGTGTCGGAAAAGCAGTTTGTAAATTATCAAGAAAATTTCTTAAGATTAGACCTAGTGATCTAAAGACAAACAATCAGAAAAAACATCAAGTCAATTTAGCCAAAAATGCTGCCTCTAGAAAGCAAACAAGGTTTTTCTACAATTTGACTTAGTGACCTAGTTTTTTACCCCACATGATCCTATATAAAACTTGTCCTAAAACAACATTCTGACCAAGTTTTGAGAAATTTGAGCTAAATAGTGGCCTCTAGAATGTACACAAGATGTTGACATACAACGGACGATTGGTGACGGATACCAGACAGACTCAGCTAGATCACAAAAGCTCATATGGCCCCCTTTTTAGATGATACTTGACGGTTTGTACCAAATTCTGAAAAGAACCATCCTTATTGTTGTACAATCATTCTTTACAAATTTTGGGAAAACATTGTGCTAAATAGAACATTTAAGAAAGCTTTTCATAAGGCCCCTTTTCATGTGATACTTGCTGCAGAGCTGAATCTAGGTTTTCACAAAAGTGGGCCAACTCCCCCATCACATTTCAAAATGTGGGCCAATGTTTCAGATTCGAGCCACATGCTGAATTACTTTTTTTTTAAAGTTCTGACTACCCTAAAAGGAAAGGCACACAAAACACAAGTGCAAAAGAAGAATTTTTGGAAACACACACTTTTTTTTTTATTGTTCTTTCATTTTATAAGATAAGTTATCAAAATGAGCAATTTTGAGGGATCTGGAAGAGCTTTAAATATGGTCTGATCCCACCACTAGTTAACCTTTGATGTACAGGCTGCTGTATTTACTATTGCAAATCAAGAGAGAATGAAGGGTTGTAAATTGATGTTTTGATTGACACATTTTACAAGGGACATGTATAAATAAATGAAATACCCAAAAGAGAAAATCAAAATTCCCCTAAAGACTATCAAACTCTTTGTGTATCATTCCAATTTTTGACACTATTCAATTCACCAGACATAGACCACGGAATAATATCTAGCTTTCGTATCTGCTTCTTATTCATTTATTATCCGACAACTATCTGTCTTAGGTCCTGATGGAGAATGCTAAATCAAAATACGACTTCGGAAGCTGGGGTCGACTGTATTCTGTCAAAAAGAAATGTGAAATCCGATTGAAATAAAGCTTTATCTATAATGTGTATCGATATCACTTACGACTCTATGGCCTTAAAATTCCTACACATTATTACCTGTGGGCTGTACTCATTGAAGTGTTACTTTATCGGGGGAGCTGACTGGGGATTCTATTTATAGTATCGATTATTCCAGGGTACACATATACAGCTTTACACAATAGAACTTAGCGGGTTTTCTCAAGAGCATCTAAATGGATTCACGTTAAACGCACCGCTGATTTAACAATGCGCCAACCTTTTAAAACATGCGTGACAAGTGGCGAACGGCCTTTTTTTTGCGTCCTGAACTATTTAAATGCTTGAATCCCCCAATCCCGTGCCCTAGATTCAGCTCTGTTGCTGAATCAGATCCACTGTCAAAATCAACAATTGGAATGATGGTACAATCAATCTGTGTAATCTGTGGAATTCATTGTGTTAATGAGGATTTTATAGACCCAATTCACAAAGGAACAATCCAAATGATGGTACAATCATTCTATTAAAGATTGATAAAGACTGAGGTCATTCTTGTGTTAATGAGGATAAGGTAATAATTTCTTTTCTTTCCCTTTTCCTGGGATACTAGACAGATCTAGCCTAATTAAGAAAGAAACAATCCTAATTATGGTACAAACATTCGATGAAAGTTTGAACCGAATTTGATGAAAATAGTGGACTTTATTGTGGCATAAGGTTTTTAAGATTAAATTTCATAAGACTCTTTTTCCTGTGATACTTGACAGATCAGGTCTATTGTCAACATCAACAATCATAGTACAATCTTGTGTGAAAGTTTGAAGGAAATCCAATGAAACCTCTGGACTTGGTTACAAGGATTATAGAGGATTTTTCAAAAGGGCCCCTTTTCCCCATGATACTAGACAGGTCAGGCCCAATTTGAGAAGAAACAATTCTAATGATGGAAAAACATTCTGTGAAAATTTGAACAGAATCCAATGAAAACTGCAGACTTTATTGTGGTACAAGGATTATAAAATTAAATTTCATAATGCTCCTTTTTCTGTGAAACTTGACGGATCAGGTCTTATGTCAACATCAACAATCATTATTTTTCTATAATCATTCTGTGAATGTTTGAAGAAATCCGATGAAAGCCCCTTTTCCCATGGTTCTTAACAGTTCAAACCCTGTTATGAAAAGAACGATTGTTATGACCTTACAATCTTTCTGTGAAAGTTTCAACAAAATCTGATCATAGCTGTGGGGATTTTATATTCATTTTCATATAGCCCCTTTTCCCATGTTACTTGATGGTTCTGAACTAATTCCAAAGGGAACTATACTTACAAAAGTATAATTATTCTGTTTGAGTATGAAGACAACCAAATGAAATCTGTGGACTTTAAATCATTAATTAAGATTTTTTTAAATAAATTTCCATAAAGCCCCTTTTCCTGTGTTTCTTGACGGGGTCGACAATTTGAAAGGAACAATCCTTACGATGGTACAATCATTCTGTGATTGTTTGAAGTCAATCAGGTGAAATCTTGGGCCATAATGTGTTAGCCCTTGCAGCGATGTGGAAATACGGATTTTCTGTACTTGTCCATGGACAAGTAAAATGTGATTTTCTACTTGTCCAGGATCAAAATGGACATGCCCATGAAAAGATGAAGAACAGATAAATTTTGAGAAAACATTATTTTTAAAGAATAAAATGCTGGAACTCAGCATTTTCTTCTTTAAAAACAATATTTTCTAGCCTTAGATGCAAACATTACACTCATAAATCTCTTCTATCTATTTAGTACCATTCCAAGACTTGCCCTGATATTTACTTGTCCACGGACAAGTAGCCTCGAAAAATGTACTTGCCCGCAGGTAGAAAAGCCCGTGTCGGACAAGTCGGGCATGGGAGTTCCACACCCTTGCCTTGTTATGCTGAACCCCTATTATTCCAGTTTGGGCAGGAGGTAAAGACAAAGATAAGCCTGCACATAAGTGCAGTCTGATCTTGGTCTACACCTCCTGCTTGTACTTTTCCTGCCAGAGAAGTTATGAAATTGATTTTCAAAAGAAATAATGATTATTGAACAAGTACTATCAGCCCTTTGATTTTATTGCTATTCCTTAAGGGATTTTATACAGCATGATAAGGGTTAACTAAGTTTTTTTAACTAAATTTTCATAAGGACCTTATTCCCATGATACTTGATGGATAAAACCCACTTCTGAAAGGAACAATCCATTTAATGGTATAATCATTCTTGTAGTAGTTGAAGAGATTTGTTGAAAACTGTGGACTCTAGTGTGTTAACTAGGAATTTTTTTATCAAATTTTTCCCATGTTTCTTGACAAATCATACTCAATTTCGAAAGAAATCATCCTTATGATCGACAATCATTCTGTGAAAGTTTAAAGAGAATCCAATGAAAATTGTAGACTCTAGAGTGTCCTTTTAATTAGATTTTAATTGGGCCCCTTTTCCTGTGTTTCTTAACAGATCATACCCAAATTCTTAAAATCTTTGTATTTTGAGGTGAAAAACAGTGTGGATAACGAAGAAATTGCTTGTAACAAGCAATTTCTTCATTGTCCACAATGTTTTTCAAAACTTTTATATTGAGGGATGTTTAAAAGCGTCATTGTGTGGGAATGGGCTATTACATATCCATTTAATTGTGCTTCATTATCAAACAATGTTGAAAAATCCAATCTGCTCACCTTGGCACACTAGCTAAGTAAGTCATGAGTCGTCTCAGATCATCATATTTTAATCGTTCTGGATGTGTGTGTGACGGGAAGGTCAAGATCGGGCCTCCTCTCTTGTCCCGCCCTCCTGAAACAGACAAACAAAAATATACAAGAGAATTTAAGACTGGTCCAAATTGAAAGAAGATGCAGACGACAATTTTAGGTCGATGCAATCCCAAAATTCTTTGTCTTTTGTGGTAGAAAACATTGTGGACATTGAAGAAATTGCTTGAAACAAGCAATTTCTTCAACGTCCACAATGTTTTCCATAGCTTTTTTCATGAGGCTTGTAAAAAGGAGGGCATGTGTGGGAAAGGGTTAAGTGCTTGTCACATGGTGTTCAGTGAGTTGTGAACTTGAACTGAGGAATATCCAACAGAACTTTACTGATACTATCACTCATCATTAGGAACAACTTGAAATCAGTCAATACATGTAAGAGACATGCTCTGGACAAGAATTGGACACACACATCACAAACACACAGAGAAAGAGATAGCTTTATATGCCTTTCACCATTAAGAAATGTCCATTAGAATAACCATGACAGAAATAAATACAATCTTCATATCATTTATTTAGAAACTCTTTTTACAGCTACCCATGTAGTACATCACTATAAGCTCTTTATAACAGCATAATTTAATAAATACATAAACGTTGTTTCCTATGTTGGAAGTGTTTCATACATACCTGATAGATAGGACACTCTCTCACGTAATATAGGCACAATGTCTGCTGCTTTGAGACCTTCCGTTCTACGGCCACCTGAAAGTATAAATTATATACAATATTTGTAGTATTGGAACAAAATAATAACTAATAATCACAAAATAAAAAGAACAAGAGTGATATAATGGTCCTATATCGCTCAAGTTATGATAGCAGTCTACGCTTTACTGTAAGTTTCCAGAATTTGGTAGAATGCTTTATACAAATTTGAAGCTCTAGGCTGGTTAAGATTAAGATTTATACAGATTTCCTTCTTTACACATAAGCAAAATCCAGGAATTCAAAACATAGGGCTTAGGTTGATTAATGTGTAATAATTCTTATTATTAGTTTATTGTGGTAGAGTTCTATATGGCAACAGAGCATGTATGATTCTATCTTTATTTCTTGATATTAAATCAAGGAACACACAACGTAGGGCCTATGCTTGTCCATCAGTAGTTCTCATTTTCTTTTATCTATTAGACTAAAGGTGCATCTGCAAAATGCTAACAATCTAGGTCAATCAGTTTTAGAGGCAAACATTTTCAGAATTTCCTTCTTTATCTCTTTGTAATATCTGGGAATTGAATCATGTTCATCCCCTAGAAATAAAGAATCTGTTAGAGTTCAGAAAAAGTCAAGGGATAGAAAGTTGAGCCCTCTGAATATTTGACCTTGAGCCAGGCCAATTGACCTTAGAACTATCTGAACATGTTCTCTTGATAGGGAACAAGTGACCCAAATTAATTTGATATCCACTAGACAATCACAATTTGAATATTTGACCTTGAGGAGCTGTGTTTTGACCTTGGAGCTATCCGATTCTTATCTCATTATTTTTATTATTATTATTATTCAAATGGCACAATTTATTTTGAAATCCATCCATAAACATAGGAGATATTGCCTAGACAAATTTGTTTTTGAAGAAACACAAAGACATTCAATTTTGTCAAAGTGACAACTATGTATCATTTGCTGGAAGTAGGGTTGACAAGATTATTTAGAAATTCATCCACATTATCAAATGCGCAAGTGATTCTTTTGACAAATTTAGACATAAGCTATACAGACAGTAACTAAAATCTTATCATAGCGTAAAAGAAGAATTCTAAAAGTCATTTTCATAGCCTGCATAAGAAATAGGTGCACTGACAAAAATAAATTTTTCAACAGATCAAATGGCCTTGGAAGTTTATTAAAGGGACATCACATAAAATAGATAAATCCACTTAATAAATGGTAAGGATAAAACTTATGATTTTCAACAGATAAAAATTCCTTTAAGTAATCTCATGTTTAGCTGCCAAAGGATCATCCTCATAAAATTTACCTTCAATCCACAACATACTTTCATATTTATGAGTCATTGCTTGAACAATGTACTAACACACTTATAGACTTATGCACTAACACACAAACACTGACTAATGAATGTGACAGCTAATTTAGCTCTGTTCAACAAGATGTATTATTGAAGCACCAATGACCATGCTCCTGCAAAAGCTTTTTTTGGAAAATGTGACCTTGATAAGTGACCTTGACATAATTAGATGTCCTACTCCCTACTGCTGCGCTATGGACACGGCCAAGTATATAATGATAGATAACCCTTCCCAGTTCCCTGTACAATTGATTAAACCCATTTTCACACAGTGATGCTTTTGGACGCCCCTCAAGAAAAACAATTGGGAAAACATTGAGTAAAATGAAGAAATTGCTTGTGACAAGCAATTTCTTCATTTAACACAATGTTTTTTATCGAGAAATTTGAACAAATTTATAATTTCATAAACTTAAATTGTCTTCTGCAACTTGTTTCAATATGGACCAGTCAAAAATTTTACTGTGTGGGAATGGGTTAAAAAAAATAACAAAAAAACATTCAAGATATGTCTAAATGAATGCATACAAAACAAAGATATCAATTATTTAAAACTATTAATTCAATGATTAGTCCCTAATTACCTAATATTTGACATCTTGATTTATAAGGTCAACTGGTGTAAAAAAATTGTTGGGGGATGTCAATAATAGTGCGTTATAGAAAACCAATCTTGTTGTATCCAATAACAAGAGGACCATGATGGTCCTAAATCACTTACCTGAGGCATCTGCAAAGACACCGCTTGAGCCAAATAAATAAAGCAAATAGAAGATATTGGGCATAGTACAAGACTATCAAGTAATGCTATACAATAAATATGGATGTATAGTTTAACAAACTATCCCACATTTGACGCCCTCAATGAAAGTATGTTCAAAAAAGTTGTGAGAAAGGGAGAACTTAGTAGTTACAAGTAATTTCTCAATCTCTCACAATGTTTTTCCCCTAAAAACTCCTAGTACTTAAATATCAATTAAACCTTAATTACTGTCTGCAACTTCTTTAAATGAGAGCTAGTGTTAAGATAAGACTTTGAAATTGTTTTAATTGAGCATTTAACCGAACTCGGGGTCTCTGGGGCAGGACCATTTGACCATATGGGTATTATTTTAGCACCCTTGGTAGAGAACAATCTGGAGGTACTATAAACCAAATATACATATACATACATTACAACTTATAGATTGGGAGAGAAAGATATCTGAACATGCTCTCATTGAGTGTTTTCATAACTTTGGATGCCTAGGCAAGGGCCATTTTTGACCAAAGGGGTATTACTTTAAGAGACATGGTAGATTACAATGATGTTTTGCTTTGTTTTTAATGCTCCTAGCTCTATATTCAAGAATAGATTACAACGATATTTTGCTTTGTTTTTAATGCTCCTAGCTCTATATTCAAGAAGAGGATTACAATGATGTTTTGCTTTGTTTTTAAACTCCTAGCTCTATATTCAAGAATAGATTACAATGATGTTTTGCTTTGTTTTTAATGCTCCTAGCTCTATATTCAAGAAGAGGATTACAATGATGTTTTGCTTTGTTTTTAATGCTCCTAGCTCTATATTCAAGAATAGATTACAATGATGTTTTGCTTTGTTTTTAATGCTCCTAGCTCTATATTCAAGAATAGATTACAACGATATTTTGCTTTGTTTTTAATGCTCCTAGCTCTATATTCAAGAAAAGATTACAACGATATTTTGCTTTGTTTTTAATGCTCCTAGCTCTATATTCAAGAATAGATTACAATGATGTTTTGCTTTGTTTTTGATGCTCCTAGCTCTATATTCAAGAATAGATTACAATGATGTTTTGCTTTGTTTTTAATGCTCCTAGCTCTATATTCAAGAATAGATTACAATGATGTTTTGCTTTGTTTTTAATGCTCCTAGCTCTATATTCAAGAATAGATTACAATGATGTTTTGCTTTGTTTTTTATGCTCCTAGCTCTATATTCAAGAATAGATTACAATGATATTTTGCTTTGTTTTTAATGCTCCTAGCTCTTTATTCAAGAAGAGGATTACAATGATGTTTTGCTTTGTTTTTAATGCTCCTAGCTCTATATTCAAGAAGAGGATTACAATGATGTTTCGCTTTGTTTTTAATGCTACTAGCTCTAAATTCAAGAATAAATTACAACGATATTTTGCTTTGTTTTTAATGCTCCTAGCTCTATATTCAAGAAGAGGATTACAATGATGTTTTGCTTTGTTTTTAATGCTCCTAGCTCTATATTCAAGAATAGATTACAATGATGTTTTGCTTTGTTTTTAATGCTCCTAGCTCTATATTCAAGAATAGATTATAACGATATTTTGCTTTGTTTTTAATGCTCCTAGCTCTATATTCAAGAAGAGGATTACGATGATATTTTGCTTTGTTTTTAATGCTCCTAGCTCTATATTCAAGAATAGATTACAACGATATTTTGCTTTGTTTTTAATGCTCCTAGCTCTATATTCAAGAAGAGGATTACAATGATGTTTTGCTTTTTTTTAAATGCTCCTAGCTCTATATTCAAGAAAAGATTACAACGATATTTTGCTTTGTTTTTAATGCTCCTAGCTCTATATTCAAGAATAGATTACAACGATATTTTGCTTTGTTTTTAATGCTGCTAGCTCTATATTCAAGAAGAGGATTACAATGATATTTTGCTTTGTTTTTAATGCTCCTAGCTCTATATTCAAGAATAGATTACAACGATATTTTGCTTTGTTTTTAATGCTCCTAGCTCTATATTCAAGAAGAGGATTACAATGATGTTTTGCTTTGTTTTTAATGCTCCTAGCTCTATATTCAAGAATAGATTACAATGATTTTTTGCTTTGTTTTTAATGCTCCTAGCTCTATATTCAAGAAGAGGATTACAATGATGTTTTGCTTTGTTTTTAATGCTCCTAGCTCTATATTCAAGAATAGATTACAATGATGTTTTGCTTTGTTTTTAATGCTCCTAGCTCTATATTCAAGAATAGATTACAATGATGTTTTGCTTTGTTTTTAATGCTCCTAGCTCTATATTCAAGAAGAGGATTACAATGATGTTTTGCTTTGTTTTTAATGCTCCTAGCTCTATATTCAAGAATAAATTACAATGATGTTTTGCTTTGTTTTTAATGCTCCTAGCTCTATATTCAAGAATAGATTACAACGATATTTTGCTTTGTTTTTAATGCTCCTAGCTCTATATTCAAGAAGAGGATTTTTTTTTCCAAATTGAGCAATTTATGCAATTTTTGACCCCTGGAGCAAAGATGTTTTTGATACCAAGGGCATATTTTCCTGTAAAGTAGTATAACATTATTTAGTAATGCTATATACAAACTATGAATGTCCTTCACCTTACATCTCAGAAGAAGTCTTTTGAAATTTCTCTAAGCATTTTTCCAAACTTTTGCTCCTCAGGGGCACCCCAGGGATTAAATTTTTGTGAGATAGGCCTTGTGATTAAGCTACATATGAAATATAAATGCCTTTGGCCTTGTACTTTCTGAAAAAGAACAATCAAATTTCCAAACACTAATGCTGCAGCAACCAGAGTTTTTCACGGAATGAAATTCTTTTAAGAACTTTTGTAGAACTTCATCCAAGGAACATCCCTGCAAAGTTTCATCTTGAATGGCCAACTAGATTTGGAAAAGAAGATTTTTTTAAAGATTTACTTTAAAGAGATGGCTTGTGACGAGTAATTTCTTCATTACTCCCAATATTTTATACCATTAAAGACAAAGATGTTTAACCCATTCCCACTAAGTGACGCCTTCAGACGCCCCCAAGGAAAAAAGCTTTGGAAAACAATGTGGAAATGAAGAAATTGCCTGTACGGTTTCTATCCAGAAAGTTGAAAAAATAAGAATTATCATTAACTTTAGATTGTCGCCAGCAAATTCTTTCAACTTGGGCCAGTCTAAAATTTTGCCATCTGGTAATTGGTTAAAATTCTACAGACTTGAAATTTTCCTCTTCAACTTCTTTAAATTAGGGAAAGTCTAAAATTTTGTTGTGTGGGATTAGGTTAATCACTTTAAGAAAATCAGAGAAGAAAAAGATTACCGCTAATCTCCATTTGCCACAATGCTTTCTGCTGCATTGCATTTCTTTTAATATAAATACACTTAATGATGTTGTCTACAACCTCTCAATCAGGATAAGTATAGCATTTTTCTTGTGATGGGACACTATTTTGCTGGACATTGCTTAAGACAATTAAGTAAATTGTATTTTTTCTACTTCAAAAACATTTCCTATCCAATTACATATTTCAAAGGGTTAATAATGTGATTTTAATTGATATTGCTGCAATTAAGGCTAGTAATTGTTGGGCAATAATGGTAATGCAAAATTTTCTAATACGATTTATTGTTCACCAAATACTAGATATTAGATGACAAAAATTTAAACAAGTACAATTTTGAAAGAAAATTTAGATAATAATTTCAAGTTAATATGATTTCAAATTAGAATAAAGTTTGGTAAATGCAGATATTAATTGAAATTTGCAAATTCTTCATTTGCCACATTTGTTTCCCATTGACTTAACACTTTCCCATACAGCGGGGCTTTTTGATACCCCTTAAGAAAAACATTTGGAGAAACATTGGGTAAAATGAAGGAATTGCTTGCAACAAGCTATTTCTTCATTTTACGCAGTGTTTTTTACTCAAAAAGTTGAAAAAGTCTAAATTTTTGTCTGTATCTTACTTCAAATCAGTCTAAAATTTGTCTGTAACTTCTTTAAAATTGGACCAGTCTATAAGTTTGTCTGTAACTTCTTTCAAATTGGACCAGTCTAAAATTTTGTCTGTAACTTCTTTCAAATTGGACCAGTCTAAACTTTTGTCTGTAACTTTTTTTCAATTTGGACCAGTCTAAAAGTTTGTCATCTGGTAATAGGTTAATGCTTTATTGTAAATTACTGAGAAACACACTAGTACAAGAAGACAATATCAAAAACTGGGTTTTTTGGTTTTCTTTTTTTTCCTCAAATAATCCAGAAAATTAGCTGGATGTATATAAAAAGGGGATGAGTCATCAGTCAAAAAGGTTCATCATGCTACAGGTAAATCCCTACTGTGTCCGCTGAGTCATATGTACAGATCAAGAGATTTATTTTAAAAGGAAACAGGGTTAGAATTCAAATACTTCTAGACATGCTATGTTATTTTCTGGATCTTATTTCATACTACATGTATAATATTGTACAAAAAGTTGAGGACCCTCTAGAAGAAAATCCTTAAAAACTCTAAGGGACAGGAAGACAAGGTCCATAGCAATCTTTTCATCAATGGCCACAGATTTACAGTCAAAATAACTCTACCTCAACTAACAAGAAAAGTTCCAGATGTAAATCGATGAAGTTTTTTTCAACTCATTTCTGAAAAATTATGATGATTTAAAACTAACTTAATCAAGGAAGCATTTGATACTTTTTTATGAATTTTATTTATTACAAAAAAAAAATACACACTCACAAACTTATCCATTTACTATTAAGAAGCAGCTAATACAGAATTTAAAAAAACGAAAACAGGAGCACCGCTAGCAGATGCAAATGCTTGGCTGTTCAAGTGCTTGACAGTGGGTAAAACTTTACAGTGTGTAAAACTTAAGTCGAAAAAGGGACAGAGTTTGTTTAAAATGCATTCAGATTTATCCTTTTGTTGGTATTGTTACGCCACTATTAACAGTATTTTAGTCATATTGCAGTGAGAACCTAAACATGGAATCCTGGTATTCCTCATACCAATTTTACCACTACATCCTTTCCATTCCTCCATCTTCTCATCCCATTTAGAATAAATATTGTTTATACCATAGTCCCTCCAAGTTTCGCTGTTTTTTTTAAACATGTATAGCAAGATTATTTTCATTAAGATTGATTGATTGGTGTTTTAACCCATTACCAGACGGCAAAATTTTAGACTGGTCCAAATTGAAAGAAGTAGCACAGGACAATTTTAGGTTTATGAAATTTTGGATTTTTTCAAATATCTTGGTAGAAAAACATTGTGGAAAATGAAGAAATTGCCAATAACAAGCAAATGTCTAAATGTCAGAAAGAATATTTGTCACGACCATGGATCAAACCCTGACCCCCTGCTTGTGACAAGCAATTTCTCCTTTTCCGACTAAATTTCTACCACATATGATGTTTGATTTCGAGGTTGTCTAAAACCTCTTTCTATTTGAACCAATTTAAAATGTTAAACAAGATGTGTTTGTGAAACACCATGCCCCTGATACAGAAATTCTTTAGAAACAGGTATTTTTATTGCTTTTTTTTTCTTTGTTTTAGGAAAAAGGGTTTAATGTTGATTGACCTTGATCTTGATGAAATGACCTTCCCTAGTTGCCCCTTGTTGAGACCTATCTACATACCAAATATTAGCATTGTAACTTAATTAGGGATGAAATTATAGGAAAATGTTTAGTTGGCAGGTTAAGTTTTTGAGTAAAGTTTCAGGGAAAAGGGTTAAAATTTTGACCTTGACCTTGATGAAATGACCTTCCCCAGTTGCGCCTTGTTGTGACCTATCAACATACCAAACATTAGCATTGTAATTTAATTAGGGATGAAGTTATAGAAAAATGTTTAGTTGGCAGGTTAAGTTTTTGAGTAACGTTTAAGGGAAAAGGGTTAAAATTTTGACATTGACCTTGATAAAACGACCTTCAATAGGTTTCTCCTTGTTGAGACTTATCTACATACCAAATATTTGCATTGTAACTTAATTAGGGATAAAGTTATAGGAAAATGTTTAGTTGGCAGGTTAAGTTTTTGAGTAAAGTTTCAGGGAAAAGGGTTAAAATTTTGACTTTGACCTTGATGAAACGACCTTCACCAGTTGCGCCTTGTTGAGACCTATCTACATACCAAACAATAGCATTGTAACTTAATTAGGGAATAAGTTATAGAAAAATGTTTGGTTGGCAGGTTAAGTTTTTGAGTAAAGTTTCAGGGAAAAGGGTTAAAATTTTGACCTTGACCTTGAAGAAATGAACTTTCCCAGTTGTTCCTTGTTGAGACCTACCTACATACCAAATATTAGCATTGTGACTTAATCAGGGTTTGAGTTATTGGAAAATTGGCAGGTAAACTTTGCAGACAGACAGATGGACAGACAGACAAACAGACAGACAGATACCGGTAAAACAATATGCCCCTATCTATCCATGTGGGGGCATAAAAACAGGAAAGGGCTAAATGGGTTTGACCTGGACAATAAAGGACTGATAGACATCAGGTGTTTTGGGTTTTTTAAATAAAACTTGAGATGCTTGAGTGCCTGTATTACTCCACAGGCCTAAATGTACTGATAAAACGAATGGTGTTTTCAAGAATTCAAAATATACTAAAAGTTGCCTTCACACTACAGCGTAAAGCACCACCGTTTGCTGACGTATGATAAATTCAGTCTGTACGTTGGTGTATGTTGCATACGTTGGGCATAAGTTTTGCATACGTTATGAGTATGCTGGCATGCACAAAATTTCCAACATATGCCGAGGTATAGATTGTACGTTACTCATAAGTTTCATGTACGCAACTTATAAGTAATGCATAGGTTCATGTACGTTACTTGTAAGTTATTCATCAATCACATACCTTGCCATACGTTAAATTCTGTTGGACAGTTGAGTAGCGTGTGCTTAGGGTATTCATAACCTGTTTGTAACCTACAAGCAATGTACACCTTACTTATGGGTAGCTTATACCAAACGTACATTGACGTATTGAGCGTAAGTCTGACGCACTGGGAGTGTATTCAGTGTACTTTGAATGTATGTAGAACGTACTGAACATATCTATAACTTACAGGTAGCGTATCTGCAAGCGTTCTGATTCCATCTTGTACAAATTTGGTACACATGAGTAAGTCATACCACTCAGATTGGTGAGAAATGGAAGACTCTGACTTAGACAAGTATGTCAGCTAGCCATATTGAATCACCAAAATAATGTGGTTGAAGCTGCTTTGTATGTGGCTGGTTGGATCCGAAGAAGAAGAGGCCAACGGTGTGCCCATGGGATCTGGGTAAGACCATGGATTCAAAGGCGGCGGGATTTTGACTGTACGATCAGTTAATGGTGGAACTATGCAACGAACTTCACGTGCGCTACAAGCACCCTGTGCACAAGTTTGGCAATTGTTTGGCATACATTCCTCATAAGTTCTTCATACGTTCCTCATAAGTTAAGAATGCTAGGCAAACGCTGGACATACACTGTTGAACGCTTTCATAAGTCATGTTATGCCAGAGGTAAGCGATGCATAAGTTATTCATAAGTTGGACATGCACTATTCATTCGCTCAGTACGTTGCACATACGCTTTGCATAAGTTCAAAAAGAGGCTTCCTCTCATTTTTGGTGACTTTTCTTCAGCATATGACAATGTTTGACAACGAAATGCTTTATTTTCATGTGTTAGGCGCACGTTGGCTTACACGTTATAGTGTGACAGGGGCATAAGCAATTGGTGTTTTCAGGAATTCAATATAAACTAGTCATCTTTACCATATATTTTCAGGGCTCTGCAGACTCCAAGAATTTGGGGAGAAGTCACTTCTCACTAGTCTGAGAATTGGGAGAAGTTTTTCAAAATGGGGAGAAGTGGTGAGACTTTCAGGAGAAGTGGATCGCGTTAAAAATTAAGTTTTTGCGTGTATTCCTCATTTCTATCAGAATATAAAATAGCTTTACAACCAAGTAGTTGCATTTTATATTATGTATTATGCAATAAACATAGAAAATACTGCTTATCCTTTCAGTCCTCAATAAAGATCTTATTCCTGTGAACAAATACTTTTGTATTTTTCTTTTTATAGGTTTGAGGATTCAAGAGTTTGATTCAGAATTTTTCTTAATATCATATATGATAAAAAGGTCAACTAATAAAAAAAAATGCAAATAGTGTATAGGCTGTCTGAATGAAATGAGTAGTGTTCCTATTTGAAGCTGAAAATGAGAAAAGATTTTATTGTAACAACATGTATTTAATCAAACCATTACCAGAAGAAAAATTCAGACTGGTACAAATTGAAAGAAGCTAAATAAGACATTTCAAAGTGAGCTTAAATAAGAAAGAAGGTGCCAAAGAGGGTGGAAACATGTGGGGAAAGGATAAATTGCTTGCTGCAATCATTTCCTCCTTTTTCCACAGTTTCCCATAAAAACATTTCAAGATGTCAAAATGGGGGATTGTGTGGTAATGAGTTAAAGTCTGTCCACTTTACCTGATAACATATAAATGGATAAAAATTGTCATTAATTGGTCAAAAAAGGTCCTCTGTGATTAAGCCAGTTATGGTGTGTAAAGGGTAAGGGTTACTGCTGAGTACACGAAACCAGACGGTTTAAAGTTAACACAGGATAACTTGCTCCAATTTATAGGAATACATGTTATCAAAGGAAATATTACCAACACAAGTAAGTGAAATTTAGTTTTTGGAAAGACTGTATCATAACAAGAAACTCAGGAAAAGATCGTAGCAGCCTTTAAATTGTTTGTCATAATTTTCTTCACTTGCTACAATTAAAGCAGATAATTCAATTTGAAGGATTCTAATGAAAATTGAATTTACTACTCTACGTAGATTTTTGGTAGAATTATTTTTCGTCAAGATTTCAAATTTTTAACAAAATTTTGACTTCTGGTAAATAACACAGTGTCCGTAAGTGTCGGCCATTATTCTCATTATGTGAAAGTAAGCAACAAATCTCGTGGTCTGATGATAGCTTAATTTACAAAAATAATTAAAACTTAAGAAGGGAAAGGATTTCTGGTGCCGATAGTATACAAAGCATTGCCGAAACCAATCAGCGTAGGTGTGAATGAAGCAAGCATGTTTACTATTAGCTGCCAGAACATACCCCTCTTTCTGATAATCTGCTGGCCTCGCGACTATCGATACACGCTTGAATTACGATCAAAGGGCTTTTGACTGGCAGTTGTGTAATTGCACACTGTCCCCTACTTTTATAGCCACTGGGCCAGTTTTGGTTATCACCTATCGTATTCAGGCGACTTCCTGAAAATTCTAGGCGACTTCGACTTTGCTTTGATCAGCAAATCAGCCGAAGTTTTATGAAACCAGGCAACTTTTTCGCCTGAGTCACCCACTCTGCAGAGCCCTGATTTTACAAATGAATCTAGTAACTGAAATCTTTGAAATATTTCTAGAGAAGTATTTCAGACCTTCATTGTTTTACAAAAGTCAAGTCAAGTTATGTAAAGTTCATTACCTAAGTCAGATGAAAGGGTATTTACAAAATGTTCACTGTATACCATATACATAAGCCAACCATAAATGACATGTTTTCAACGAATCAAAATAATATGAAGGAATCTGACAAAGAATCACCAAATGATCATTCCTGAGAAATTTGATTGAAATCCAAGGACTGGTTTCTGAGGAAAAGATTTTCAAACCTTTCACCACATATAGAAATTATAGCTGCCCATCAAAGACATTTTTTAATATATGAAGGAATCTGAAAAAGTGAGTTCAGGATCATTTCTATGAAATTTAGTTGTTCTTTCCAAGGAGAAGATTTTAAGGTAAAATTTTAACGGCACACAAAGGCACAAGGGTAACCATGCCATGACAATAGCCTGATGGCTTTCACCCACTGAAAATTTAACAGGCTCATAATTTTTCATCCTTTAATTTTCGAGAAAGTAACTTGCTTTTATGAGAGTACCATATTTTACTGTAATACAAGGGAAAAATTTGTGAAAAAAGAAAATCTGAAATTACTCATCAGAAGTAATTTCTTCTTTATTCATGATATTTTCTTTCAACAGACGTTGGTTATTTATTGACTTGATATCCACTTTGATTTTCATGTGCAGCCTCTTGCAGTTTAACCCATTCCCACACAAAGACGCTTTTGGACGCCCCTCAAGAAGAAACAATCGCAAAACATTGTGGAAAATCAAGAAATTACTTGCAACAAGCAAAACAAGCAATTTCAATGAAAATCATTAAAAACAAGGGCCAATACATATTAAAACTGTTTGACCTCTAGTGGTTACGATTCACCATAAGGCATTATTTGAAATTGTTTAACCATTTACAGCTTGAGTTTGATCAATTTTGGACTTGCACTTTAACTGGCTTATTCAGGCCAATAGAGAATAATGTACATTCCCCCACAATAAAATCTGGTTTCTTAGCCGCCAAATCCTAGAATCATTCATATCTTTTTTGTTCCAAAAATGCCTTATGAACAGAAAGATTCTTCAAGATCCAAATTGAAAGCATTGAAAACATCTTAAATTAATCAAATTTTTAATTTTTAAACTTTCTTGGTAGAAATCATTGTGTAAAATGAAGAAACTGCTTGCAACAAGCAATTTCTTCATCTTACACAATGTTTTCCCAATTGATTTTCTTGAGTGGCATCAACTAGCGTCATTGTTTGGGAATGCGTTATTCAAATATAATCATTATTACATATATATATACTTGTTAAAGTAGGAAAAAAGAAAAATAATCAAGGGACAGTCCTTATTATACAGTCAAACCTGTCCTATGCAGCTACAGGGTTCTGCCCAGGCAGCGCAATTGCGCCATTGGCGCTAAAATGTAGCAGACGGCGCAGAAAAATTCAAATAGATGGGCCTGAGGGCGTGCCGAATTCTTCAGATTTAAAAAAACGACGTCGGCGAAAATCCGACTTCCACGACGACCTAGTAGCGCTTTAGCCTACTCCAAAATATCAATATGGTACCCCGCCTCACGCTATGTAATTTTGCAACGAATTATCGGAAATAAAATGGACCCAAATAAAGTTAACAGGACACCATTCAGCGTTTATATGTTTCTAAGCGATGGATCAAACTAAAAGGCGCCCTAAGACCATTTTTGACTTTTTTACCGGGTCTTCGACGAAAAAGACGAAAGTTAATGAAGAAGTAGGTTCCCCTGAGCCTGGCCCGAGTTTTCATGGCCCAAGTATGTCTTGGTTAATCTTTGAGGTTGTGGAATCCCAGGAAATCGGTTCCGGTGAAATTTCTTCGGAGGAAGGCCCAGAAATACACGACTTGGCAGGACAAAAAAGTAAAACAAAGCGGAGTTTCAATGGCTGCAGTACGACGAAAATTCCAAAGTGATTGCTCTTGAAATGCAAAAGAAAATGTGTAGATAGTGAACAGCTTTAAATGATTGGTTTCACTATCTATACATCTACAAATTTTAGGACTAGTGATT
The DNA here is from genome assembly GCA_946902895.1 of Fragum fragum. NCBI lineage: Eukaryota > Metazoa > Mollusca > Bivalvia > Cardiida > Cardiidae > Fragum > Fragum fragum. The sequence goes on from OX336381.1 coordinate 21,684,977, forward strand.
GGAAACTAACATGTATGAGTCTAGCAGTCCAGTAGGCTTACTAACCCTTGAATAATGGCAAAACTGGCTGGAAACCCTATGATTATTGATTATATTGGAGATGTACTAGTAGGGCCCCACATTTTATGAAATGGCCCACTTTTTTCAAACCCAATGGGCCATTTGTCCCCTTGGATTTGATTTCTGGGCAGATCCCTGAGCTAGCCAAGGGACAGGTCAAAACTGGCCACATACGACAGTTGGCTGCTTAACACAGATCACTTTTTTTCTACAACCCCGTCATTGACTTTAGAACCAGTCTATCTGAATGGAAAAGTTAATAACAGAAATTGAATAGAATTGAGGCTTGGTACTAGTAGTGTTTCTGCCAGTATCAATTTTTCAAGGAACAATTGTGACCCCTGTCTTCATTTCTGGGGTTCATTTAGAATTTTAGAGGGTCAATTTTGAAAATGACTAAATCAAACTTTTAAACAATTTATAATACAAACCAGGACTTTCATTAGATTTTGGAACATCTGCCATAAAAACGTAATTTCATTGTCTATTTACAAAAGTGTCCAGGCTACCCAGACAAAAATGTTTACTGTAAGGTTTACAGGTAGTATTGATGGCCCAGAAAAGTATTGATGGCCCAGTTTTAAATTTTACTTGACTTGATTTTTAATTCTAAATGAATGCTTCCATTAAAATGAGTTCAAAAAACAAAAAGAAAAGGAAAAAAGTTAATATAATCCCCAAAAAGTTCGTTTTCTACATATAATTATTCTGGGCTCGAGAAGCCTGAAAATAAATGATCACCGGTAAAAATAGAGCAACAACAGGGTTATTTACAGGGAAAAGTCTAGCAGGGGCCCAGTCGCCCATGACCCCTAGATTTTGGGTTGGGCCCCTAGACCTTTTGAGAAAATGCCAATACCTCTTATATTGAATATTGAATTTTGGCAGGCTGGGCCCCTTGGTTGAAATTAATAGTCTTTTTCCCTGGTTAATAACTCAAAACTAACCGCAAAATTCAACTTTAGCCTGGAAGTAATATGAACTTGTTTGTACAGTTCAGCTCAAAAATCATTCAATACCATCAAAAACATCATACAAAATTTGTATTTCAAAGTCAATTTAGGTTGCATCACAAAAATTGCACTTGGTGAATTTTGTTGCGTCACCAAGTTATTTCATAATTTGCGTCAAAAACAGAGAAAATTCACTCTGGCGGAAACACTGGATGTGTCCAATTTGAAAGAAGTTACAGATCATAACATAAAGGAAGTGCAATTTGAAAGCTAACCAATCTGCAGGGTAGAAAACAATGTGAGAAAAGAAGAAATTGTTTATAACAAGCAATTTCTTCTTTTCCCAAAATATTTTCTCAAGTTTAAAATCAAAGGGATGTAAAAACCAGATTGAACAGGAAAGGGTAATGAAAAAAGCTTTCAATTCAACCAACCTGTAATGCATTTCAGACATTTTTTAACTCCTTTTTTGTACTGCATTATTGCAATGTTTTTAATCAACCAAAATGTCAAGGATTTTTATTTTTAGAGCCTAAATGACCATGCCTTCAATTTTTTTGGCCTAGAAGGAGTTTATAGCAATTCCCTGATGGCCCATGCCAATCTGAATCTCTGACCGACTTGTCTGAAAAGGGCTTTTCTATCTATGTACAGGTATGTTTTTCAAGGTTTCAAACCAAACACACCAAGGAAAATCTTAAAATTGTACAAAATGAATCCAAATATAACTCATCATATAACCCACCATTTTCTTCATTATCCTCGCGGTATGGGTTTTCGTCCTAATAATGAGTTTTCAGTTTTGCGGTTACTAAAATCTATTGTATTAAAAAATTCCTGCATGTAATATCAAAGTATATTCTCTTAAGTTATTTTCTTCCTTCTAAGCTTTAATGCATTGTTATGAATATTCTTTTCCTTTTTACGATTCTGGTCAAGATTTTGGGGTCAGTAAAACAGCGTCATATGTTTTCATCCTATTTTATAAATAGGTCATTTATGGATGTGGAAACAATATTTGAATTTAGAAACCAGTCATTTTCAAAATACAATGATTTACCTTTCTTCATGTTTATATTTTTTAAGTAACTGTTACAAAATAATTATATAATAACCAATTTGCAAATGGTAAAACAATATTCAGTGCTGAACCTGTAATTCTGTGCTAATCCTAACCTATATAAACAAAAAAGAATGCACTACCCTAACCTTATACACAAAGTTTGTTGAGAATGTACTTATTCATTTTATATAGCCTGCAAAGAAATTAAAGAAATAAAATTGAAATATGTTTAAGAATATTAGCTGTATTTTATTTATTAAAAATACTGTAAGGACTGGTAAAATATAAGAATCGTCTTATCTTCATTTGGAAAAAGAAGCTATTTATACTTGGGAAAACCACTTGACAGTCCAGTGACATCAAAATTTGATGTCAAATCACCAATCAACATATCTAGATTTCATAAGATTAATCTAGATTTATTTTAATTGGAGATATACAAAGGTTGAAAAAATGACTTAGCAAAACACATAAAAAAGAAGCAGCTCACACTCAAATAATTCTTCTGCCAATTAAATTGACCTGGAACATGTTTGAAAGACTTATTGCCATAGCTATGTTTCTAAACTAATTTTAGACAACGAAAAAAATTGTTGTACAACAACCTTTCCTCACAAAATAAGTAAAACATGAATTGGTGTGAAAACATATGACGGACGAAAACATATTCCACAACAGTAACAGTTTCCTAGTATATTTGCTTGTGGCAAGTTCATTTCAATTCTGGACAAGTAGAAAATCAAGCCTTACATATCCAGGGACAAGTGAGGAATACCTGTATTTTTATACCAATACATTAACTTGTCACAATTTTACTCATCATATTAGATTTTCCAAAGAGATCGGCTACAGCCTTCTGTCATTTTTTTTTTAAAGCTATGTAGGCAGAAAAAACAGTAGATTCTATTCTGATATTTTGGTAATGATGTTTACTTTATGGATACAGCCTACCATCATTCATTTATCTTTAATGTTAAGATCATTACTATTTCAAAAGACAAAAAATGACCAAAAGTATCATAGATGCAAGTCTATTCCTTTAAAATGCTTTGAAGATCAGTGCAGTTCAAAGAATAATTTGGCACCGGTGCTAGGGTACTTTTATCAATTTTCAGCATCTCTACAGAATAGGGTCCCGACCAAATCATTGAAGATTACGCAAACCTGGACGATAATAAAAGTCCACATCCCGATCACTGGATGAATCACCAGATGCTTCAGTAGAACTCATCGCCGTTACTTCTCAGACATCCGAGATAATTTCGCGTTTAAACTCATCTTTTTTGTCAGAATCTTTCATCCGCCATTACATCAACACCGTTTCGGCAGCATTCGGCAATTTCCGTAAAACGCAAAGGACATAGTTACACGTGCGAACGTAATAAACCTATTCCCAAACAAAGTAAAGCAGTGAAATATTCTATCACAAAGGCTTCGAGAGAACCTAGAATAAATATTTAAGAGGGATTTCTTTCATGAAATTTTATGACAACGATTTTAGGCCATGAAAAACGAACAGTTTTTTGCTTTGTTTACAACTATCTTGACACAGATGGCGCTGCCAAAAATGCAAATTGTGTACATTTTTTCTACAATGCTGTAGGAACTACTATAACCCCCGTCCTACCTAATCCCTACCTAGTGTCAACCTATCTTTGATATTTTTCACGTCGAACTCGATAGCTCAGTCGGTAGCGTGCTGCATCCTCAGTCCTGAGGTTGGGAGTTCGGAGCTCGGCTCGACCAACATTCTTTCCGACATCTATCTATCTATCTATCTATCTATCTATCTATCTATCTATCTATCTATCTATCTTACTCCCTCTCTCATCTCTCTCTCTCACTCACTATCTATCTCTCTCTCTTTTATACTGCCAAACCCTTTCGATTATTACTGGTGGAAAACTGTGCACGCTAAAGAGTGTTGGGAAAACGTAAGGTGACAGTGCAAAATATATGCAGTATGTTTTTAAAAAGTTGGTAAATTAAGAGATTGTTAATAATTATTAACACTATACGTACATTACGGAATTGAAGGTGTGACATTGTCTGGCTTAAGAGGGAAGGTCATCAATAGTTGCCACTATGTTCGTAGGAAGACTATTTTGAAGGGTCTCACTGTGTGAGGAAAGAAAGAAAATAGATGAAATCCTGAGGGGTATGCATTATATGTAGATAATGAGTGTGGTGACCTCTACATGTCCTAACTAGCAGAATTATATGGGGTTATTTTGATTGGTACGATATTATATTTCATAAAACATAACATGTCTACAGATTTTCTTATTTGTTTTAATGTATTCCATTGGGGTTTTTGCATCAAGCTGTTAACACTGCCTGGAAGTGTATGAATAACCGGACTTATCCCATCTGGCTGCACATCTTTGGGTTTTTAGCTAGGAAAGCGTCAGCTTTGATAGCTTAAGTAAACAGACAAAATTTTAGGTCAGACTCAGAGTTCAAATGAGTTCAAACTGCCAATAGAGGCTTAACTACTTAATCCGAAGAAAGCCTACGTCAGGAAAAGTAGTTCTAATGTATTTCAGGAATACTACAAACAATGACAACATGAACTAATTTCATTCAAATTGGTGAGAACTCTTTCAAAAGCGTGTAATTTGACTCATTCCCACGCAATGTCACTTTTTTACGCATCTCCAAAAGGGGAGGATGGAAATATTGTAGACAATGAAGAAATTGCTTGTGACAGGCAATTTATTCATTGTCTAGCTACAATGTTTTTTACCCTAGAAGACAAGTATAATTCCGCCGACTTGAAATTGTCATGATCTGCAACTTCTTTCAATTTGAACCTGTCTACGATTTTACCGTATTCGAATGGTTAACTCCTGGGTTACTTTAATAACATCGTTCATTTATCATGATCACCTATGACAAAGAAGATTACTTAACAAAACCATGCTTTGCTTGCTAACAGTAATCTAAGTACTTTGATTCTGTTTTATCAATATAACTTTTAAGTATACGGGGAACCAGATTGTGGAGGCGCACTCTAATTGTGAGCGGACAAGGTTTTTTTACAAGCAAGTTCTCTGACTCTGGGATTTCATATGGATACTCATCCTTTTGATAAAGCCAAGAGTCCTGTCAGCTTAGGCAGTTATGTTGGAAATATTTTGATTTGGGAAAAGTCAACATCCAAATATTTAGCTGATGAAACTGGTTAAAGGGGTTTTTCATGCAGACAAAAGGTATTTTTAAGATAGGATATTACACGATATATGAAGGACCTGACACTTTGATTAGCTGACTTTCAAACTTTCTCTCCGACTCTTCTAGTTTGGAAATAAACTGGAATTTTTGAACGAGTTAATATTCAAATGAAGTGCCTATGTCATCTGTGAAGATACGCAGCCGGGATTTCAGGACTTTGTACTGTGGAAGGAAGTTTATTGACATAAAGAAAGAAACATGGAGGGCCAAGAACTAAACCCTGGGTAACACAGGATGTAGAAGAATCTCCTCCAAGAAGAACTGTTTGAGATCTAATAGGGAGAAATGACTTGAAACCCCACCCGAATCTATGGACATCACCATATTCTTGGAGGCAAAACTGGTAGGGTGAACAGTTTTATAGAATGGACATTTATGTCGTCTTATAGAGAAAATATTCTCAGTGACACTAATGTTGAAATAACAATAATGCGCGTTGCTAGTCTTTACCCACTACCAGACGGCAAAACTTAAGTTTGGACTAAATTGAAAGACGACAAATTACAGTTAATAAAACTTTAGATTTGTCCATCTTTCTGGTTAGAAAACACAATGGAAAATGAAGGAATTGCTTGTAACAAGCAATTTAACTATTCTCCACAATATTTTCTAAAAAGTTTTTCTTAAGAGGCTTCAAAACGTCAATGTGTGGAAATGATGGGTTATTCTAAGGTCGAAAGAAGAAAATTTTATAAATCTTGATTTGATATTACCGGTTTATGATTGTTAATACCAGGTGGTCATGTTCAATGCTGCTTCGTGTTCAATGAATAGCACCGATCGTTCAAATGAAATCTAAAAAAAAGAGAGGTTAAAACTATGGAGTTATCAAAGATATGCTAATGTCATCATAAGCTTTTGCTTGTCAGTCAAGTGATCAATATCATGTTATTCTGAAATAACACGTATTATTAGTTTACGAGTTTCATAGTAGAAACAAACCATTGTTATGTCACAGTAATAATTGTGTTGTCACCCTCCATTTTATTTTGGACTGCAATGTAAGTTGTGTTATGGGACGGTGGTCTAAATACGAAATAAAATGTATGTCTGTCTGTCCGTCTGTCTGTCTGTCTGTCTGTCTGTCTATTCAAGGAAATAGGCACACAAGAAAATTGCCTTTTAATTCTTTGTCCTTTGTTCATCAAAAAGCTTTCATGTTCACTATGAAAAAGTAGGGTGTCACCGTGTCCGTTTTCGAGATATCGAAGTCAGTCAATAAGTCAAAACAAACAAACAAACAAAATTACCGCTATGTGAATAAATTAGAATAAAATATATCTACCCTTAAAAATGAGAACAATTAACGATGATATTTCAATTAAGTTCTCATAAGGCCCCTTCCCCGTGATACTTTATTGGCCTTACTCATTTTCAACAGAATCTAGTCCTTAGGATTATACAATTCTACGAAAACTGTGGACTTGACATGTATTGTGTTAACAAAAATTTTATAATAAATTTTCCATAATGTCCCTTTTCCGTTTGACGGATCAGACCAAAGAACAATCCGTATGATGGTACAAACATTTTGTGAAAGTTTAAAATGGATCCGATGAAATATGTGGATTCTAAAGTGTTTACGAGAATATTTACATAAAATTTTCAAAAGCCCCCCCCCCCTTTTTTTACTTGATACTTCCCTGATTGGACTCAAGATTTTAAATTGAGATTCGTTGCGGTATTGATGATATATTAGTGGACTATTTACTGAGCCCATTACAAAGGAACCGAAGTGCAAGAGATTGACGTGTTGTGAGAATTCCATAAACTTCATACATTGACTAGAAACACATTTTGTATTTTAGAATTATTGTAAACTGTCGTGGGGAAAAGGATAATACCTGAATAAATAAAAAGCATTGATCTTGAAAACGAATTCGGTTTAACGCCAGTTTCAGTAGTATTACTGCGGTTGGTAGGTGCACCTAACAATGGATTCCTATATTTTTTTCAACCAGGACATAAACATAAACATCACATCATTATATAGTTGAGCCATTATCTGCTCATCGAATTTAATAGTAGAATCACTTTTCTTATATTAGAATAGAAAACATCCTGTATTACATATCAAGCTAGACGAGATCTTTTTCTATTATCAGATTATCTATATGTAAATGCCACTTTCTACAATAAATTTGCCATATCGCTCTAATATGTAAACAGGGTCGTTCATCATCAGTACTTTCTCTCCTTTTATTTATTACATGTTACTGGCCATAAATTTTGCAAAATTAAATCGGCTTATAACTGAGTGTATAACTTCCTGTTGGTTTTGAGTGGGCGTGGCCAGCAATCCCTTTCCTGTTTTTTTTTTATTTTATTTTTTATTTCAGACTGGTACAAATTCAATGAGGTTGCAGACGGCAAATGAATATTGGATACAATTTGAAATGAAACCATGTGGTAGAAAATATTGTGGAAAAAGGAGAAATTGCTTGTTACAAGCAATTTCTTTTTTTCCCACAATATTTTCTCAAGTATAAAATTACAGCATCGTAAAATCCCGTGTGTGTACAGGAAAGGGTTAAATGGTTGTCGACAGGACATTCGATAATTAACAACAGCAAAGATGACTAGATCAATTAAATTACGTAACGATAAACCGATAAGAGAATTAAAATACGGAATAGCGTAAGGGCCATCGCGTTTACCTGTGTAAAACTGGAACGCAAGGCACGATAGTTCGACGATGAGAACACCAGACTACGAGAATACGACGTTGAGGTCACGACAATGAAAATACAAGTGTACGACGAAGAGATCAATTGAGTTCGAGAGCACGATGCTGAGGGTAGGAGATAATGGGAGCCACATTTGAATCAAAATGACCTAATGGTTTGGCAGGAGATGCAATATAGAGTTCTCGTTGGAATTCGACGGCAGACAGAAGGGTGTCAGCATGACAACATCTACTTTGAGTATGTTGCACTCACATTAAAATAATTTCTCTTTCAAATTGGCCAAACCAGACCAGATTGTATGATAAAGGGTTAAAACACATGTGTCCAAAAAAAAAAAAAAAAAAAAAAAAAAGAAAAAAAAAACGGCCAATATTAAATAAGTTTGGTCTCGTAATGTATATATTTACTGTGGGGTTTGATTTAGGATGATTCCAAGGGCATGTATACCGGAGGGCGGCGATGGTACGATAATGACAAGAGAGTAAGATAATGAGAACACGAGAGTACGATCATGGTGAAATCACGAGAGCACGATGACGAGAACACGAACGTTTTATAGCCTTTATACCTAGAACACTTAATAAGTGACCGATATATACGCTTATTGGTTATAACAACCCAGCCGCCAATGCTATGATTTTGAAAGTTTTTGTTTTTGTTGGTAAATATGTGACATTTTATCCCCGGTGAAGTATAGAACAACCGACTATTCAAAGACAATTGACCTAGTATCAGGTTTTGAAAATATTGTTGAGAATGATTTGTTGTCTGAAAACTTATTATTTTTGTTCTTCTTTCTTTAGTACACTCTGGTATATTTATAATTCAGCTGTATCACAGACCTTGCAAATTGACAAACCCCTGGCCCCGCCAACTTACTCCCTAGGCCCCGCCAGTTCCGCTTCGATTTCAACGGCTTTATTTTTACAACTTTTTTGGCCAGTAGCTTGTAACAAAAGATTAAAATGGTTGGTTGGCGACCTAAAAGTCGTAACTACAGCTTTAAAAAGCTGTAGTTACGACGTTTAAGCCCCAAACCAACAAAAATGTTTCACCACAATGGCGGCCATTTACGGAATTCAAAGCTAAATTCCAGGTTGAATAAATGATTTGATTGGTCGATTGATTCCTTGGTTGACAGCTGCGATTGGTAAATTGCCGTCATTCATATTGTCAACGGGCGTCCGGAACATCGTTGATACATAATAGAAATCAGAGGTAGCCTGGAAAACCTTTTCAATTTACATACTTGTTTACAAATCATGTGGTAGAATCTAATTCAGTTAATCCTGTATTGACATTGCGTACAAATTTCCACGCTATTTGTGGCTTTGTATGTTGTTTATTATTTGTTTTGTTTGTTTATTTGCATGTACACGAACTTGTATCATGTTTATCATTGGAGGATTACCCTTATTTTTCATTTTCAGTTTGTCAAGGGAATCCTTGACAAACGAGGGAAATTTAAACTACAATGTGTGCAGAAATTATTAGGCGTTGTAACGAGATAGTAATCTTATATTTTGAGACGAAATAAATAATATATAAATAAACATGAATGATAAGCCTGCCAATAAGACCAGGACAGACGAACTAAACATAAAGGCAAAAAAGCTTCAACGGTAGGTTATAAACATAAATCTACACTTTGTAAAAAAGGATATGTTCTAGTGTGTGTTGTTATGCCGAGTATGCACATTTAGAACAATTTTCGGGATATATTTATAATGATCTTCAGAAAATAATCATCAAAAAATTGACAAATCGCTGGCCCCAGCCACAAACTCATTAGGCCCCGCCCATTAACTCCGAAGTCCCGCTTCGATTTTAAAGGGCGTTATTTTGCAAAATTCATGACAAGTAGCATGTTACAAAAAGAAGAATAGTTGGTTGGCGACTTAAACGTCGTGATTACAGCTTGAACAAGCTGTAGTTACGACGTTTAAGTCGCCAAACTAACAAAAATGTTAACAAAATGGCGGCCAATGTTGGAGTACAAAACTAATTCCTTGTCTAAACGAGCGATTTTATTTGTCGACTGTTTTTTGACTGACAGGCGCGATAGGTCATATCAGACGCATAATTCAACGAATTGCGGACAATTATAAAAAGGTTCTGTCCCCTCTTTGATGAAATAATGACGACTATCTATAAGCGGATATTATGAAAATATCCATGACAATCCAATCGTACCCATTGCTATACAGGAACTATCGATTGTGCAGAGTAATGGACATAGAGATTGGATTTTAAAGTCTGGTGGAAGTGATTTGTATTGATGTAGCGCCAGTCCACATTAGGCGTGACTTCACTGTTTTATATAATTAACAGGGGGCGATTTGTACAAATGTGAAACAAAAAAGTTAAAGCAGTGAAAAACCACATGGAAAAAAATGATATAAGGATATTTATCTAGACACGTTTGCACTATCCATCTGTTTTGAAGTAAAATGGACTATTAAGCCATTAGTTTTTAAACTGGACAGTATACTTATCGATATGTTCAACTAGCCGGTCACCTCTTATATGACTACAGAACATTTGAAAATAGTTTGTAATCTTGACAACACATTAATTCAGATATTCGACGACTCATTTAGGAATTATTCGACTAGGAATATATTCTATTATTTTTATTTATATGGACAATAAACCGTTTTAGCTGTTCGTGCGTATACGACTATGGAGTATAACACAACAAGCCAATAAACTGGATAGTTTACTAAGTGTCAATCGCTTATTTAATTGGTGCTAATTGGTGCACATGGAGTATTAAAACAAATAGCCTATTTAAAAACATAATATTCATTACACTGAATAACATATAACTTGGCTAACCTTCAGTCTCAGCTACGTAATATCTAAATGAGTAGTTTGTTAACCGAACCACAGACTTATTTCACATTTTGGGCAGAAACGTTGTGCCTCATCGACTTACACGATAACTAGGAAGAGATGATTTCGGTAGATATACGAAATGTCAAACGAAACAACAACAAGCAGCACAGAGAGTTTAAACGATAGTTTGAACGTTGATATTTTCTCAGGGAACGGACCAGAATCACTTACGGTATATGTGATTGTTGGTGTTCTTGTGATCCTCTTTTCTCTAACATCTATCATAAGCAATGCGTTACTAGTGCTGGTGATAGTACGAACACCTGTCCTCCACACCAACACCAACGCTTTGATCGTGTCTGTTGGGGTATCCGAGTTTCTGGTCGGGGCTTTTATCATGCCTGTCAAATCCGTAAACTTGATGTCTCCAGATCGAATGTTCCCCAAGAGTTTATGTGATTATGTGGAGTTTATGTCTTCTCTGTCTGCATCATCCAAGTCTTTAGGAATGTTGAGTTTATCGATAGATCGATGTGTAGCTGTGTCCCACCCGCTACAGTACGCTAACTGTATCAACAAATCAACTACAGTTTTATTTATAGGTTGTGTGTGGGGTATAGGTGCTTTGTTCTCCCTGCTTCCATTACTGGGTGTGGGGAGCTTTTCACACCTGACAGTACGGCAGAATTGCGGCGCACTACCTCCAAGTCTCATTATTTACCCGGCACTGTTTGAGATAATCACCACGATATTACCCTCGTTGATTATCATTGTAACGTTGGTTATCATTCTAGTCGAGGCCAAGTCTCACCATCGTGTCATTACAATAGCCCAGTTAGCCATTGCTATGTATTCCGGTCCTGCGGCAGCTAGAGGTATCAACTATTCCAGAAGCACCTTTAAAGCCATGAGAACATATCTAATTATTTGTAGTGTATATTTGTGTACCTGTTTTCCAAAGTCTATTTATACAGTCTGTGTGATTTTTAACCACAGATTTTATCACTTGTCTTCATTTACTATTCTAACAATTATGTTTTATATATGTTGTATTACAACCCCGCTAGTGATTTCAAATCTTAACAGTAAATTCAAACTAAGCATAAAAACAATATTCAAAAAGAAAAATCGAGTGATACCACAATCCGAAAACGAGCCTTACACAATAACGACGGGGCTACACAGTATATTAGAGACGTCAATGGTGTTCAAATATGCGCCACATAAAGAGAGTCTGAAACTACCACGTGACCCCAGAGAGCTAGTTCGTTCAGGCCCTTCAGAACAACCGGTCGTCACTTACTCAAAAAGGAAGATATCCACCCTGCTTGAGGTTCACAGTTCGAGTTCCAGCGATATAAACTCTGGCACTAAATCTGTTCATATACAATTAAGGAAAAGTCTGTCATCACCCATGTAGTGAATGATAGATTGCGAAAGCAATTAGAAAAATCGACAAACCAATCAAATCATGCATAAAGACTGGAAGTGAACTTTGAAATCCGACACTGGTCGCCATTTACATGAATCATTTAGGTTAGTTTGGTGACTTCGACGTCGTAATTACAGCATTTCCAACTTGTAGTTACGACGTTTAATTTGCCAATCGACCATTCTTATTTTGTTACATGTTTGGGAGTTGTGAGGTCGTGGCCAGCGGTCAGTCAATGTGAAGATTGTGAGTATATCGATCACGTGGATTTTAACGTTCAACTCATATGAGCCTATGCGTGACATTTCCAACAATTTCGCATACATGTGCGTGACTCGCACACATTGAGCATCCTGGACAGCCATTCGGGGCAATTAGAATATTAGCTGATTCTTTAAAGAAGCTTTGGGTCGGTATCTTTCTACAGAGCACAGAGTGAATACTCTGATCAGACTGTGCGGATGCACAGACTGATCTGAGTCTTAACTTGGCGCATAAGTGTTATGGTTGGAAATGTCACGCATGCGCTCATATCTCAATTTAGAACAACCAGAATTATCATTTTCATGTTTATGGATTTAAACGCTTCAATTTCGGGGGTATGTGAAGAAAATGATCTTTAGAAAATACTCTTCATGGACTTTTTTCTCACTAATTGTTAATACAGAATTCTACCAGAGCAGGAAAACACATCAATTTGTTAGAATTGTACAACGATTGTCTTCAAGAGTTGTCTTTGTAACTAAATTAGAATTCATTACACCTTTTTTGGGTATATATGAGTCAGCTCGTCGGTCGGTCGGTCGGTCGCTTGATCAGCATTTAGCTTTCTTTTTACCGTCCATTTTCTTCTTATTAATTGGTTAGGTTAACAAAATAAATTACGCAATTCCTCAAAACTTACACATAATAGTTCGGCTACGTTCAATTTATTTTCAGCTAGCAAAGCGTCAGCTTTGATAGCTTAAGTTAACAGACAAAAAATGAGATCTTCTCAGAGTTCAACGAGTGCAAACTGGTGGCTTAACTCCTAAATCCATTGAATGCATACGCCATAAAAAGTAGTTCTTATGTATTTCAGGAATATTGCAACTTCTGCCTACAAGTTTATCTCTTAGGTATTTAAGTTCACTTAAGCGAAACGTGTTCAAAATGACTCTGATCAGAGTCTTCAAAGAACGTTGCAGACGACAATTTCAAAGTGTGGAAAATTCTAAAATGTTTTTCTCTCTGGGTAGAAAAAAATTGGAAAATGAAGAAATTGCTTGTAACAAGTAATTTCTTAGTTTTCCAGCTTTTTTTCCAGAACTATTCCCTTATGGGGCGTATAAAAGAGGGATTGTGTTGGAATGAGTTATCTCCTTAGTTACTTTAACCTCGTTAATATATCGTGCTAACCTTTGACTTAACAAAACCATGCTTTGCCAGCTTACAATACTATGATTATCGAAGATGTGTTGAAATACCTTCTCCGCTCACCTATGTGGATTAAATTTTACATGTGCCCTCAGTATCAGCAACTGACGTGAAGGTCCTATTTTGGTAACTGTCAGTGATAGTCTATAGTTTGTGATACTTCTACAAAACTCGTGTCATTGAAAAGTCCCAGAATATCACACGAAAAAATCATCAGATAAGTGTAGCCCTGGTGATCCTAACATGAAATGGTCCTGTAGACTGTAATTTATTTGACTGAAAATATTCCAGATTTTTCTGGGTAGATTTTTATCAAAGTCTAAGAACTATCTTGCCCCAAACATCTAAACATATCCAGAAAAGCCTAGATGTTAATTACAACTAGATTGTACTAAAAGACTAATTTAGCCTCGCTTGTAAGATATGAATCTTGGTTACGACTTATATAAAGCCGAGTTCATAACTGATCTAGTTAAGGGTTTAACTATAATCGACAATGGCTTTTACAATACATTAGATAACAGAATGAGTTTTGAATGGACTTGTCTTAGTGCGAAGTTGTCAGATTATTTCTTGTTTTCTAATTACTTATAGTAAACGAAAGCGCATATAAACACGTCCACTTTAATCTTCCATTAGTCTGTCATTTTGTTCGTTGTCTTTCAGAAGTAATGGTATGATAGCAATTGAATATCGATTTCCAAGGAAACAGTATGGAAGAACCATTAATTTCCTTTACCATTTCAAAGGGGTTTTATGGGAATACAACACATTATTATTGAAATAGTGATGTGTTGTATTTCTTGGTTACCAATGGTTACGACACTAAGAAAATAACTATAGTATTGTATTGGTGAAAAACAGCAGCAACAACTAGAAATATAGAATGATTTAATAATTAACCAATCACTGGCCCGCACACTTACTGTTTTGGCCGAATAGTTGGTTGGCGACCTAAACGTCGTAACTACAGCTCGAATAAGCTGTAGTTATGACGTTTAGGTCGACATGCCGACAAAAATGCTTCACATTTTTGGCGGCTAATGTTGGAGTTTAAATCTGAATTTCGGGCTTAATAAATGAGTTGATTGGTCGATTGATTCTTTGATTGACACTCACGAGTGGTCAATTATATCTTACCATTCCTTAGAATTGCGGCTAAACAAAATAAATCTCTCTTCGTAAATGATGTTATATTTAACAGATTTCTGATTGCGTTGCAAACTCAGCTTACCAAATTGCGATTACAACACAATAAAGAAGTTCGACGCTCACTCACAAACAAGCACGAAACAAAACAAATACAGAGTTATAGAGATGAGATTTTGTGTGATAATTAGTGACGAAATGGCGTTTAACATTTTCTAGACAGACGCGGGATTAAAGGCAGAAAACCCGACCTAGAGCTTAATATTGATTTTATGAATGGTAATTAATATTATAAATAATACTAAAATAACATTAAGATTATCTGATATTGTATATAAGGAGCTGTGTAACATTTATTGATTAAAATAGTGAAACAAATGCCAGTGGTTGATTAATTGAATGGTGTTTAACGCCACTTTTAACAGTATTTCAGTCATATCGCGGCGGCTGGAGCACATATAAATGGATTCCTGGTATTTCTCAGACCAGTACTACCACCACATCATTTCCTAGCTTCAAGCTGCTATCCCACTTAGGTTTAAGATTATCCATCCATTTGTGAGAGACAAATGTCGGAATGATTATGTGCCGCCGCCGGTGCCGAGCCCATGACGTCCAATGAAATGCCTGTGGGACTAACGCACTAACACCAAACCATATGTTGCTCACTGCATGCGGGCTTGTCGAAAAGAATACATGTTTAGCTAGCAAAGCGTACGTTTTGAAAGCTTAAGTAAACAGACAACTTTTTGAGATCTCTCAGAGTTCAACGAGTGCAAACTGCCACTGGAGATTTAACCGCTAGATCCATAGAATACATACGCCATAAAATAGTTCTTGTGTACTTCAGGAATATTGCAAACTCTGTCTGCAAGTTCACCTCCAAGATATGTTTTTAGCTAACTTGAGCATATTGTGTTCAAAATGAGTCTGATCAGAGTCTTCACTATGCGCACTGCTTTGTATGGTCACACGAATTAACTTTATTCAAATTGTAGAGAACTACTTCAAAAGCATGCTACTTAAGCTTCTCAAGAAAAAAAGCTTTTGAAAACATTGTGAACAAGCAATTTCTTCAATGTCCACAATGTTTTCTATCCTACCAGGTAAAGATTTTCTAAAGTCCACTAACTTGAAAATGTCCATTGATACTACTTCAATTACAACCATATTAAGATTTTGTCGTGTTGTAAAGGGGTAACTTTTGGGCTACTTAAACGATGTTTATTTATCAGGATAATATAAACCCAAAACTTCAGAAAACCATGTTTTGTTAGCTTACAGTACTTTAAGTACTTTAATTTTACACAGTAACACGTAGTAGTCAAAAAGGACAACCCAGACACAAACAGTTGGTAATATAAGGGGTGTTTAAAAAATCCATGGACAAATGGATTGTTTAAATAGCAACAAAATGCATGTGATATGAAGCTTACAAAACAACATTTTAACGTTTCCTAATCAGCACTAGAAACATAACAGAAATTATAATAAAGTTACGGTCGCTATAGCAAAGCATATTCGTGAAAGGGGAGTTTCTTACCTCAAATTTCTAAAGTTGCACTCGTTTCAGCCTCAAATAATTTCATTATTCTTCACAAGATGACTCTTAATACTATTGATGGTTTTAGATCAAGCACATTTGGGTAACTCGAATCTATTTTACGTCAGACTTTGCGGGGAGAATTAATGCTACGGGTACATGGGCTCTATTTGTCTCTTATCAAGTTTTTTTTCATTTATAAGATAAAAAATCTCAACATCCTGCACGTAAATGTAGAAGCATGTCCGTCTTCGTCAGGTGGTACAGTATGGCCCAGGTGGTACAGTATGGTCCAAATGGCACAGTATGTCCCAGGTGACACAGAATGGTCAAGGTGGCAAACTATGGTCTGGGTGGCGCAATATTGTCCGGATGTCACAGTATAGTCCAGGTGACACAGTATTGTCCAGGTGGCACAGTATGGTCAAGGTGACACAGTATGGTCAATGTGTCACAGTATAGTCTAGGTGGTACAGTATAGTCAAGGTGGTACAGTATGGCTAAGGTGGCACAGGATGGTCCAGGTGACACAGTATGGTCCAGGTGGCACAGAATGGTCCAGGTGGCATACTATGGTCTGGGTGGCGCAGTATGGTCCAGGTGACACAGTATGGTCCAGTTGACACAGTATTGTCTAGGTGGCACAGTATGGCCGAGGTGGTACAGTATGGTCCAGGTTGCACAGTATGGTACAGGTAGCACAGTATTGTCTAGGTGGCACAGTATGGTCTAGATGACACAGTATGGTCTAGGTGACACAGTATGGTCCAAGTGACACAGTATGGTCCAGGTGGCACAGTATGGTTCAGGTGACATAGTATGGTCTAGATGACACGACGTGGTCTAGGTGACACAGTATGGTCTAGGTGATACAGTATGGTCCAGGTGACACAGTATGGTCTAGGTGACAGAGTGTGGTCTAGGTGGCATAGTATGGTCTAGGTGATGCAGTGTGGTCTAGGTGGCACAGTGTGGTCTAGGTGACACAGTATGGTCTAGGTGACACAATATGGTCCAGGTGATACAGTAATGACCAGGTGTCACAGTATGGTCCAGGTGACACAGTATTGTCTAGGTGACACAGTGTGGTCTAGGTGGAACAGTGTGGCCCATGAGATACAGTATGGCCCAGGTGGTAAAGTATGGTCCAAATGGCACAGTATGGTCCAGGTGGCACAGATCGGTCCAGGTAGCACAGTATGGTCCAGATGACACAGTATGGCCAAGGTGGTACAGTATGGCCGAGGTGACACAGTATGGTTTAGGTAGCAAAGTATGGTCCAGGTGGCACAGTATAGATTAGGTAGCATAGTATTGTCTAGGAAGCACAGTATGGTCCAGGTGGCACAGAATGGTCTAGGTGGCACAGTATTGTCTAGGTGACACAGTATGATCTAGGTGGCAGAGTATGGTCCAGGTGGCACAGTATGGTCCAGGTTGCACAGTATTGTCTAGGTGGCACAGTTTGGTCTAGGTGACACATTATGGTCCAGGTGACACATTATGGTCCAGGTGATACAGTATTGACCAGGTGTCACAGTATGGTCTAGGTGGCACAGTTTGGTCTAGGTGACACAGTATGGTCCAGGTGACACAGTATGGTCCAGGTGACACAGTATGGTCCAGGTGACACAGTATGGTCCAGGTGACACAGTATTGTCTAGGTGACACAGTGTGGTCTAGGTGGCACAGTTTGGCCCATGAGATACAGTTTGGTCTAGGTGACACAGTATGGTCCAGGTGACACAGTATTGTCTATCAGGCACAGCATGGTCTAGGTAGCACAGTATTTTCTAGGTGACACAGTATGGTCTAGGTGACACAGTATGGTCTAGGTGGTACAGTATGGTCTAGGTGGCACATTATGGTCTAGGTAGCACAGTATGGTCTAGGTGACACAGTATGGTCTAGGTGATACAGTATAGTCCAGGTAGCACAGTATGGTCTATGTGACACTGTATGGTCAATATTACACAGTATGGTCCAGGTGTCATAGTATTGTCTAGGTAGCACAGTATGGTTCAGGTAGCAAAGTATGGTCTAGGTGACACAGTATGGTCCAGGTGACACAGTATTGTCTAGGTGGCACAGTATGGTCTAGGTAGCAGAGTATGGTCTAGGTGGCACAGTAAGGTCTAGGTGACACAGTATGGTCTAGGTGACACATAATGGTCTAGTTGACACAATATGGTATAGGTGACACAGTATTGTCCAGGTTTCACAGTGTGGCTCAGGAGATACAGTATGGCCCAGGTGGCACAGTGTTGCCCAGGAGATACAGTATGGCCCAGGAGGTACAGTATGGTCCAGGTGTCACAGTGTGGTTTCCAGATAAGAGATACAAATTTTATGAGAGTGATATGCCTTTTACCTCGAACAACGATTTAAGTGTTTCGGTTTATAGTTTCTTGAAAAGTTTGATACTTTAGTGTATTTTCTATGAACTAAGCTTTTGTCCCAAAAGATTCTCCAACAAAGGCATTTTGCCCCTCCGATTTTTTCGCTTTAAGGCCTAGATTATGTATAGGACTAAAATCTTTACTTTGATACATGAAAGAAAGAAGTGATCATTTTTTTCGTGGATATAACAATTTCTTTTGGATATAGAACAGATCAGTAAATTATAGATATGTTCTTGTGGTATGACTCATTCGTAAAGAAGTTATTCTAAGAATGTTATTATTTAGATCGCAGAATGAGTTCAATTACGAGTGTTTACGGTAATTGGTACAGCTGAGAAAGTGGACGGTTTCATGGTGAGACATGACGTGATATATAGCATTACAGGTCACCCTTTCAGATACTTGTCATTCTAGATTTGACAGGCTATTGCAAATATTTAAATAGTATCTTTATTTTTGTTATATCACTCGATCATAGGGATTTCCCAATCTTTAATCATGGGGTGACATGGGTTCGTCTATCCATGACTTGCTTATAGCTTATAGCAAGAATACGGTAACGGTGATCGTCTATCTTTCCGACTATCTTTCCGTCTATCTTTCCGTCATACTATCTTTGACTTGTTTTAATTTGAGTTATTTCCCTTTGTTGTTTTCCTTATTTTTTAGCTAGCAAAGCGCCAGCTTTGATAGCTTAAGTAAACAGACAAAATTTGAGGTCGTCTCAAGTTCAACGAGTGCAAACTGCCACTGGAACCATAACCTCTAAATCCGTTACTTGCCTACGCTATAAAAAAAGTTCTTATGTATTTTAGGAATATTGAAAACTCTGCCTGCAAGTTCATGTCCTAGGTAATTCAGCTCACTTAAGCACATCGTGTTCAAAATGACTCTATTCTGTGTCTTCAGAGAAGTTGCAGACGACAATTTCAAATTGTTGAGAATTCTAAAATATTTATCTTTTTAGGGAGAAAACAATGTGGAAAATGAAGAAATTCCTTGCAATAAGCAATTTCTTCATTTTCCACATTGTGTTCCACAAAATTTTTTGAGGGGCGTAAAAGGGAGGGATTGTGTGAGAATTGGTTAACTCCTTGATTACTTTAACCTCGTTTATTTATCGTGATAAGCTTTTGCAAAGAAGATTATTTAACAAAACCATGCTTTGCTAGCTTACAGTTCTTTCAGAACTTTGATTTTTTCGTATGGTATTTCGGGTAGAATGTTTTCTATCAACACAAATCTTGATAAGTGGAAATATCTCACTGGAGAAAGTTCTGTGAACAAGAACTATAACTGTGGCGCTTCATTTAATTATTTTACCTCTCGATGTTTTCCTTATTTTGTACATATATCGTATATAATTTTTTATTTTTAAAATTTTTGAATTTTTAGTATATACCTGTAATATCTTTAGTAAAAGATATTCGTTCCACACAGACAAAATCGGACACGTCAGAAAAACAAGCAAGCAAACAAACAAACAAACAAAACAACAACAACGACCGTTTCTTCGTCAAACTTTAACTTTAGCAACAACAACATTGCCAAATCACAAAATGAAGACTGATTATACGGTGCTAATAGCAGTCGGATTAAGAGGGTCATATGTATATGGTTGTTAACCCTCTCCTGTTAAATCCCTTGTTTTTTACGTCCCTGTGATTTTATTATTAAGAAAACATTGTAGAAAAAGAAGAATTTCTTCTTTTTTCTACCCTACTAAATGGTTATTTTTCTAGTTTAATCCACTCAAAGTTTTTGTCTGCAAAACCTTTGAATTTGGACAAGTCTAAAATTTTACAAAAAATGAAAGGGTTAATAGTTGCGATAACGTCAATGACATCTTTCTAATATACTGGTGAGAGAGGCTTATCAAAAGAGGGCTATACCGAATACCGTTATCGCAGCTACGTTTTGACATGTATCAATCTCATCTATTGACCCGAGGATTTCATTAAGAGTTCGATTGTAGGAAACACATATATAGTGTTTCATGTTTCATTTTCCGAGAATTAAAGTCATAGTGTTATAAACAAACAATAGCGCCATCACCATTTAAACATTGGACGGAGTATGTATGCCCAGGCCTGGAACGTACCGTAAATGTTTTGTCCAATTTGTTGAATACTGGTAAAAACCTTTCCGATTTCGACCATGTATCGCCATTTCGGCAACATAAGTTTGCACATCCATTTAAATTTAGTCTTCTATTGTCATTTTCAGAAGATGGGTTTTCTGTCATTTTAGATTAAATATATAATACCTATTGAATAGAACTCTTTGTACATAAATAACTTTAGTCAAAACTATGGAAAATGATTGCGTGATTCACCCCGAGAATAAATTGATTTTACTCTTGGTCTTGGTGTGTTGACTATAGAGACAATAACTTGAACGTTATTTGTAAAGCAGTGGTACCAAATGGACTCTCGTATCAAATATTATGACGATTGTTTATGTCATTTATTTAGAACAAGAAAATACATATGTCCTGTTTTTTAATATTTCGTCGTTTGTCGATAGAAATGTCTAAACCACAGCTTATCTAAGCTATAGGTGGAATTTGACCGCCCAACGACAATTTGTATCGTCTGAAATTCACCTTTCCCCTTTTTTACTTGATATGATGTAACATTGTCTAAGTGAGACGCTACACAACTAGATGTTAATCAAACATGACAAATATACAAAATCTGGCTCTATAGTAGTAGTTTAATTATTTTCATCAACGGGGGCATCACAGACGGTTACCCTTTTCTCAATAACCGGTCAAAACAATTTCAGCACATCGACAAACCACTTTCTTGAAATATGATGTCACGTGTGAAAAACGGCGGAACTGCCTTGAGAAAGAGGTATCGTATTTTTTGTTCCGGAGGCACATCCGGGAGCAATCAAAGTTTTGACAGAGGGCATAAAACGTTCAAAAGGGTGAGTGCTACTGACTGCTTTAATTGATAGAGATGTTTCAGGTTACGTTTGCTGATTGTCGCGATGCAGTGCCGTGTAAGAATTACTGACCTATTCCAGTGTCCAAAATTTTAAGCAATCCAATAGTAGTTATATCGGGTTTTGGGAATATGAATTGTTCCCGAAGTTTTTTTTTAAAAAGTTTCTGTCTACCAAGACCCATTCTAAAATATTCTTCGTTTTTCACAACGGTTCCAGCCTGAAAGTCAGTTCTGTTGAAAACAGCCATGTATTTCATGTCTAAAGTTACCTATCATGTCCACTAAAATTACCTTTCATGACCATGGTTTCTTTGGTTTTGCGTAAAGTATTTTCAGAGTCAAACTGAAAATCTGCATCTGATACAAGGTTTGAAATTATCTTGTTAAGTGGGCATTTAAAAAACGTAATCACGGATTCAAACAGTACAATAAGGGATGTATTTCCAGACCTCCATGAAAACAAGGAATATTCAGTTTGTTTTTTAAATAATGGTGATAATAGGTAATATTGACCAGGCGAGACATGCCAAGGTTCTCTTTCTATGACCGTTAACGAGTGTCTTTAGAGTAATTACGTAGTATTATTCGATAAGGGTTAAATGTCATAGGCGACAGGGATTTTCACTCTTACTAATTACCTGATTCACTGTCACAATTCTAGGTATGCTGTCGTCAAGGGCAACCACAGCTCAGTATCTATTTATCTGCGTTTTAGCCACATTCTCTGAGACAGGGAGGTCGGTCGAGGACGTGTCGTGTAATAATTGAAGATTACATATTTATAGCCTAAACTATCAATTCTTACACGTGAACGACGTCATTTACATGCGTGTATGCAGTTCAATAAGATACTAGAGAATATAGTATGGGTTTCATAGAGTCAATCGTTTGTATCATCCAATTATTGGAGATGAGCTGCTTCATGTATAACTAGGAAAATATCGGTGTCGCAAAAATGATCAAGATAATTCGTTTGTTGTCGGTTCTAATTGACAAATCGCTTGCCCCGCCCATTAACTCCGCTTGTCAAACCGTATGATGTGACTACGACAGGAAGCTCCGCTTCGATATTAAATGGCCAGTAACATGAAACAAAAAAGTAAAATGGTTGGTTGGTGACTTAAAGCTCGAATAATTTGTAGTTACACCGTTTAAGACCAGACAGGCGACAGACTATGTGACTTTGCCGGAGTAGTAAATTTGAAAAGTCAATGGCGTCCATTATTCGAAATAGGGGGAGTTTTCTTAGAAATTCTGATGCTTGGAACCGATTGCCAAATCCCTAATAGGGCATGCGACTTTCTGGTTGATGAAGTCCTGACGCCATCACGTGATACTGACGTCATGAGTTACTTAATTTGTTTATATTTTATCTTTTCCGTCGTTAGGGATTCTTTAAGCCTTTATTTCTTTTTTTAAAGCATAAGAATAATTTGTACAAAATGTCAGGAGTCACGTGATGAAAGTTCTTTCAACATTGTTATCTTTATCTAAAATGGATTATATGCCCGCTTGGCGCTGTAGTAAGAGCGCTTGTTAACAATGTGAGAGGACCTTGGTACGAATCCCCCTGTCATCATTTGTTTTTATATTCTTTAATTTTACTTATCCTGTCCTGCAGCTATTTTCCCGGGTTACTATTAAAATCCGTTGTACTTTCATATCGCATTTTTTAATTCATGATCATTTACTTTTTTTTGTTTTTTTGTTATCATGTATTGAAAATTTGCAAAAGCGCAAAATACAAGTTAGATCTTGCTGGTATTTATCCTTGTGTAACCCATATCCTTAACCCTTTCCTGTTTTCCAAAATTTTAGACTTGTCCAAATTCAAAGGTTTTGCAGACGAAAATTTAAATTGAATTTTATTTGGAAAATACTCAATCAGTAGGGAAGAAACTATTGTTGAAAAAGAAGAAATTGCTCGTTACAAGCAATTTCTTCTTTTTCTACAATATTTTCTCAATTATAAAAACCAGGGTTTGAACAGGAAAGGGTTAAGTTAACATATTTCCGTAGACTTTCTGTTTGGGCTTTTATACTAAAGCTTACAGGGATCCAAGCATCCAAGCATCATATTAAAAATCTTGATTAAAGAAATACTTAAGAAGGTAAATAATTTTTACTTTCTCAATTATAAAAACCAGGGTTTGAACAGGAAAGGGTTAAGTTAACATATTTCCGTAGACTTTCTGTTTGGGCTTTTATACTAAAGCTTACAGGGATCCAAGCATCATATTAAAAATCTTGATTAAAGAAATACTTAAGAAGGTAAATAATTTTTACTGACTACATGTATAACATAAGATATACAAGAATTGTAAAAAACAGAACCCTAGAAATAAAGATCATTGGTATCTCTAAATTTTCGTACCTTAGCTAGAACTGATCACGTGACCTTTTATAGGTTATGTGATATAAGAGGAGTATTCTATGGGTCATTCAATTTTTGATTTCTGGAAATATATAAGGTTTCAATGAACGAATGCCTCAACTTAACAAACGTGTTTTCATGTGAAGTTTTCACGGGACTTTGACAAAAATTCTAATCAAAATCTTGTGTTCGTGTTAAAATAATATCAGTTCTTTTCAAAATTTACGGAAATATGGTACACCAGGATAGAACCCCCATGTCATGAAAGTAGTATTGAAATAATGAATATAAAAGAAAATAACCTTATTTTAAAGTCGAAATGCTACGGTCTATCCAATTTTCAATGACGACAAATTACAGTGCTTACAGCACTTTGATTTTTATCGAATTTAAGACCGTGAGGAATAAAGTTGTCTTTTGAATTGAGACAAATCTAATGTGTTCAAACAACATAGGATCTCGTGAGATTTCTGCAGTATTTTATGTACGCATCGTCGATCGTGTAACTGCTTCAAATATGTAAACAAGGTGGCAAATTGTCTCAAAATACGCCCGTAACACTACTGGTTGTTGACTGGGGAAGGGGATTAAAATTTAAGTCTAATTTCAAGAAAGAGTAACAATTCACAATGATAACTTATGGTTCTGGTGTTTCTATTGTTATCATGAGGTTTTAAAAACCATAGGCTGTTACACTATAAGAGATTTGAAACAAAATCAAAAAGTGTAAAACAACAAAGGGGAATAATTCTAAAAATAAGCCACGTAGAGTTATGGTTCTTGTGACCTGCACTTCCCCTTGGTGATATCTACACGCTCATGAAGTTTCATGATCATAGCTATTACACTTTCAGAGATATAATCCAGACAAAATCCAAGTATGATCAAAATATGCTAGGAAGAATTATAGTTCTTGTACACTGCACTTCTCCTTTGTGAGATCTATCTACCTATTACGTTTCAAGATCATAGCTATTATACTTTCAGAGATATGCTCTGGACAAATCCAAGTATGAAAAACAACAAAGGGAAATAACTAAAAAAATAAGCCAGGTAGAGTTATAGTTTTAATGCACTGCACTTCCCCTTGAAGAGATATATATCTACCCATGAAACTTCATGTTCATAGCTTGAAAACTTTTAGAGATCTGCTCGGGACAAGATCCAAGTATGAAAAATAAAAAAAAGGCAATAGCTCAAATAATAGGCCAGGTAGAGTTATGGCTCTTGTGCACTGCACTTTCCTTTGATGATTTATATATACCCATGAAGATTCATGATCATAGCTATTATACTTCTAGAGAAATGCTCTGGACAAGAACCAAGTATGAAAAACAACGAAGGGCGATAACTAAAAAAAGCCAGGTAGAGTTATAGTTCTTGTGCACTGCACTTCCCTATGTTAAGATCTATCTACCCATGAAGTTTCATGATCATAGTCTATTTACTTTTAGAGATATACTCCGGACAAGATCCAGTGCACGCCGGACACCAAGCGTGATCCCATAATCCGTCCCGTCTTCGCGGATAATAATCTAACAATTGGTCGACCAATGAAATCATTCATTAAGACGAGATAGGAGGTTTGTTTTCCGACATTGGCCACCATTTTCATTAACATCTTTTGTTGGTTTCGCCACTTATACGTCATAAGTACAGCTTATTCATTAGATTATAAGAAAATATAGGAAGAGAATAGTTTTTGTTTTCATGGAGGTATGAAACGAAAAAAATATTCAGATCTCTTAAATATATGCATTTAAGAAGACGAAAAAAAAAAAAAAAAAAGAAGACCCCCCCCCCCAAAAAAAAAGCCACACACACATACCCCCCCCACAAAACCCCTAAAACAAAACAAAAACCCCGTGATCCAAGGTTAAAAGACATTAAGTGACATTAACCCATTCCCACGCAAGCCCTCTTTTTTACGCCCCCTAAGAAAAAAGCTGTGGAAAACATTGTGGAAAATGAAGAAATTGCTTGTATCAAGCAATTTCTTCATTTTCCACAATATTTTCTATCCAAAAAGACAAAACAATTCAAAATTCCATGAAGTTGAAATTGTCGTCTGCAACTTCTTTCAATTTCTTTCAATTTGGACCAGTCTAACATATTATTGTGTGGGAATGGGTTAAATCACAAAGGATATTAGAGACAGTTTTACCAGGGTTACAGACACTTTAACTTGTTTTTAGAATCTGTCTTTTTGTCCCGAAGTTCTCAATCATCGAGCTGGTTATGATAGAGAATGATTTGTATCAAAGGTAAAGAATCGCAAAAACACTATATGAATAAAGTAAAGAACACCCAAACAAACAATGCAACAAAATCAATTTATTTTTGCATAAAATTAGACAGAACATTATTGATGTTATGTAACAATTCACATGTATTATATAATGTCAAACCACAGTACAGATAATACAACACCAGATTAACCCTTAACTGTTCAATCCCTGGTTTTTACGCCCCTGTGATTTCATAATTGAGAAAACATTGTAGAAAAATTTTCTACCCTGTGTAATGGTTTCTTTTCTCATTCCACCCGATTTTTTCTTATTACACAATGTTTTCTACCCTAATGAATAGTTATTTTTCAAATTAAATCCACTTAAAATTTTCGTCTGCAGGTCTGAAACTCGGCAAAACAGGAGGGGTTAGAGCTAAGTAATACTTAATTGTTTTGATTAACCCTTTCCTGTACAATCCCTGGTTTTTACGTCCAAGTCATTTTGCACTTGAGAAAACATTGTGGAAAAAGAAGAAATTGCTTGTAACAAGCAATTTCTTCTTCCCCACAATATTTTCTACACTGTAAAGTGGTTTCTTTTTAAATTCCACTCAATTTCAATGGTCTTCCAAGTTTCTTTCAAATTAGACAAGTCTTATATTTCGAAAAACAGGAAAGGGTTAAATAAAGCTGTTTCATCAAAATGTCAATTCAGGTTGGAATTTCTAATGTTGTACATAGTTCTGTCTGTTTATGTACAGTTTCCCTCACAAGTTGTCGACTCGGAACTGCTTCCTCTACAGTAATCCCCGCCGTTAGACACACTGTCACAAGACCGGGTTCGAGTCTTCACGCCAGAGGATCCAAGATAACACGTGCAATCTGTCCATCGGCTCCAGTTAGACCAGCTACCATCAACTATAGGAAATAAAAAACACAATTGTATAACATGTGAAATCAACTCTACGTGTAGGTTTATAGAGAAAGTCGATGTAAACTACTTTGAGGTCCAAACGAAGCATTTCACTACCTCAAAAGTAGGAGAATTTTGTTACATTCTCGTTCAACCATTATTCTTTTTTGAAACTTTAGACCGGTCCAAATCGAAAGAGGTTGCGGACGATAGTGAAAACTGGATGCGATTTGAAAAGTAACCATCATATGTGGTAGAAAATATTGTGGGAAAAAAGACAATTTGCTTGTTACAAGCAATTTCTTCTTTTCCGACAATGTTTTCTGAAGTATGAAATCACAGCAATGCGAAATCCCGGGTTTGTACAGGAAAGAGCTAAAGGCCATTTTATTTCAATACTTTTTACTGAAAAACAATTAAAACATCGCCGACGACGCTGTTAGGGAGTTCGATCAGATAGTAGAAGGCTTGTTCTCAAAATTTATAGCAAGTAACATGTAATAAGATATAAAGAGGATAATCAGCTGGTTAATTTTGATATGAAAAATCTCTCACCGTGAGAATGCGTTGTTAGGCGTTGAAAAACGAGTCCGAAGGACTTTTTGGGACGGAATTTTTTTACTGTCCATTGGGTGGTCGCTTAATACATTTTTTATAAACTCTTGCACTGCACTTTATGTTGAAAGTAACGAACGACAACTCTGCGTGGAGATTACAAGACGAAAATCCTATTTCTTCATAAGGAGTACATTCGAATGCTCCGGAGCGCCGATATACCGTATACTAGTATACTACACCCCTACTCCTTGCCCATTATACTGACCTGGACACGGGGTCGAACACTGTCTTGTCTCACTTCTGGCCCCAGTACAATCTGCTCCACCATTGTGTGGTTTCGGAAAGTTACAGGTCCTGAATCGGGTAGATGTGACATCGGATGTCGGACTCTCTACAATAAACAACATAATCAGTAGGGTTCCAATCTCCCTCACTATTGAAAACATTGATCTACAGACATTACAGACATTACAAATGAATTACATGACTTAGTTTTCATTGTTCATGTCACGTGGCACAACGGGTTTTAATGATTTTCTCCCTTTTCTGAATTCTTCGACTGACCATTTCTGGACAAGAAAATGTTAACACTTTGCCGATGCACTCAGTGAAACATTTTACGCTATGTTGTGATTTGGTGACATATGTAGTTTCTCGGCACTCAACCAATGTGTAGTACGGAAAAAATTGCTCATATATGTCGTTAGCAGCTGACCCTTTTCTTTAAAGCAGCGATTGCATATGACGAAAGCGTTGCGCATATTACAAAAGATAGGACAAATCATACACACGTTTATACATTAATGCGATCTTGAAAATTATATTTCTTGAACATAATCAATAGAAATGAGCTAATTACTTTTAATTTCGTTTTTAAATGGAACTTCCATATCTACTATACTTATCATATGGTATGGCACTTTTTTTGTCCTTCATTTTGCAAGCGCAAAGATTGTTTCTAATATTAGTAACAAATCTCTTAAACATTCGCTGCTACGGGGTGGCTGGCTTAATTCGAACTGCTAGTCAGGGTGACTTGTCATCTCAAGTTTGCTTCTTATATAGGGAAAAAGGGCGTTGATCTGAGAACTTTTCACAAATAACAAAATCCAAAACTTTTATAAGATAATTTGCGTTAACCCTTGCCAGCTTTCATTAATCATTTCCCTTATCACATTCTATAGCTTTAAGTGAAGACGTATATGAGAAGAAGCATTATTCGACAAGTATTGATAAGCTGAATGGGATTTATACGCTACTTTAAAAGTATTTCAGTCCTATCGCGGCGGCCGAAGCAACTAACCATGGACTCCTGGTATTTCTCACACTAATACTATCACTACATCGAGCCAACAGCTGATTATCCAATAATAATACTACAACTTATTTTGACTTTAATTTCAACAAAGAGATATAGGATAAAAACGAGTGTTGTGATAAACGGGAAATAGACACGAGAGTAAGAGAGTGTCTATTTCCCATGAACCGCGGCACGAGTTTTTCTCTCTGACTTTGACCACGATACCATCCATGCTTTTCTAGCTATCTCCCACTTTACATATGTCTCATTTAGAAAGCATTTTGATTTCAAATTATCATCGTAATTTTTTTTTTAGATAAACCCTGGATTTAAATATGGGAGAAACGAGCCCGGTACCTTCAGATCATACTGATTGATAATACACGACTCTTGCAAACATAGATATTAGGATTGAAATACTGTGAGAAATACCCTTAATCTATGATAACGGTTTAAAGCAGCTTCAATATTACTGGGAAAGCGATAATTTGTTTAAATGAATTAATTGATTTAACGGGGTTTAACGCTGCTTCTTACAATTTTTCAGACATATCGCGGGGGCTGGAGTACCTAACAATAGATTCCTGGTATTTCTCGCACCAGAACCACCATTGTATCCTTTCCTAGTCTCCAACTGCTATCTCAGGTTTACTATTATCCACCCATTTGTTAGAGACAAATTCTATGTGCCGCAGCCGGGGATCGAACCCATGACACCCATAGGGTGAAGATATGAAAAGATATGTGCCGCAGCCGGGGATCGAACCCATGACACCCATAGGGTAAACCAAGTGCGGAGCATGACGGCGGCTGTTTAAATGTATAAACCTCATCTATCATAATACCAGCGTTCGTCGACGACGTAAGCAATATATGTATTTTGCAAAACGTAGTACACAAATCATAAAAGGTAGGACAACCAATACAAGTATTTATATATTAACGCCATCTTTAGTTTTAGTTTGAGCATGATCAATAGAAGCGAGTTGATTCTCCTTTTTTAATTCGGTTTTAATTGTAGTTATGTCTTGAGCATACTAATCACATGGTAGGACAATCTAGGGAAGCGAGACGCACATGAGCATAGAATGTTTCTAATCTTAGTAACACATCTCATAAACGATCGATGCTATATAGACAGGCTGCAAAACATTTTGCATTTCATAGCCTGTAATAAGCTCGAATAAGAGTCGCCGAGACGATGTGGTTTTATAGTATATTTACTAAAGGACGAGCCAAATGAAACTATCAGGACTCACGTGCTGGATATACTGCCGTTTATATCTAGATATCGGAGTTATATCTTTTAAAATTCTACTCTCTACTTGGAAATTCACTGCGTTCGTGGTCTAACTGTTGATATGATTCAATCTTGCACAGCGGACGAGATGTCGCTCACTAAAATAACTATTTGTCACGAATACACGGCTTGTTGTTCTTATCAGTTTGAATTGTGAAAAAAATTTGGTATTGATCTAGTTCTTGTTGTTTATGGAGTTTTGCTGGTCAAGTTGATGTAATCTTACTGATGCGAATTGATATCGAACCAAATGGCTGTTAGATTGAATCGAAAAGCGAGTTGAATTGTCTGCAACAAGGAATACAATTTGATGGTGTGTGACAGAAATTGAGATGTATATAGTGATTTAAGAATTACACCGAATTACGGATGTAAGATTGAGTTAAGCGATCTCTCTCGGCTAGATTTTGATAAAAATGACTAGTTTGGGCCCTTGTCTATATTATTTAATGAGAAATAACTTCTTGTGTAAACATTTTTGAGTTTTTTTTATTTATCAAATAATTCTAATTGGCTACCTGTGGTATGAGCAAAGAAACAGGAAGTCAGATACAGAGCTATCTCTACCTTATTGGATGCTGGATAAAGCGTCAACCAATCAAATTCCCTCGTTTGGTTACAGATAGACTGTTCCAAACGAGTAATTCGGTCAAGGACTACAATAAACGGAAATCATAAAACACCTGAATAATAATGAATATCAACCCCCCCCTCCAAAAAAAAAAAAAAAAAAAAAAAAATGGTGTTTTACCAATACACAATTTACAACTGCAAGAGCTGTAACAGTACCATAACAAGAGGACCATGATTGTCCTATATCGCTCACCTGAGTATGATGGTTCAAGGCTTTATGAGATAATATAAAAATATCAAAGCCCTACACCTAATCCTTTTGGTGAAGAAGATTTTTTAAAGATTTTCTCCTTTAATCCTAGGTATAGTGAAGATCCAACCATATTGAGCTAATTTCAAAAGAACGGTAATTCTTTGAAGTACTTAAGTAGATGGTCAATAGGCATTAATACATACCAAATATCAAAGCTCTAGGCCTAATGGTTTAGAATGAGAGCATTTTCTATGATATCCTTCATTACTCCTTTCTGGGATTGCAAAAAAGCTTTTATTTTCAGAACACAGTAATTCTATGAAGTATTTTAGTACAGGGTCAATAGGTATTATTACACACTAAATGTTAAAGCCCTTGGCTTTATGGTTTGAGAGAAGAAGGCTTTTAAAGATTTCCTTCTTTATTTCTATGTATAATCAGGGATCCCAAAGAAAAGGGGTCATTTTCAGAATACAGATTGTTCTTTGAAGTATTTTGGAAGATGTTCAATGGATGATGATTTACACAAAATATCAAAGCCCTAGGGCTTATGGTTTGGGAGAAGAAGATTTTTAAAGTTTTCCTTCATATTTCCATGTAAAACCAGGGATCGCACAGACAAGGGCTATTTTTCAGAATACGGTAATTCTTTGACGTATTTTGGTAGAGGGTCAATAAATGATGATTTTGTTCTAAATATCAAAGCTCTAGGCCTTATGGTTAGGGAGAAACATGTTTTTAAAGTTTACCTTCTTTATTTCTAGGTAAAATCAGGGATCGCACAGAAAAGGGCTACTTTTCAGAATATAGTTATTCTTTAAAGTTTTTTGGAAGAGGATCAATAGATGATGATATGTATAAAATATCAAAGCTCTAGGCCTTATGGTTTGGGAGAAGAAGATTTATGAAGTTTTCCTTCTTTATTCCTTTGTAAAATCAGGGATCGCAAAGAAAAGGGCCAATTATCAGAATACGGTAATTCTTTGAAGTATTTTGGTAGATAGTCAATAGATGATGATATGTACAAAATATCAAAGCTCTAGGCCTTATGGTTTTGGAGAAGAAGATTTCTTAAGATTTTTCTTTTTTAATTCTATGTAAAAACAGGGATCGCCCAGAAAACGGCTAATTTTCAGAATACAGTAATTCTTTGGGTTATTTTGGTAGAGGGTCAATAGATGATGATGTATACCAAATATCAAAGCTCTAGGCCTAATGGTTTGGGAGAAGAAGATTTTTAAAGTTTTCCTTCTTTATTTCTATGTAAAATCAGGTATCGCTAAGAAAAGAGCTTATTTTTCAGAATATGGTAATTCTTTGAAGCATTTTGGTAGAGGGTCAATAGATGATGATTGGTACCAAATATCAAAGCTCTAGGCCTTATGGCTTGGCAGGAGAATTTTTTTTAAAGTTTTTTTCACTCCGTTGCCATGGCAACCAGAATTTTTCATGGTTTTCAATTCTTTTAAGTATTTTGAAAACGCATGACCTAAGGATCATTTATGTGAAGTTTTATGAAATTCCATGGTTAGTTTAGGAGGAGAAGATTTTTTTTGTAATTGTAAACGGACGGACAATGACCGATCACAATAGCTCACCCAGAGCACTTCGTGCTCAGGTGAGCTAAAAAATTAAACGTGTACTCCCTAGTATTTCGATAGAGTAGCTAGAACGAGCAAGCATAGGAAATGCACAGCAATAAATACAAACCCTTTTGTACTGAAAATGGCTTAAAAATATCCAAAGTGTATCGCTATCCGCGTATAATCACAGTAATAACTCTTATAGTAAAGAAGCGACCTGTCTAGAAGAGAGGGATCATCCGCAAAAACAAATATTTGAAAACATGTCGGATTTAGCGCAGGTTAATTAGGGTTGGTATTTGTTGAAACACCAGCCCTAATTAACCTCCGCTTAATCCGACATGAATGCAAGTTGAAGGCAAGAATGAAGCTAATGTAAGCTAGAATGTCCATTATACATTAAAATAGTCCACCTAAATCGAACCTAGTTAGTCTGTTTAATTTGTAAAGTCTGACCAGGTGCGATAATTGACCAATCACGGCTGTCAATCAAAGAATCAGTCGACCAATCGAATTATCCATTTAGACCGGAAGTGAACTTTGACATTGGCCAATATTCAAATGAAGTTTCAATATTGATTGGGAGACTAAGAAAGTCGTAACTACAACTTATTAAACTTGTAGTCATGATTTACAGGTCGCCAACCAACTAATTTACTTTTTGTTACATGTTACAGACATTACAGGCCATAAAATATCCAAAATAACATCGTTTAATATCATATTAAAACTTCCTGTTGGAGTCAGTGAGTGGGGCCAGCGATTTTTCGTACTTCCCAGACGACCCTTTTGGCTTCTCTAGTCAAATTAAAGATAATTGATATTTTACCATTACAACACTCGGTCCAACTTGACCAGTCTCGGAGTTGACCATCATGGGTAGACAATGTGTCGCCTGCACCCCAACTCTGTAAAAGATAATAAACAAAAGAAAAAAAATGGATCGTGAACGTATAAAGTATGTTGTGGTTTGATTAAACATCATGAATCCAGGCTTTTCAGTCATAATGCAGATGTTTGCGTCCTGGATTCTTCGTTTATTAACATACATACGTATGCATCAAATTTCATACACAAATCGAACAGAATTATTTCATGCACATAGTTTATCCAAATATTCGCAGCTTATAAATATTCTAGTGACGAATATCAAAACCGAGTTTAAAGCGACTTTCAGAGGAAGAAGAACAAAATGTTATCCCCCCCCTTAATGGAAATTCCAGCATTTTACAGAAATTTAAAACGCCCTGTCAAAATAACAGTCAAATCTAACATGTGGTTCGACAGCTGAGGTCATTCAGTTCCAATGATCAAGTAGATATTTATACGACAATACATTTCACATATAAAATCTACACACTAAAAATTCACAATATACACCAAATCATTTATAGGAGATATGGTAGATATAATGCTGCCTCATCAGTATCTACAAGTACCTACAACATATGAAAATACTTACCTCATCACGCACTCCTTTGTTCATAATACATTCTTCCGTCCGCCCGACATTCAAAGCTGTTGTCAACTGGAATACGAAACAACTGTGTCAATAAAATCTCCGAAATGATCTACCTTTTAATCAACACAGAATTGAAGAAAATTGAATACAAAATGAAGAGTATGTAGCAGAGAAAAAGGGAGTTATTTCAAAGAGTAATTTTTCTTCTTACTACAATATTTCCTATTGCAAATCTGACCGTGGAGCAAATCCCGAGTAGCAGCTGATCTGTGAATAAAAACCAGCTGAATTTATCCGTCCAATGTCCTTCAATAACTATAATGTCAGTAGTCGCCTATAAACAACACCTGATTAGCAGTCTCCTTTATTACTTATTAAACAGCGTTATTTTGCAAAATTAATGGTAAGTTACTTGTATTTTAAAATAAAATGGTTGGTTTGCACTGAAAGCGCCGTAACTCAACTTGAATAAGGTGTAGTTACGATGTTCAGGTCGCAAGACCAACAAAAATGCTCCACATAAATATCGAGTTCAAAGTCTACTCTCGGCGCAAATAATTGATAGTGACCGGGCTTTAAAGCAAGTACAAGAGGACCATGATGGTCCTAAATCGCTCCCCTGAGTATGATGGTTCATGGCTTAATGATATAAACAAAATGGCAAAGCCCTCTGTCTAATTATTTTGGAGAAGATGTTTACAGATTTCTCTTTTAATCCTAGGTATATTGATGATCCCACCATATAGCACTAATTTCCTTAATATGGTAATGCTTTGAAGTATAGACATCCATACATACCAAGTATAAAAGCTGTAAGCCTAATGGTTTAGGAGAAGAAGGTTTTCAAAGATATCATTATTTATTCCTAACTAAAATTAGGGATTGCACAGAAAAGGGGTAATTTTTTAAGTAATTTGGTAGAGGGTCAATGGCTGGTGAATTGTACCAAATATCAAAGCTCTAGGCCTTATGGTTTGGGAGAAGAAGATTATAACCCGTTCCCACTTGAAATTTTTTTAGACTGGTCCAAATTGAAAGAAGATGCAGACGTCAATTTCAAGATAATGGATTTATAATTTTTTTCATCTTTTTCGATAGAAAACATTGTGGATAATGAAGAAATTGCTTGATACAAGCAATTTCTTCATTTTCCACAATGTTTTCCAAAGCTCTTTTCTTGAGAGGCGTAAAAAGGAGGGATTGAGTTGGAATGGGTTAAAAGATTTCCTTCTTTATTTCTATGTAATATCAGGGATCACAAAGAAAAGGGCTAATTTTCAGAATACTGTGATTCTTTGAAGTATTTTGGTAGAGGGTCAATAGATGATGATGTATACAAAATATCAAAGCTGTAGGCCTTAGTGTTTGGGAGGAGAAGATTTTAAAAGATTTCCTTCTTTATTTCTATGTAAAATCAGGGATCATTAAGAAAAGGGCTAATTTTCAGAATACAGTAATTCTTTGATGTATTTTGGTAAAGGGTCAATAGATGATGATATGTATAAAACATCAAAACTCTAGGCCTTATGGTTTGGGAGAAGAAGATTTTTAAAGATTTCCTTCTTTATATCTATGTAAAATCAGGGATCACCCAGAAGAGGGCTAATTTTCAGAATACGGTAATTCTTTGAAGTATTTTGGTAGAGGGTCAATAGATGATGAATTGTACCAAATATCAAAGCTCTAGGCCTTATGGTTTGGGAGAAGAAGATTTTAAAAGATTTCCTTCTTTATATCTATGTAAAATCAGGGATCATTAAGAAAAGGGCTAATTTTCAAAATACGGTAATTCTTTGAAGTGTTTTGGTAGAGGGTCAATAGATGATGATATATACCAAATATCAAAGCTCTAGGCCTTATGGTTTGGGAGAAGAAGATTTTTAAAAATTACCTCCTTTATATCTATGTAAAATCAGGGATCTCTAAGAAAAGGGCTAATTTTCAGAATACTGTAATTCTTTGAAGTATTTTGGTAGAGAGTCAATAGATGATGATATGTACCAAATATCAAAGCTCTAGGCCTTATGGTTTGGGAGAAGAAGATTTTAAAAGATTTCCTTCTTTATATCTATGTAAAATCTGGGATCATTAAGAAAAGGGCTAATTTTCAAAATCCGGTAATTCTTTGAAGTATTTTGGTAGAGGGTCAATAGATGATGATATATACCAAATATCAAAGCTCTAGGCCTTACCGTTTGGGGGAAGAAGATTTTTTAAAGATTACCTTCTTTATTTCTATGTAAAATCAGGGATCACAAAGAAAAGGGCTAATTTTCAGAATACTGTAATTCTTTGAAGTATTTTGGTAAAGGGTCAATAGATGATGATATATACCAAATATCAAAGCTCTAGGCCTTGTGGTTTGGGAGGAGAAGATTTTAAAAGATTTCCTTCTTTATTTCTATGTAAAATCAGGGATCACAAAGAAAAGGGCTAATTTTCAGAATACGGTAATTCTTTGAAGTATTTTGGTAGAGGGTCAATAGATGATGATATATACCAAATATCAAAGCTCTAGGCCTTACCGTTTGGCAGAAGAAGATTTTTAAAGATTTCCTTCTTTATTTCTATGTAAAATCAGGGATCGCCCAGAAAAGGGCTAATTTTCAAAATCCGGTAATTCTTTGAAGTATTTTGGTAGAGGGTCAATAGATGATGATATATACCAAATATCAAAGCTCTAGGCCTTACCGTTTGGGAGGAGAAGATTTTTTAAGTTTTTTCACTCCGTTGCCATGGCAACCAGAGTTCTTCATGGATTTCAATTCTTTGAAGTATTTTGAAAGAGCATGACCTAAGGATCATTTCTGTGAAGTTTTATTGAAATTCCATAGTTAGTTTAGGAGGAGAAGATTTTTTTTTGTAATTGTGAACGGACGGACGGACAGACGGACGGACGGATGGACGACGGACGATGACCGATCACAATAGCTCCTCCAGAGCACTTCGTGCTCAGGGGAGCTAAAATGGGCTGCAGTACATTCTCTATTTCTGTTTTTTGGGCCAGAAACAACAACAGCAACAACAAAAAAACTACAACACAATTTAACTAGGACACTCACTTTTTCACCTGTCGAATTGTTGCTTCCCCTCAACTGCAACCGGACATTAATCAACAATTTTTATACACAACCGAATGTTGTGATATAGGAGATAAACCAACAAAGTTTCATTTCGATATCCATTTGAGTTGTATAGATCTAATATAAGTGCTGAAAGAATGATTGAATGTATGACAGACATTGATATTTTACGTATAAATAAGGAATATTACAACAGTGTCTTTTTCTATTTGTTGTTATCGTGTTCGAGAATCGTGTGTAGGTATTTTCATTGGATGATACCGAAGGTCGAATCCAATAAAAAATACCTACACATGTTTCGAGAACACGATAACAACAAATAGAAAAAACACACTGTTGTAATATTCATTTTATTATATACCTTTAGGACATGACATCAAGAAAATTCTCTTAATTGATAAAGAAATAACCAACTTTACGAAAAAAAACTAAAAAAACCCAACCCCGAAAGACAATACACAAAAAGGAGTCCGTCTTTAACGTACTCGATCAATATGGTTTTTTGGTACACGCCGAATATCGAATTTTTTTCTGTCGAGTTGTATTGGATAGCCAGATTTTAATTCATATCATTTAGATCTATAGGTATATAATAAAACGGAATTCAGTCTGTTATAAATCACATTTTTTTATTATCTTACATCGGTTTCTGTAGGTGTAAAACATGGTGTATATGTACTTGATATCCCGTCCTTCATAATCACTCTGACACTGGGACATTGCCCCCCGGGACAGTGATCGTCGTCATACACATCCCAGGCTGTGTCCCTCACCAGGGCGCTTGAGAAATGGACATACAGAAATCTAAAAAGAAACAAGGTAGATCGATAGATTTTAAAGAGCATTCTTGAAAAAAAGTTTCCTGCATATGTTAAATAAAGGTATCCCCCATCAATGTAGCTATTTATAAAAAATGGTCTTATTTCCATTTTCTACGCGCAAAAATGAATCAATTCGATAGAAAAGATTGTTTGGTCATAATCTGCTGACACGCAGTAGAACGTTATTTTACACGCAATTCTACCGTGTAGTGAAATGGAAATTTATGGATAAGTTTTAGATATGAATATTTTTTTTAAATGACGCAGCGTGATGCTAACAAATAATACAAGGACTGATTATCCCGGGTGTCACCTTGGATACATACTAATGACATAGTGAACCAACCTGAAAAAATTAACTTATGTAAGTCAAATATTCTGACCTAGATTCAAGACAGATAAGAATACATATATACAGACTTAACGACTAGTTAAATATATATATATATATATATATATAGGTATACATTGACTCAGAGAAAGCCAAATGATAGAGGACAGAGACAGACAGAAGAAGAAGGAGAAGAAGAGAGGGACAGAAGGACGTAAATTTGTGTGTGTGTTTTCTTCTCCTTTCTCTTTGTATTTTTAAGTTGTTTTTTGTTTAAACTGTTTATATGTTGAAAATAAGATTTTTTTACATTTGTCTTTTCATATTGTCATCTCCAAATAAAGATATTATTATCATTATGTATATAACTCTGAAGACCTTGAACCTTTGAATAATTATTACCTTAAAAAAGGGGGATACAACCTTCCCCAAACCCAAAAGATCCTAACAGGTACAGAGTATTAAAATGTAAAATTAAATGAAAAGGTGTTGCTTGACCGCCTTTAAGCATCAACAACTAATCTTTAAAGCATCTCCACGGTGGCTTTCAGTCATGTATGAGAGTCATGAGAGAGAGAGAGAGAAGGGGGAATACAGACAGTGACACGGAGAGGGGGAGAAGGGGGGGTACAGGCAGTATCAGAGAGAGAGGGAGAGAGAGTATGTGTTTGTGTAACCAGACAAACAGAGACCTACCTGTCCTGTAGAAGCGCTCTCGACATGGTGGTATCCTGTGCCAGTGTTTCCATATCATCGACCCACACTATACCTGTATCATCGTTAGAGAAGGAGTGAGAGCTAGGTGTAAATGTTCTCATAGTGAAGTCGTCTCGGGTTGTACCTTCGGGTAGACAAATACCAACTATCACATCCCCTTCTCTGAAATGATATATCAGTTCCATGATTGTTTGCTAAAGATAATGTAATAGAGCAGGAGTAGATAGATGCATATCCCAACCTTAATATCAAACACCATGAAATTGACCAATCGCGGCTGACAATCAAATAAATAGTCGACCAATGAAAATAATCATTTTGACTTGAGGTTAACTTTGAAGTTTGAAACTCTTGAACAAGTTAGTGGTTTGATTAGTCAATCAGGTTTTAGATTTGCAATCGCGATCCCCTAATTACAAACATAAACTAGATACATATGGCATTGAATAACTTTTGCGAATGTAAGCAGTTTCTTTTCCTGAAATTGGATAAAGTCTAATCAGGAGTCACGTATTGAAGTGATGGAAAGTCTATGAAATAGTTAATCATCATATTAGTTCGTCTGCGTTCGCTTAAATTCGTTTCTGTTCAAACTGTTTCCTTTTCTAATGTTTTCCTTATTTCTACTTCCTACTCGTTTTCTCTTTTCCTCTTATATACCTCGCAATTCCTTGTCCGACTATGTTTGTCTCGGCAGGGAACCCGTTACCGAACTGAAACTGGTAGTAATAATCCTCGGTCCTGTTTAACACAGCCACAAATGCTCTGTTTTTATCTCGTGTTGACGTTTCATATGCGATATCACCAGGATTCTTTCTGTTTAATCGCTTCATCTGTCGCACTGGGATAAAGTCCTCTTCGTCTTCCTCTACAAACACAGCAATCTGAAATACAGACATGGGGCCTCGTAAAATCAAGAAAAGTAAATAAAGTAAAGCTAATATTTAGTAAGAAATTATTTCCAGATGTTATTCCAAAGTTTTACAGTTTGATCTATTGTGTTTTACAAAGCAGTGCTGTTTTATGTCAGTGATTATTTAGAAAAGTACCGTGTGATTTCAAAAGCTACATTTTCAAGATATATACGTTCTTTCAAGATTTGCTCGTACAATTCAAAATGTTATTAATTTTTGAAAGAATTTTATTTCCACCTTTGCATACATATCGGTGCTCCAGGCCATGTTCCAGTTTGGTCTATAAACAGTGCGATCAGTCTCCAGGAATTTTTCTGGTTTGATAATCTGGTATTGCCGACTAACTGGGGTGGTGGCCGCACATTGAACTACAGACCCGTCTCCATCTCGGAACGTGGGTAATTCATCACCAGCAAAATTACCAAACCCATTTATACTGTCCTCGTCCATACTACCATCAAAAACTCGGTTGATACCCGTCTAAAATACTCATGGTAATACAAAAATGAATTGATGACATTTTATACAAGACTATCACTAAACGTAATAAGCACCTCGCCCCAATATTTAATGCCACAAGGCCGAAAACTATGCAATGCCAATATAAGGATGATAACTCCGTATTCATTAGGCTAAAACACATGAGGAACTAGCGTCTTTGAACCAGTGGCAAAATTATGCTATCCTCAACGCTAACTATTTATTAGTCAAACAGGGTCGATAACTCATAATTTCTTAATAGAATTTTAAGATCAATTGCGCATTGACA
The DNA here is from genome assembly GCA_946902895.1 of Fragum fragum. Lineage (NCBI taxonomy): Eukaryota > Metazoa > Mollusca > Bivalvia > Cardiida > Cardiidae > Fragum > Fragum fragum. The sequence continues at coordinate 21,725,889 of OX336381.1, forward strand.
TCTTCAACTTCTTACTTATACTTCCGCCAAGTATCAATCGAATCAGTCATAAACTGAAAAAGTTGTACCAACAAGCATCTTGTGAATCAGGGGCATTTACGCATTAACTATTCATAAATTTTTCACGAAAGCTGTTTTTTGTACATCTACAATTCCTAAAGGACACTTCTGCCATATGAAATGATTCGAACAGAACATGAAAGAGGAGTTGTTCAGACAAGCATGTTTAAGTCGAATTCATTTCAAGTCAGAAATATATCGTCGTTGCCATTCTATAATCTCGTAACTACAGCTTGAATCAAGCCGTAGTTACGAGGTTTAGAACGACATGACGATATATTGTTATACCCGTCTTCTTTATAAACAGTTAATATCAGGCTAAAATAAAGTGTTTTATATAAAATATAGATCTTTTATACCATTCTGAGCAACACACAGTTTATACGAGAATGAAATCTTCATTGTTTATATAAGTTTGGACTTGAAACGGCTGATGAAAGTTTGAAATTCACAAGATTGATACCATTCCTAAATATACATGGTTTAAAACAGTCAGACATTCTTTATGCATGCATAGATACATGCTATTAATCTGAAAAAAAAAATCTCAACCCATTACAGTCAGAAAAATGAATTGTATAGACAATTCTGAAATATACACAGTTTTTAACTGTCTGATATATCCTGTTTAGATCAGCAACAGAGAGAAAAGATACAACAACGAGAAATAAATACAGTTTATACCAGTTTTGGATTAAGTAGATTTTCCCGTAAGAAAATATCGCTTTATTTGTTTACTAGTCCAAAATATGCTTAATGTAAACCTGCCAGAAATAAACATGGCTAATATCAAATTGAATATTTCAAAATACTCTTATTTCAGATAGATCTAGCCTAGTTGGATTGATTGATTGAATTGGGTTTAACGCCGCTTTTAACAGCCTAGAAAGATAACTGAGTAGAAATAGAACAACTATTATTTACAAATTGCCTTAATCAATTACAATGTTATTTATCTAATCTAATAACAAATTCGATAATAAGAAATTATAAATCGATTTACTCAACTTTGATTGATAGACTGAATTATTTTTTTATATTTGTAATCAAAAAAACGATTTACCAATGTCGTTGTTGTCGAAACCAGATATACACAAAGCTCTATGTCAGAAGAAGGGTACGAATCCTCTAATTGTTAATACTCGACAAAACTCACTTGTTGCGATGATTCAAATAAATACAAAATAAGTATTGTGTAAGCTCTATTTACGACATTTTTGTAAACCAATGACAATATAGTTTAATGGAAATACAGTGAGAACTGTAACTTTAAAACTCAAAGTTCGCCTCCATATCTGGAGCCCGTCTTACCCCGTCATCGTCACCAAACTGCAGATTCCGTACAGTACTGACGATCGAGCTGGTAAACTTATTTTGGGCATGGAAACCTATAGCTCCGGCTACAATCGAGTTATCGGCATTAGACTTGAAGCCCGACAGATAAATGTCCGATACCCAGATAGGACCGTCATACATCACTATACCAATATAATGGTCGAACCTGGAAAATATGTAGAGAAATAATATTAATAATGGCATTCGTGGAGAGTTACCTTGTATCCCATTAACACTGAGATGATCCTCGTCCATTAAATAATGAACAACAAATTTATTCAACACTCTATTGACCAAAGGTCAACAATGTAAATTCATGGTTCAAGTCCGAGGACGAACTGTGTTAACCCGAGGTGTGTTAATTCTTTCCAGTACAAATACGGGATATTACATTCCTGAGATTTTTAACTTGAGAAAACATTGTCGAAAAAGAAGAAATTGCTCCTAATCCAAGCAATTTCTACTATTTCCACAATATTTTCGACCTCATAGGGTGGATTTAATTCAAATTGCATTCAATTCTCATTGTTGTCTGCAACCTCTTTCAATTTTAACTGCTGGAACATCAGGCACACCCACCGTCTGAGATTCAAATTGATATTAGTTTGCAATAATAATAATAATAATAATAATAATAATAATAATAATAAAATAGGGAATATTACAACAGGAATATTACAACAGTGTGTTTTTCTATTTTTTAATATCGTGTTCGAGAATCGTGTGTAGGTATTTTTTATTGGATGAGACCTTCGGTCTCATCCAATAAAAAAAACCTACACACGATCCGAGAACACGATAATAAAAAATAGAAAAACACACTGTTGTAATATTCCTTTTATTATATACCTTTTCGGAAATGACATTAAGAAAATTCTCTTAAATGGTCAAGATATAACCAACTTTACGAAAAAACCCGAACGTCAATACAGAAGAAAAGAGTTCGTGTTTAACGGTACTCGACGAATACGGTTTTTTGGTACACGCCGAATATTGATTTTTTTTTCTGTCGAATTGTATTCGATAGCCAGATTTTAATCCTTATCTTTTATAGGTAGCGTACATAAAAAAATAAAATAACCGAGGACATAAAGAAAAAATACATCGTTAGACGTACAAACTGCCGATTAAATATTCTGTAGTTCAGACGTACAGATCGCCTTACTACGATAGATTTATTGATTGATTTAATGGGGTTTAACGCCGCTTTTAACAGTATTTCAGTCATATCGCGGCTGTTTGAGCACCTAACAATGAATTCCTGGTATTTTTCACATCAGTACTACCATTACATTCTTTCCTAGCCTCCAGCTGCTATCCCACTTAGGTTAACGATTATCCACCCATTGGTGAGAGACAAATGTCGGAAAGTATATGTGCCGCCACCGGGGATCGAAACCATGACATCCCATGATTGAAGATTAGGAGTCTGACGCGCTACCGACTGCGCTGTGACGGCGGCAACTACGATAGAACAGAAAATAAATGTCGGATGTCAAAATGCACTTCCGGCAAAACCATTTCTTTAAACAGCGGCGGAAATCCATTCACACTTTGGAATTAAAAAGGATTATAAATGAAAGCTTGGAGATAAAGCTATTTTTTCACAATTGAAATTGCAGACATTTCTTTATACTCAAAAGCGAATTAGCACATTAAGCATTAGCACCGATTTTTTCCGTCTAGGAGTAGGTCGGTTAGTTTGGGTACGCCCTTATCCGTTTGCCGTCCTCATTTGTATAAAGTCAAGGGCGGAGACGGCTGAATCAATCGTAAAACTATAGAATGCACGCAGGACTCATGAAAATGTAAATACTCGAGCATGTCCATCACTATGATGCACTGAAAATAGTGTTTTTCGTATCGGACTAGTTTTTGTGAAAGCTTTTCTTTTACCGGAAGAAAATTCCAGATTCCTAATGAATCACTTACGCTGCTACACCGTTGCCATAGGCATCAGGATAACCCTCGGCGTTTTCATTGTTCCCTTGTGATTCTCCCATTATAACACAATCGGTCAGATACTGATGTTGGGGACCTCCACTGAAATAATAAAATACAAGATAAGTAAATAAAATAATAATGAAAAAAAAAATCGCGCACAGAAAAGACATATCCGTAGAACAAAGCTATTCTGCAAATCTCTGAATTTGGATAGGTCTAAACTTTTACAAAACAGTAAACAGAGGCTACAAAGACATTCGGTTTTATTTTGAGTCGTTGATGCATATCTTTAGTTAGAGTAATTTGTACCTTCAAGCTTTTACTACAGCTTTTCATTAATCCATCGATTTCTCAAAGTATCTAAATCATATAACCGTCTTTTCTCAATAACCATGCGTATAAAATAACCGAAAAGGAATAAAAAAGTAGATAATTTCAAATATATTTAGTTTTTATATTTAAAGTACAATCAGATTAATGTAGTTTCGAGCCCAATTGGCTCAGTAGATAGAAGCCCCTACTGACTCAACAGACAAACCAAATATCTCTCGGATGAGGTCCCGTGTGACGATGCTTTGTACCGAGCACGATAAAGAAACAAGGGGGGGGGGGGGCTACAAGTTGTTTAATCCGTTATCCTTGATCTATCCCCCATAACAACTAACTATGTCTCGGGGTCGTCGTTCATGTGGACAAATCTTGCCGTAGACACGATAAATATTTTTTTTGTCTGGATGGGGCTTTACGCCGCTTTTAACAAATTTTCAGTCATATCGCAGCGGTCGAAGCACATAACAATGGATTCCTAGTATTCTCACACCATTACCACCATTACATCCTTTCCTAGCCTAAAGCAGGTTTATGATTAGTGAGAGACGAACAAAACTACAACTATCAGATAGGTCTTACGTTGCAAGCTGTACTCCGCGACGACTCTCAGCTAGTCTGAAATAAATAGAAACTTATGATTGACAACAGAAATCACGTATACGACTTTCTAAGTTTAAGACTTGTCCTAATTGAGAGAGGCTGCAGATGACAGAGGCTGCAGACAACAATGAAAACTGGATCCAATTAGGAATAAAACCATCCTATGTGGTAGAAAATAATGTGGGAAAAGGAGATTTTTTTTGTTACAAGCAATTTCTTCTTTTTTTCACAATGTTTTCTGAAGTATTAAATCACCGTGACTTAAAATCACGGGTTTGTAAAGGAAATGGTTAAAAAACACATATTATTATTGCCAATAACAATTTTTTGTAGTGTGACTGTTTTAACTGCGTCGCCATTGTTAACTTTGAAAGTATATTCTGTATTATTTCACGGATTCAATCGAAACTCGGCGGAATATAATTTTTAAGAAAGGTAATTCTATAAGATTTATTTGTAGGAATTATGTTTAATTTCATTTTTTTCAACAATCCAACGCGTCAGGCACCTGTGTACGTGATTGTGGCCAATCGGTTTCTTTGAATAGACTGAAAATACAATCCTAGCTTTTTACAAATATAAAATATTAATAACCCAATGATTTGTCCCTTAATCTTCAGTGAGTTTCTAGTGATAAATCGTCGTTGGACGTGCAAAATATATGCGAAACTACAATTTGAATATTTTGATGCCCCCGCATCGATAGATCGGGGGCATAATGTTTTACCGGTGTCCGTCTGTCTGTCTGTCCGTCCTTCTGTCTGTATGTCTGCAAAACTTAACCTGCCAACTAAACATTTTCCTATAACTTCAACTCTGATTAAGTTACAATGCTAATATTTGGTATGTAGATAGGTCTCAACAAGGCGCAACTGGGGAAGGTCATTTCATCAAGGTCAAGGTCAAAATTTAAACCCTTTTCCCTAAAACGTTACTCAAAAACTTAACCTGCCAACTACACAATTTCCTATAACTTCAACCCCAAATAAGTTACAATGTTTATATTTAGTATGTAGATAGGTCTCAACAAGGTGCAACTGGCGAAGGTCATTTCATCAAGGTCAAGGTCAAAATTTTAACCCTTTTCCCTAAAACAAAGAAGAAAAATACAATAAAAATCACCCGTTTCTAAAGTTTCGGGGGCAGGTTGTTTCACAAACACATCTTGTTTTTAAATTGCATGTTGATATGAAGGTAATGTTGAAAATAATATTGGTTTATATTTGTTAACATGTTACCTTCTCTAAATAAACATATTATCATAATTATTATCATTTGTTATTTATATTCATTTATATTATATGACCATTAATATGACTTACGAGCATTGAGATATCACGAATCCACCTCCCCGCAACCACAGGTTGATTAGTCGGTTTTTATAGCCTGAAATACACAATTAAGTTTCCATATGACAAAGATAAACACTTGTCCCAATTCAAAGTGGTTACAGATGAGAATTTCCGACACTCCAGCATTGAAAGTAGGTGCCATATAGGGTAGAAAATGTGACTCTTTTTTCCCCTTTGTTTTTAAGGCTTGTTTTTTCGGTTGTCAAAATACATAACGGTTAATTTTGTTCGAAACGACACAATCCAAATTTCTGTAAAATAACGGAAGATGCGGACAAAAAGAAAGCTCATAAATTCAAACTAGGTCACGTATTCAACTAATATATGGGATCAATTAAGAATTTCATAATGAAGGCTTGTTATTGGCTTAGACATATGTTTTGACAAATCAGAGCCCTTAGTATGGATTTCACAGGTTTGATTTAGACTGGAAGGTAAATGCAAAACCCAATACTAATTTGAATCGACCAATGGCGACTGTCAATCAAATGACAACTCGGCCAATTAAATCTTTAATTCAGACCAGAAAAGAGTTTTGAACTCCAACATTGGCTGTCAGTTTTGTTCATCTTTTTTTGTTGATTTAACGACTAAAGCGCCGTAACTACAGCTTATTCAAGCTGTAGTTACGACGTTTAGGTCGCTAACCAGCTGTACTACTTTTTTGTTGAATGCTCCTGGTCATAAATTTTGCAAACAACGTCGTTTAATTTCGAAGTGGGACTTTCTGGCGGAGTCAGTGGGCGTGGCCAAAAAGAGTATTAAGTGGGCAGGGATAGTGATTGGTCAATTGACCAATCACTGGCTGTGCCGTCTCCCTCAGACAGGAAGTTCAACTTAGATATCGAACAGCGTTTTTTGCAAGACTTATGGCTATCAAAATATCGAATAGTTTGTTGGCTACCTAAACATCGTAAATACAACTTGAATAAATGAATTCGGATAATATAAGTGTCAATAAGAATTAGAGGGTCGGTGTCCAGTGGTCCAATGTATATATCGTCATTAATCTTTTTTTTAAACGAATTGTAAACACGGGGATCAAAGTCGAGTTTATTTGTTCCTTTAATTTGCCAGAGTTCGTGAGTTGTGCAAAGTCCTTTGACATTAATGAGAAGAATTAACGTTGGATAATCTTTTTAAAAAGTTTTTTTAAAAATATTTGTAAGATCACAAAGACGGACCCCTTTTGCTACCGAGAATGGCGAGCGCACTGAAATGATAACTTTCAATAGTAATACACTTTAAGGTTATGCTCCCTCAAAATTACCGATTTAATCAATTTTACCAGTATGTAAAGCCATTTTGAGTTTACAGAATTCTTTAGATATAATTTATACATATTCCTGTTACACTTACCAGTAAATCTGTATAAAAACACCGGGGAGGGGTCCGAATTTCTGTTTGTAGGATCAACCAGTGGATTATATCTCATACAACCAGCAACATCACCGTCCGCATTTACAAGAATGTTGTCAAAGTTCATTCCACCCTGTACATAATATGCAAGTTTATATCTTTTAGTGAGCAAATAGGTACTCGAGACTATATCCAAATACACTAATAAAGTAGTCTCACAGAAAAAGCTTCTATATAAATATTGAAACAGTTTGGATGAAATAGAATCCATTCCTTCGCGAAGAAACAACTTCACAATACAAGATGGCAGCTTTCATCCCACATCGCTCAACCTTGTCGTCTTTCAAACTGGTGAGAATTAGGGACAAATTAAGGCATTTGTTGCAAATATGAATACTTTAGTAGAAGTTCACAAGAAGGAGTTTATTCAATGTTCTTGTTGGTCTTACCAAATTCAAAAGAATTCCGCCTGTATTTTTAAGAATACAATTTCCAATGTCCTTGTGTAAACCCACAGTAACCCCCCTACTAGATTCTTCTAGTTTGTGGACAGAATTCGAATGCAAATAGGCTATAATTTAACACGTTTGCTAATGGGATACAAGAAGATTTAACGTAATAATTATTGAAGCCTGAGACTTTTCTTTTGTTTCTATTCTTATTTCAATGCGTAAGAATATGAAAACACGCTGTGCTCTAAATCCTTGGGTCATGGGTAACGAACTGATATCCCGGCAAACACTTTTTCCCACAAATCACAGAAATCATCTCGACATGCATCCTTTGTCTGTCATCGATTCACAAATAAAAAATAGTGCTCCGATGTGGGATGAGCGGTTAAATGTTGTGGTTGTTCTGATGTTAAATGTGAAGCTATTGATAGATAACCAGCAGCCACAATTAAAGTAACTACTAAAGAAATTTATCTTAAAAATCTTTTGTTGGCCATAATGCGACAACATAGTCTCTGCTTCATCATTTATGTTAGATATATCAACTTCAAGACGAAATCAAATGTCATGTTTGCAGAACCAAATTAGAGATTGTTTGAAATTTGACACGTCTCCCCACTATGTAGATAAATGAAGTAAATGAAAAAGTGAGGAAATACTTGACAATTTTGTGAGGTTTCATCAAAATCAGTCTAAAGATTACAGAGCATTCGTTTGGACAAGAATATGTCAATTCACGGAGTAAAATGGAGACCATTTTGAAAACGGCGATCATATTGAAAAAGAAAATCGTCATGCAAACTTAGAGGGAGGAAACTGAAAAGTGTGCGAAGTTTCATCAAAGTTGGTCAAACGGTTACCGAGCATTCTTCTTGCCAAGAAAACGTTGACGGTCGGATGGACAGACAAATGGAGCAAGCAAAAACTATAGGTCTACCATATATATAGGTGGAGTGTATAGTTAATTAGACAAAAGAAATAATTCCTACGATGAAGATAGAGAAGTTGATTATGCGACAAAATAATTACCCTGTCGTTTGAATGAGCTACATTATTGTCTGTCGTGTACAGAGGAGTTCGGGATGCTTCTTTACGTCGATAAATACCGAGGGATTCCGACTCGCCGACAGGAACTTCCGGGAACGTGTGCCAGATGCCGAAACCCTGCAAGGAACAACATGGTTAGGTTTACGATTTGAATGATGGAAACTCGATTCCAATTCTCCTGATAGAATTAACAACATTATTTGTTTCAGTTTATCCATGACAAGACGGCACAATTTTAGACAAGTCCAAATAGAAAGGAGTTGCAGACGACAATTTATAGCTTATTTTTTTTTTTTATCTTTTTCAACTTTCTTAATAGTAAACATTGTGTTAGATGAAGAAATTATTTGTAACAAGCAATTTCTTTATTTTATACACTATTTTCCCGATAGTTTTTCTTGAGGGGCGTCAGAAAGCGTCACTGTAAGGGAATGGCATAAACAATTATGTTTATCATTTGAATGGTTTGAGCGGAAGAAATGATTAAAGACCTTGACTTATTAATCAAATTTATTAAATGATATTCTTTTTATATAAAGAAAATACTGGTGTTTAGTCCCTTGTTCCTATAATGAAAACAGAACCCTAGTTCTTACCTCACCTCCCGCAGCCACATTGTCTACTAAAACTGTCTCTGGGGTCGTGATCCAAAATGCTGTTGGTCTGAAATTGAAGATCGTTATTAAAAATTAATCCCAACCTTTAGAGAACTAATGGACTACGATATCATGGTTGGTATAATCAAAGAATTGCTAAGCTTTAAAAAAAAATGTTTTTCAAAGAATGGATGAAGGCACAAAGTCAAGTTAAACAAAAAACTTCTATGGAGAAAATAATGGTTTTAAGGAAGTGCTGGAACAGAGTCCAAATATCATAAATCACATTATTAAATGAGGAAAAAAATATTGCTTGAAACGATCTGGTTTAAAAAAATATTCTCTTTCTATCTTTGTTGGCTCGGACAGACCCTATAAAGAAAATCTGAAACAACACAATAACAAGTTCGATAAAAGTCAACTAAGAGGTGCTACACGTTACCTTACATCTAAGATATCTGGTTTCGGACTAGAAGAGTTTTGTATCTTCCTTGTTTGCTTTAACACAAAATAGGGCGCGCCTAAGTGAAGCCAAACTATAACACCAGGGACATCCCATGAACAAACTTCGAAATGGTTGATCCACTAAGGCTCTAACATAAATGTCCGAGAATTTAGATCCGGAGTTCTTTTTTCTATGATCGATTTCCCCCTTTTTGTTTCCATAGCGATAGATTTTAATTGTTTAACAATTTTTGAAGAACTTCAGCAAAGGAACAATCCTATCAGGTTTCATAAATACTGACCCACTTGCTTTGGGAGAGAAGACATTAATTTAAACAAACAATCAATCAAACAAGAAAACAATAAACAAATCAAACAAACAAACAGAAACAAATAAGAACACACGACTTGGCAACGATACGTGACGCTGGATTTAGCTGCTGCGACCACAAGAGATCGATCTTAGAACTTCACGGCCAGATGAGGTCAAAGGTACGGACGGACGGATTCATAACTGGCACGAAGATATTAAAAAAGCCTACCTGAACTTCGGCTAGTGGAGCCTTATACTATGATATCCGGAAATTCATTGGTATTGTAAATAATGTTTGACCTGGTAATCACATAATATTCCCTTTGACTCTTAACAATATTCGGAAGAAACTTCCAAGTCAAGATGTACAAAGCCTTTTCTCTTGTGGCGTAAAAAAGCATGTGAGTTGGAATTAGTTAAACAATCATTTGTACTTAATATCGATAGAAAGTTCGACAGGGACTGGACTCTAAATCCATAACTCGTGAGTTTGAAGCAGATGCGATTTGACTTTTGTAATATATTTTACAATATTTATTTTCTATCTTACTTTTTATAATCGGTACAACATAAAAGGTGGATTCAAACAGGACACATAAAGATTACAATATGATTTAACCAGAGCTTCAACCTTCAATTTCTAAATGAAAATTCCATCGTTAATGTTGCCAGTCAAAGCTATTTCATAAAAAAAGGGAAGCAACAAAATAACGAGTAGTTCAAAATTCACATAAAACTTTAAAAAGATCCTGCTTTAGATTCCAGGTGTATAATGTGAGATGAAAATCGACCAATCACTGGCCCCACACACTTATTTCGTTAGCCCCTCCCATTGACTCCAACAGGAAATCCCGCTTCGATTTTAAACGGCGTTAAGACCAGTAGCATGTAACAAAATAGTAGAATAGTTTGTTTGCGACCTAAAAGTCATAACTACAGCTAGAATAAGCTGTTACGACGTTTAAATCGCTAAACAAACAAAGAAAAAAAAGCAGCCAATGTTGGAGTTAAAACTCCATTTCTGGTCGCAATGAATGATTTCATTGGTCGACTGGTTACTTGATTGATAGCCGAGATCGGTCAATTTACTTTGAACTAGTTTAGTTGTAATGCTCGTATTAAAAAGATTTGCTTACTTCTTAGCATCCGTGGAAAAAAACCCATTCTTCACTCCTTGTATTGATACGGCAAGATTTCCCCGGAATGATGTCGCTCTTTCGGCCCCGTCTTCTTCGAAAAAGGCATGACCAAGTACATTATAGGCGACATTCTCTGTTATCTAGAATAACAATCAGAACTTTCTTTCTCATTTTATAGCCAAAATAGAATAACCTCTGTAACTATCAAATTACACTCTGCTTACTTATACACTGAAACGAAGTCGTTTAGACGTTCCTGCTATAAAGACAAGCTCTTTTTGATTGCTTTTATCAAAACGACAGACACACTAAGCAATTATCTTTTATAATTATACAGAACTGAAATTTAGACAAATGAACATTAGACATGAACTCGAGGTTTTAGTGGTTCCTTTACGCTTTCCCACACCATCCCACTTTTTTTACGCCCCCCCCCCCCGCAAAAAGGGGGAAAATAAGAATTGTTGTGAAAAATGAACGATTGCTTGTCGAAACTTCTTCATTATTGAAAATGTTTCCCAACACAAAAGATAAGCCGTTTTATCAACTAAAAATGTCGCTTTGACTTTGGACCAACCTAAGATTTTGACGTCTTATCTTGGACTAAGGCTTAGATTGAAAAGGGGCCGATAAAGGGAAATAACTTCGAAGATGAGGTTGTTGGAACAATGTAATTATCCCCCTTACCATAGCATGAATTTCGTTGATGGCACTGTCGAAAGGATATGATGCTTCATTATTTTTCTCTCTCGTTTATAGATTAAACCATCACCTTCTGTTTGTCGCTATGAGCTCACTTACTAACTATTCGACAGAAAGATTACGGTAACAAAATATTGCAAAAATAACCCTTTTAGTTAGGAAATTACCTAAGCTTGTTTATTCCAATTGAAGGTACGGGATTGATATCTAGAACTTACCTCGACACCAAGCTGGGTCTCCGATGTTCCGTATGTTCCATGTACTACCACAGCACGCTGAAAGGTGTTGTGGATAGAGTTGCGTTTGATAACGGCCTCTTTATTAGTGACGTCACCGCACATGTGGAAATGAATCGGGTAAAACCCTGACAATGAAATAAAACATTTTTTTCCTCTGTATTGTACACGCAGGAAAATAAGAACATGCTATAACCCGATCTATATTGAATGGTTCTGTTGGTTTCAACCATATAGCTACCAATTTCACTATGAATAAATTTCTATTGAACTGTTGGCTTAAGTTGTTAAAATCATAATGTGTTGATAAAGCAAGTAAAAACCTTCTATTTATTTTGAGCTGTTGAAGGATGATAAGGAAGATTAAAATACGATAGAGATGTAACATCTTGTATTTGCTTTGAGCTACGGATGAAAATTTTGATATTTCACGACATCGAAGGTCGAGTGGATTATCAAAATTTCATCAGTGAGAAGCAAATATAAGATACTGTATCGTATTCGTAACGTAATATTCCATTCATTACACCCCCCCCCCTTTTTTTTTATAAATTTGGTGAAAAACTTTATTTCTACAAGTATTTCCCTTCTCCCTTATTATTCTGATTACGTTTATTCGCACTGTGACGACATCTAAATGGAAATGACATAATCTCTTTAGAGAATTTTTTCTTTAGAAAATTTAGTTGACCTTTCGTCTCTTCTCCTTTCTCTTGCCTGTTATATTCAAGCTGGAAACCGCAAGTAAAAGATCTCCCAGATCAAAAATATGTCAATTCTAAATTATTTTCATTATTACGAGAATTCGACCACCTTTTATCGCTAAAATAAAACAAATTACAGCACACTGTAGTAGAACATGTTTTCAATAACATTGTTGATTTCTTCCTCTAATATCACTATCAAATACCGGCTTAACCCATATTTCTAGTCTAAGAGAGCCATGGTCTATGTAAGTAACGTGTTACTATCACTTTGTGAGATTGTCAGTAAGTTTTTTTTTCTCTCTATTGTTTGACAGAATTTAATTCTTAAACTTGCCCAATCTGAGTAGTTCTGAACAAATGGACAATGTTTGTCATTGTACAGTTATTCAATACATTGGCCTCGAATGCCTACCGCTTAAGGAAATTTTAGAGGTCATATTGCCAATATCAGGGGACCATGTCCCATGTTACAGCATGTCGAAGAAATTTGTCGCTGAACTCAAACCGGGAAGACCACATAAGGCAGCTTAGTGAAAATCAACGAGAAAAGGGCACGTTAGGCATTGTATTCCACCGGAACAACATGTCCTATGTTGCCATGGCTACTATTTAGGAATACGGCTTCAAAATGGTTCAACATGCACTTTATACAGCTGATTTAGCAACCTTCCAACAACTAGTTTTTCTTCAAGATAAAATAAGAACTCAGTCATTCTATACTCGTGATATCAAGCAAGCTTTTGATGCATTTGTTAGGCCCCAGATGCTTCAACATCGTCGGGCAAAGTGTGCTAACTACTTTGAAAAATACATAGATGATAATTTTAAGGTCAAACCTCTACTCCCTGCTTTAGGCCACTTACTTTTAAATCACCCCTTGTATGTGGGAATTACATTTCGTTGGTTTAATTCTAAAACCTCGTAACTACAGCATTACTCAAACTGTAGTTGCGAGATTTCGAAGTAAACTGACGATATTTTGATATACTAGAGACAACTCATTTACAAAGAGATAAACTATCCAGTGCTGTGTATCACAGTAGATCGTTAACCCCTGACATGAACGGATACGAAAAGATAATTAACGATGTGCATGGTCTCCGAGTTTGTTATTTATTGTCAGAGTTTGATATTTACTTGGCAGATTGTACCGTGTATATAGAGAACTCCTTGTGTAACGCATGTAACGCGTTCTTTAGTGGACAACTTCAGTATTGTTTTGACGAGAAACTTCAAACAGCCCTCTGATTACACTTGAAAGCACACCTTTTGTCTCAGGTAATACAGACAAAGGCCAACAAAAACAAACATGCCCCACAAAACAAAACACTCCCCACCCCGAAGACAGAGGAAGAAGAAGAAGAAAAATAAAAAACCAAAAAAAAAAACCGATTGGTTCATTCCAAATTCATTCACTAAATACAATATCGATAAAAAGTGCTGGTATATGTAGAAAAAGATATATTTCTTATTTCCAAAGTCTATTTTCAAATTTTTGCTCTCTTAAAATATCCTCTTTTCCAACAACTTGGCAACAATGAGCTCAGTATATTCGTTTCATACTTAACGGGTTAATTTGTTTGTTTGAATGGGGTTAACGCTGCTTTAAACAATTCTTTAGTCATATCGCCGAGGCTGGATTACCTAACAATGGATTCCTGGTATTTCTCGCACCAGTACTACCATTACATCCTTTCATAGCCTCCAGCTGCTATACCAAATAGGTTTGCGATTATCCATCCATTGGTGAATGTCGGCGGAACGCGATCGGCTGGATGGGTGGGCGTTAAAATTACCTTGTGTGCGCAACTCCTCCTATAGTTCTTATGGATTTGGATGAAAATTTCACCAAACGTTTGTCTTAACGTGACCCAGCTCATATTATACACGTCTTGCGATTCAATGCTGCACCTTGCAAAAATATTGTCAAAATTGCTGTGTGCACAAATACTCCTATAGTGAGATTTAATAAAATTTTCATCAAACGTTCACCTTCGTGTGATCAAATGAATATTATCAGTGTTGTGTGATTCAATGAAATTCACACATAAATGAGACTAACTGTCAAAATTCTTGTGTGCAAACCTGATTTTGTGACGATGCTGTCTCTTATTTCTATTTGTGAATGTTTATTTACCTATTGGTAGTATTGTATTAACCCTTTCCTGTTTTGCAAAATTTTAGACCTGCTGAAATTCAAAGGTTTTGCAGACACAATTTTAAAGCTGATATAATTTGTAAAGAACCATTCAGAAGGATAGAAAAAATAGTGGAAAAAGAAAAAAATGCTTGTTACAAGCAATTTCTTATTTTTCAACAATGTTTTCTCAATTATAAAATCACAGAAACGTAAAAACCAGGGATGGAACAGGAAAGGGTTAAGAAATCTTAGGCCTGGTGGCAGTGTTTAGTTTACCTTTATCCGTCGGCTGTCCAGCATGGAACAATTCTATACCCTCGATATGGATGGAACCAAAACTACGAATAGTCTGAAACACGAAACTGTTGATTTATATAATGATCTTAAAACATCAAAAAACGCTGACCAAAACTTATTATTAAATTCCCATGATAAAATATTAGACCAATCCAAATTGAAAGAAACTGCAGACGACAATTTCAAGTTGATAGAATTTTTTTTTTCGTCTTTGGTGATATAAAACATTGTGGATTATGAAGAAATTGCTTGATACAAGCGATTTCTTCATTTCCATAATGTTTTCCAAAGCTTCTTGAGGGGCGTAAAAAGGAGTAATTGTATGGGCATTGGTTAAAGTACAATGAAATTATAATAATGAACGTTCTTTAGTACTTCTTTTACATAAATATTAAAGCATCCCTTCTGGTCAATATTTATTTTATTCCTATTTGAGATAAAGTCGATGCGATAATTTAAAGTAGTTATGAAAACCTAAAAGAACATTGTAAATGATCACAGAGGAAAACAAAGGAACAAGTAAATCCAAACTTTATCGTATTATTACATGCCAGAATCCTTGAAGAACCTTAGTTGTTTTGTAAATGTTTAAGACCTTATATATTTTCCCATATATAACTATCTTACCTTGATATGGCCGCCATATGTATCGTAGACAAATTCGTTACAGTTCCTATTTTCTACTGGGCAGCCAGTCTGGAGCTCACCACGTATCCTGATATTTCTTGTCAACAAACCCACCTCGGCTCGCATGTCGATTCTATTTTCGATTTCTCCAAAATGGCGATATTTCATCTCGTCTGAATCAAGCAAAAGCAGTTGAAATTTCTATTTTAACTGATGTTTTCAAAAACAATGGAACAATAACCTCTACAATGTGGAACCTTGTTAGTCACATATGCCAATATATCTCATGAAAAAGTAATTCGACCAAGTTAAAAATTTTAAAGGAAAAAGTGACTATTCGTGTGGACTAAGTTTTTATAGAACTTTTCTAGCAAATGTGTCACACACATAATATCAATTTTAAATAAAATAGGTATATTATGGGAGACTATTCTAGATGGATTTTTGTATGAATTATTCCCCTTTTCTAGCCATAATCACACAGTGGAAAAGCCGAGCGATTGGTGTCGTATGCGGTATTTTAGTTTCAGTGTCCATATCCCCCCTTTCAATTCACACGATCGAATACTGCCTTCATAAACAATTCTTTACATGCATGTAGATATATCGTGGTAGTTGGCGATTTAAAAGAGATTACAACTTCCTTTAGAACTAAAACCATCTTGGTCGTCAAATAAATAAAAGTTTGATAGTCATGATAAAGTGTTAAAGACACATCTACTAAGGTATCAGTTTTACTTTTTTAATTTGATACACAATTGTGAGTTGTAAATACTAAAACATTGCATTAGAACAAATAGTAAGATTTCTTGAAAATAACTGATAATTTCAACATACCATCGAAGTCGATTGGAAGCAACTGTAACAGCCTAAAATCGGCAATATAAAGGGGTAAAACGAATAGACTTTTTTTAAAAGGAATACATATACAGTGTATCCGTTTTGTCTGTAATATTTGCCCATGAAAAGTTGATAGGCGTGACCATATTTGATGTATCACGCATACAAAATCGTGAAGTTTCTATTCGAGTTTATCTTCTGTAAAACGAATTTATTTGTGTACAATATATTGTTCCAAATGCAAAATTGATGTCGATGTAATGACAATTATCATTTTATTCATTTTCTGGATTTACGCAGTAATAACAACCCTATTTTTTCGCATGAAAAAAGCCCGTTTTTCGATTTGCTATTGAAATTCATATATATTTAGGTATTTTTTCCTTTTGTAAAATTTTGTTCGGACTATTGTACGTTTGAACACAGAACTTACGGTCAAGCTGTATTGTATTTGAGTTGATGATAGCTTTTATTTTTCGTACTTCGGCATGCTTCCACGAATAATCTGTCGAGGTAATAACTACACTGTCACCTGTAAAGGTAATGAATAAATATAACAGAGTCTGGTCCAGTTAAGATGTCCTATCTTCCATTAAGAATATTGGTAGAATTACTTTCGTTAAATGATCCAAACTCTTTTAAAGCTCATAAAGAAAAAAAATGTCATAATTATGTTGCAATTAATCGTTCAAATCAAGGTCCTATTATTCAATTTCGATTGAACATAGTGTCCAAATTGATTCACAAGATATAATCAAAGATTCTCAAGCCGAACTGGTACTTACCGACTTCCCATTTTGATACATCCCGTGCAAGGGAGAGAACAGGATAACCTTCTGTCAGAGATACTATAAGGAAGTCAACAGAAGAGGACATTTTCTTGCCAACCTCTATTGTGGACACAGCCGACACCTTACGTCCGTTAACTTCAATAGATGCTCTGGCATCTGTTATTGATGTGTCCACAAGTGCATCTATAGCTTGATTAAAGATGCCTGAACCTGAAAGTAGAAGTCCACGCTCTCATTTATACATACGTAGATGTGTACGATATTTTCCAAAGTCAATGTTCTCTTACCAGACGGCTAAATTTTAGACTGTCCCAAATTCAAAGAAGTTGCAGACGGCAATTTAAAGTTTATGAACTTTTAGATTTTTTCAACTCTCTCGGTAGAAAAAAATATGGAAAACTGCAGAAATGCTTTTAATAAGAAATTTCTTCATTTTACACAATGTTTTCCAAAGGTTTCATTTCCTTTAGGGGCGTCTAAAAGCGTCACTGAGCGGAAATGGGAGAGTGTTTGTTAGTGATTTACGAGCGGATTAGAGGGCGTAACCAAATTGTATTTTTGTACATATAGACTTTGCAACATCGGTCCAAAACTGGTAAAATCTTTATTTGTTTGACATATGTTAATGATACAAGCCTTGATAATTCTGAACTATACCAAATTAAGAAAATATATTCTCAGGGAATGCATGCATGAAAATAATTCTTATCTCAGTGTTGATTACTTGTATTTTTTTTTAAATTCACATACCGTTTGAAATGAAATAATGAAACTCTCTTCGTTCCTTTGGTCTAAACATATTTTATACTGCCATTACATACAATGAAAGATAAGATACAAAATGGATTGGAACGTAAGTTTGCGCTTATAAGTGTTCAAGATGATGTAAACTGGTGTTCGCTAAGTTACTTTTTAAATTCGTTTCTTTGATTACATATCGTTTAGAACATACATCAGTGTCAGCGTTTGGAGCACTTTGAATTTAGGAAGAAAAAGACATCTTTAAATATGTTTCCTCGAAGTTTTTCAAAGCTGTAGTCATGTATAGATGCGTTATTCAGTATTGGTGTCTTTTCCTATTGTCATATTCAAAAAACATTAAACACCTTTACTCTTTTCGGCAACCAGTGTCACACAATGCAACAATTTTCTCTAGCACATTTACCTTTCTGAAATACTAATGCAAAAGCGTCGTATTGTCCGGAATTCCGGAAAGCCAGCGTATTTGCCTGTATCCCCGCCACTGTTTCTATGGTGTTGTAGAGGGTGGAAAGATCAAGACCATCAGGAAACTTTTTATAGATTTGTAATGCAACAGCGACTATAGAGCCATCAGGGAGGCCTGAAATAGATAAATGTTAAATTATTTTTAATTATCCGATTTCAACATAGTGAAGCTTTTGACGCCCCAGAAAGAAAAAACAATTAGGAAAGCATCGTGTTAAATGAAGAACTTGCTTGAACCAAGCAATTTCTTCATTTTACACAATGTTTTCTACCAAGAAAGCTGAAAAAAATCTTAAATATCCTAAACTTAAATTAGCGCCCGCAACTCCTTTCAATTTGGACCTGATAATGGGTTAGAGAAATAGGATCACAGATACGGATAAGTTTCAAAGACTTATTCACAAGGGTTTAAGCTTGAGTTTGTCTAAAAGCCTCTACCACTGTGTTTTATAAATACATTGCTTCAAAACGACAGCCTCGCCCCGCCCCCCCCCCAAAAAAAACAACAACAAAAATAAAAACCAAAAAAAAAAAAAAAAAAAAAAAAAAACCAAAACAATGTCCATTGTACAAGTATGAAAAGCTTTTCGACACACGGAAGCCATTAACCCATCCCCACACAAATTCCTTCCTTTGTACGCTCTTAAGTAAAAAGGTTTGAAATACAATGTGGAAAATGAAGAAATCGTTGTATCAAGCAAATTCTTCTTTTCCACAATGTATTCCACCCAAAAAAGACGAAAACAAATAAAAATCCATCAACTTAAATTTGTCGTCTGCAGCTTCTTTCAATTTGGTCTAGTCTAAAGTTTTGTTATGTGGGAATGTGTTAGGGAGACAGGCTTTACGTGTCATCATGAACCGTAAGTCTGGAGTTCACCAACGTGGATGAGACATTTGTAAGAGTTGTCTGATTGTTTGTATCTGGGTTTACTCCCT
Organism: Fragum fragum; assembly: GCA_946902895.1. Taxonomy (NCBI): domain Eukaryota; kingdom Metazoa; phylum Mollusca; class Bivalvia; order Cardiida; family Cardiidae; genus Fragum; species Fragum fragum. The sequence continues at coordinate 21,745,366 of OX336381.1, forward strand.
TTTTACATTACTTCAATCACAAGGCGGCGGATTGAGCGCCGAATTATTTATTCACATCGCATTTCCGAAATACGCTAGTCTACCTATCAGCTTTCCATTCACTTGGGTTCGTTCATTGGGGAGAGAAAAATGACTTGGATAAATGTCGGAAACAAGGTAAGGTCGAACCTCTGAGCCAATTAGTGACAGTCCACTGCTCTACCAACGTGTCTTTTTGTAGGTGCGGAGATTTTTTTTATCATAAATCGTAACAGACATTTTGTATAGAGATAATTCATGAGTATATTTTTAAGATTAAACCGTGTTCCCTTGTGCAGATTACCATTCAGATCTTGGACCATTCTGTCGACTTACCATTCAGATCTTGGACCATTCTGTCGACTTGCCTTTGTGCTCTATCTACATTACCCTTCAAAAGATCATACACGACATAGGCCTGTCTTGTTAGACTGGTATCAAACACTGTCACTGCAAGGCCTTCTTGAAATCGAAAAACTGTGTTCACCGACGGATCTCTCTACGTGAAGTAAAATGATACGAACATATAATTACAAAGAATATTAATAATCAATTCAAACAGTTGTTTACTGTTTATCGTTTCACTCAATGTCTAGGACATATGTGGTTCATTTACAATGACCTTTATCTCGTAGTCTAAACGGTGGATCACTTGCCACGCCCACTGACCTCCGACAAGGCAGTTGGACTAAGATATCAAACGGTGTTAATTTGCATAATTTGAGATCAGTGACATACAACAATAACAACAATAACTCGTTGTTTGGCGACATAAGCGGCGTAACAAGCGGTGAAACGTAAATAACAAAGCATCGCCTTTGAAAAAGGAAGCATAAATAACAAACAACACCACTTGAGAATAATAGGAGTACACAATTTTAGCGGAGTATAAATTACTCTTAATAAAAACTAACGACCTTTACTAACGAACCCGGGGTCTTGGGTTGGAATCCAAAACTTCTTACCGACTATAACAAAAGCCTTTATTGTCATTGACTATTATCGGTTCATAAGTCATAATAGTCTTAATTATTTATTTGATTAAGACGTAAAGTGTGTGACATGCTTTGTCAACCAATCTCGGACAAATAAGAGAAAGATTTCAAGATGGAATTAAACCTCATTAAAACAAACTGTTATAATCAAAGAACCATATTCGATTCTTTGTGCTTGAACTTTTAGTAACAAAACTACGTACACTATGCTGGTATTCAGCTGCTGGCATATTCCTGGTGGCTGTAAGTTTGGTCCAGGCGGGTTTGTCTTTACCGAAAATCTTAAGGCTAGCATTATCTTCAACACTGATAAACTTTTCACCTCTCTCTGTTAGACTGCTTCTATCAGTTGTTCTTGTACCTTTGTTGGTTCAAAAATTTTAATGAAATATTAATCAACTGAACATTTACCTAACGCAATCCGACAAACAAACAAACAAACAAACAAACAAACAAAGAAAAAAAAAACCCAAAACAACAACAACAACAAAAATAAAAAATAAAAAAACCACCACCAACCAACAAACTAAATGAAACAACAAATCAAATAAATGCCGACCCAGAAATACAAATACACTAGGGTAGAGTGTCTAGTTATTGTAATCACGCGAATTTTCTTTACCTTTTTTTTTCTTTGAATGGGGTTAAACGACACGTTTTACAGTATTTCAGTCATATCGTGGCGGCTGGAGTACCTAACCATGGGTTCCTGGTATTTCTCACACCAGAACTACCTCTTCATCCCTTCCGAGCCTCCAGCTACTAATCCCACTGATGTTTAACTACCCATTGGTTGGAGACAAATGTCAGAAAGGATATTCGCCGCGACCGGGGAACGAATCCTGGACCTCAAGATTAAGAGTCCAACTGCGCTTTGACCGTGGCAATCCCCCCCCCTTTTTTTTTAAAGATATCTAGTCAAAGGCTTATAAATCAATTTTTGAAAGGAAAGTCGAGTAGAATTTACGTAGGAAATACCTTTTAGTATGACATCGACCTGATTTTCAAATCTACAGTCTTCACTCCCAATGATGAGCTCTGCATCGTCTTGTATTCGAATTGAGTTTGTTCGAATATAGATGTCATTTCCTGGACTAAACACTAGTCTTCCGGAACCGGATATGACGATAGAATTAACGTCTAACAGTGTTACATCAAGCAGTCTGTCATCAGTTATAACGACATCAGTCGAAGACTGAAACAAACAACACATCTTATGTCGCTTAAGGGAGGGAGGAAACAAACAAAAAACAAAAACAAACAAACAACAACCCGAAAACATACAAACAATAAAAACAACAAACAAAGAAAACCTTATGCTATCAATAACAATGCTGATACTGACTACACGAACGACAATAAATCAATTTTTTATTGATAAGGAAACGTTGTTACAAGCAGGATTTAGCTTCAAACAAACATAAATTAATAGTTGTCTATAGAGTACCTTAGTTTAAATTCAATATCAAATGATATGTTCGTTTAAATAAGCATGAAAATGTTATGTTTACTCCCCGATTGGTAAGTCTGTAGAACTGTCTGACCGCCCACTTATCCCGAAAACTAAAACATTTTTTCTAATCTGTAGAATAGTAGGCCAAGTTATATGACCGTATTTATTAAACATGCTGCTTCTGGTAAGACCATGTCGATCGTTCCGATGTCAAGCGCAACAACTAACGTCATGATAACGTTATATAAAGAGAAACTTGATAGGTGACCGTGATTGTTTTTAATTGCAGGATCACATCTGTCAATCAAAGAATCAATCACTCTTTCAAATCATTAATGTAAGCATTTAGTTGGTTTGGATGCTTAAACGTCGTAACCGCAGCTTATTTAAGCTTTAGTTTCAACGTTAAGGTCACAAACTAACCATTTTACTTTTTCTGTTACATCTCACCGGACATAAATTTTGCAAAAAAAATGCCGTTTGATACAGAAATGGAACTGCCTGTCGCAGCTCAGTGGGCATGACCAGCGGATTCAGTTTGTGGCGACAGCGATTCGTTAATTGTAGGTGGTGAAATATTCATATTAAACTTATATATACCTCTTAAATAACAAAATACAACAACAACAACTCAAACAAAAAACCCTTTGGAAAAAAAGGAAAAAAAGGGTTAAATTTGTCAAATATGTAAAAAATTATGCAAGCTTTAGTGAAGGATTATCCATGAGCCATCACATAATAATTCCACAAACACACATGTAGGCGTAGATATATCTTACAGGAGCACTTCTTATTGACATAAAATACACATGTCTCGATGCACATGTATACTTGCACTGATCTAGAAAACCTGTATGAGTAAAATTTAGATAACCATTCAATCTCGAAAAAAGCTCGACCAAAACTAATTTCAGCATTCTACACAGTTTATTTGTCATACAATATCAGAGTACCTGTATGTTTTTATAAGACCATGTCTCTTTCATCTGTGTTCATGGTGTATAAACTGAAATTGCCTTAGTATATGAAAAGTAAACACAAACCTCGTTTGTTTTCGACCATTAAACGAAAAACAAGCCATCATGTTTTTCCTTATTTAAAAAAGGGAGACAAAATAGTATGCTTTATTAAATAATCTCATATCGCGCCAGAATTATATAAAAATACGCAGACTTCAATAACATTTCTGTTCCCCCATCTATTTATGCAGTGAATTTATCATTTTGATAACTGATTTCTCGATGGAATTATCAAGTGATAAACCATCACGAAATCTTGATCATCCATAAGAGAAACCACCTTATTAAAACGTTATGATTCACAGAATCTGGTTTCGTCAAGGTAAAACTAACTCCCTTTATTCCTGCAATTAGGATGATCATGATCATAGATATATTAACCTTGTCTTGCTGTATAAATTACCCTACTGAATAGCTGCAAAATCAAAGGGCTGACAGCACTGATAGAACTTGTTGTTAAAAAATCAATATTTCTTTTAGAAATCAATTTCGAAAACAACACTGGCAAGAAATGTTCAAGGAGGAGATGTAGACCAAGATCAGACTGAACTTATGTGCTGATCTTTGTCTACACCTCCTACCAAAACCGGAATATCCCGGGTTCAGTATGACAAGGGTTAATAACAATAACGTTGAATACAATGATAATTACGTACCGTCGTGGTCGGGTATAAAGCTTGAAAACTCTGAAGTGTCGTATCATCACTGGGACACGCCGTGCCGGGACAGACCCCTACAAGACATAGTAGCACACAGAACAGCCTCATTACTGATGGTCAGACTGTAACTGGTCATCCTTGTGACGGACTTATATGTCCAGTACTTAGATACACCCTTATCTCTGTACTATTCTCGAGATACATGTAGTTAAACGTTAAGGGTGATTGTTAAAGTCGGTATAAACCCAACATGAACTTCATCGTTCAGAAGTGTTTTTGTTGTTACAATACCTTTTTTGACTTGTCTGATTATTACTACTTATGTCACTATAAAGTCACAGTTAAGTTAAGGTTGTAAAGTAAGTCTTGCTTAACAACGGTTATCTTTGATTAAGATTAAATGGACCAAAGTAATTGCTCGGGGCGAAATAATAAATACTGTTATTGATTTACCAATTTTAGCAAGCAATTAAAATATCTCAAGGATAAATGATCGGTTGACCGTTCATTGTCGGTACGCTCGTGGCTTTGTCTACAAACGATATTTGGATAGTTCATACGGGGTTTAACGCATTTTAAAACCACTGGTTTAAGAATTTAAAAAATGATGCTTGGAAGGTGAGCTGTCAAAACAAGTTTATCAATAATGGCGATAAAAGTCTTACAAACTGAACTACCTGACGATTTTAGGCATAGAACAGTACCTTTACTGTTTTACGTCTCTTTGAACAGGCTGAAAACTTAAAATAATGAAAAAAATGTAAATAATCAGAGTACTGGAAGTACTGTAATGTGATTAAAGTAATCTATCTCTATATATGATGGGAATGTTCTAAACCTTACAAGTCCATCAAATACTACATGGGTGTCCTCGTTTAATTTTTGTAAAACCATAACCAGACGACAAAATTTTAGACTGGTCCAACTTGAAAGGAGTTGCAGACGACAATTTAAGTTTATGATAATTTAGATATTTCAACTTTCTGATTAGAAAATATTGTGGGAATGAAGAAATTGCTTGTTGCAAAGGGGCGTCTAAAAGCGTCAATCTGTGGGAATGGGCTTGTTTAATTTTCTTAATAAGGAGCATCCACCGTGTTGATATGTATCATACTTTTTTGAAAAACTGTCTGGATGGAAACTATGGTACGGAGGAGAGACGGATGAGCGGATAGACATCAAACATAATGATGTAGACAAACGGAAAATTTTCGACGGCGGGTAAAAAATCGAGACTTTAAAATCAGGAAAATTCTGAGTTAAATTTATCACCCCATCTCCATCTCTTTCCTAAAACTAGTAAAAAGCGCAAATTGAGTATAGGTCAATGAGCATTAGACTCCATTTAAACAATACATAAAGGATGATTAACGCAGTATCATTGATATGTATAAAGTAAAACAGTATAAGCCGAAAAGAGTTACCAAGATTGATTACGTTCATTATCTGACCTTGAACATCTTACATCAAACCGAGGAACTATTTAATGAGTAGGAAATTATCACGCTGACTGGCTTCTTTTAATGCGCAAGGATTAAGTACATCAGTTGTAAATCCTGATGCGAAAGTTTGCCCTAGTTTATATATTGAGATTTATTTGTTTCTTAAAATGCAATTGCTAGCTTAAGACTCATAATATGTGTGAAAATGCATTTATCCTTTGATCGCATCATATAACGGTTTAAATGTTGAGCTCACAAGGTCATAGGTCATTGTCTAAAGTGAAAACCTATCTTCTGATAAGTGTCTGTGTGAAACATGACCACCTTTGTTGAAAAATGACCAAGATAGAAAAAAAATGTATTTTTTTTAAAATAACGGGTTAAAGGCCAAGGTCACAAGGTCACAGGGTCAAGTAAATGAATCAAATGAAAGCCTTTGTCCTGATGAGTGCAGCTGTGAAATATGATTCCTCTAGCACGTGTGATAATAGAGTTATAAAAAACTTTAACCAAGTGGGACGCCGACGCTGACGCGAGGGAACGACAATAGCTCTTCTGAGACAGTTGTCACGGGCTAAAAAACAATTTCGGACTTGTCACGCGAATAAAGACCATCTAAATGTACTTATGGCTTTGGCAAATTTTCCGAATCTAGAATGCTCTTTCTATTTGACTGTAGTTTCTTTCTTTGGAAGATAAACGTCAATTGCTTAAAAACAACACCCTAGATGTAGCTCTGCTTGAGCCGGCCTTGTCTAATTTTTGTTAACTCTCGACATACAATGCCGACGGTAACACCAATATTAAAATAGTCTAAAAATAGATTAGGTTTAAACCTATTCATTTTACATCGATTGGGAAACAAGTTCTTCCAACTTTGATTAATCCCTCTCGATTCTGCTTCCTGGAAAATGCACCAGTACTCGCGCCGAAAGTGTGGGCCAATGACAGAACCGAGATCGATAGCCGCTCCCCGGAATCGAACTCAGGACCTCTTGATTGGGAAGCCGACGCTCTACCTCTCGACCCACGGACACTACAAAAGCTAGAAGAAGGAAAAGGGTAACGTCAATGACCCATTCCCACCCAATGGCGATTTCTGACGCCCTTCAAGAAAAGAAATTGGTAAAACATTGTTTTCCACCTTGAATTTTCATCAACTCTATGTTGTCGTGTGCAACTCATTTCAATTTAGACCCGTCTTTAATTTTGCTGTGTGGTGATAGGCTAATCCATTTTTGGTGAGTTAAATGAAAGCAGACAAAATAGAACTTAGCTCAATTTTAGACTAGTACACCTAAAAGCGATAATTCTGTGCGTTTATGACTTAAATGCCTATAGAACGTATTTTTAACTTTTTACGATCTTTAATCTTTGGAACGTTGAAGTAACGAATCGTCGCTGGGCGTGCAAAATGTTGTAACTACATATTGAATAAGGCTGTAGTTACGACATTTTGCACGCTCAACGTCGAAGTACTAGTTTAACAAATTCCTTCACAATCCCCCTTTCTACGTCCCCTAGGAAAAAAAGATCTGGAAGATTTTGTGTAAAAATGAAGAAATTGATTTATCAAGCACTTTATTCATTATCCTCAATGTTTTTAAGACAAAAAGAGAAAAAATAATATTTCACCAACTTGAAATTGTCGTGTGCAGACTCTTTCAATTTGGACCCGTCTGAAAATTCCCTCACAAGCCCTCCGCTATCCATCAAGAAAAAAAGTTTTAGAAAATATTGTGAAAAAATGAAGAAATTGCTTATATTAAATTTATCCATATATATTATCCAATATATTTCCATACAAAAAGACACAGACACACACACACACACACACACACACACACACACACACACACACACACACACACACACACACACACACACACACACACACACACACACACACACACACACACACACACACACACACACACACACACACACACACACACACATACTTGTACAGCATACAATATAAGGACCTTGACTTTCCGCGTTTTCCTGAGGACCCATGTAAAACGTTTGCGTATAAAACGCAATGTGATGTCAGTTTCTTTTTCATTGCGTGGAAAGTACAAAATTGATATTGTTTTCCCTTAACACTCAAAGTAAATCAAAGAAAACGTAGTGAGGACTTGTCACCTTTAGCCTGATTTATGAGGACCTTCGGTATGAGGACCCTAATTTGCATATTTTACACAATACCTTTTATGACCATAATTACGAGGACCTAACTTGAAAGTTGTGATGAGGACTTGCACAATTGATTGAGAAATAAAAGTAACTCCTGACCATTTGAATATGGAATATGAAAACAAAAATCCAGTTGGTCACCTAAGGTGTATATACGTAAACGTTATCCATATTTTCCACGTTGACGTCGTGCGAAATAACGTGGTAACTGACTGCAATAAATTTATTGAATATCGTGTCTTATTTGTTGAAATATATATCAGAAGTAGAAATTTGATCATGTTGACTTTAACTACGAAAACATTTTGAAAATAAGTGATGCGTTTTTAAAGTCAGTCAGTATAGTTGTTTTTTATAGTACGTACAATATGGTATGTTATTTGAGCTTTATCACTGGAGGTGTAAATTGTACAAGGACATTGAGTAACGAACAGTTCCGCGACTGTTCATTACTACATTTTGGCCGACTTCGATTGACGATAGTTCAGGCTATAGTGTGGCTTAGACCGGTAACGCTGTCGACTTTAACAAAGGCTTTTTGTTAAAGTCGACAGTGGTACCAGTCTATAGTGTGGCTGTTCCGTCTATTTTATTGAACATCATGGGCGGATCTAGAGGGGGGGGGGGGGGTCAGGGGGTCCGGACCCCCCCTGGCATTTGCAGAAAATTAAATTTTTACTAAATAAATTTTATTGTAATGTTACATATTTATTACATTTTAAGCCATAATTTGAGCTTAGGAACCCCCCCCCCCTGGAAAAAATATCTTAGGATTGGACCCCCCCTGGAAAAAAATCCTGGATCCGCCCTTGAACATAGTTCTTTGTTTATCTCAACACTGATTGTTTTCTATGTTTTCATTCGGGCTAAATGCGTCGATTTCTTGACCACAAGAGTTCGTCATGTTGCCGGTTGAAAACGTGGGATATCCCAAACGTGTAAATATAGGGGGTTTCTCAAAATGAAACATCGATGGAAAACAACTCTAAATTAATATTCTTCCTGCGTAAAATGTTTTCGGCTAATTTGGTTTCCCACCTGATCGATAGGATACATTTTGGCCAATCAATTCGGCGCCGTACAACCATTTCGTCTTGTATGTTACTTGGCATACTCATGCATTTGACAACAGTAAGTATCAAATTACAGTTGATGCCTATAGTACATGTAGGTACTACGAAACTAGCTTGTTAATTTGGAATTTCGGTCAAATGGTTTAATTTTTGACAGAGAAAACATTTTGAGGACCCGTGTGCAAGTCCTCTTATTGTACAGCAGTCAACTAATCGTTTGTGTGCGTTCAAGCCTGGGTCCTCTGTTTGATCCATATACAAACACGTTTAATATCTGGGGCAAGACACGGATTTTTTAAAACCTTACTTTTCTTAAAAGTGAAACAAGAATATGACACACCAATGAAACTGCTACAGCTGTGGTTTCCTTTTTCACAGTGTTTACATAGGCTAATTACGGTCTCCTGCTCTAATTACGGTCTCCTGCTCTTTTAGATGACATTGTGATGTTTAGGCAGTTTTTAGTTATGATTTTTCCGCTTTCGGTTCGGTTTATTAGCGATTTCGCAACGCATCTGAGTTTCAGTACTTATGCAGTCTCAATAGCTCAGTGGGTATCAATTTACATGCAAGTGTTCTCGGTTTGGAACTGGTTCGAATCCCGGCTCGGCCAACTTTCTTTTTGACGCTTGCTGAAAGTCACTGTGATCCGGTTCATTTGTCTTAAATGGACTTTGTTTAAGTGATAACAACAGTGAGTATCTTAGAAAGAACGTTGTGCCGGTGAAGAAATACCATGATCGCATGGATGGGTACACTTGGAAAGAATGTTGTGTATGGTTTCCGCGGATTATCTGTTGTTAACGATAAAGAAGCTATAACTCGCGAGCAATGGCTTTTTCCCACGATGCTTGCAACAGCTCCTTTATTTTGAATTTCGGTCAAATGAGTTAATTTTCGACTTAGCATATCAAAATCAGTTGAATACAAAGAAATATTTCAGGACCCGTGTGCAAGTCCTCCAATTGTACCACAGTCCTCTACTCGTTGATGTGCATTCAAGTCTGGGTCCTTAGTTTGATCTGTATACTTGGATGATTTCCCCTTAAAGTTACATTTCATATTTTTTTTACATAAATTTTAAATTAATATTTATCTGAAAGAACAAATTCTCTTATGAAAATTCCGAAAATTTCAAGCCAAAATACTGAACCGTTTACGAGAAATACATATTTTTGTGCTAAAATCAAACAAGTTGTTGTTGACAACAGTTCAGATTTACATGGATTTTTTTTTCATTTCTGTCTAATTTTTAAAGGCGTATTTTTCTCTCACAAATAACAACCTCAAAAAAAAAATAAAAATGATAGCATTTCTACGCATTAGAATAACACATCCTTACATCAAGACATACTTTTAAAATATGAAATTGAAATGTTATGTCCCTTTAATATTTTATACCCAATTCACACGCAGTTCTTTCGTTTTGGACAAGTGGAATAACTTTTTTCCATTTCACACAGTTAGGCCTACGAAATGTCCTTTTCTCCATGCAATACATAGCCATCCTTTTAGAATGGTAGGTCATAAACTTTACTTAGATAGTCTTTTAATTTTACGTCTGAACCGCAACATCCAATAATCCCTTTCACAGACGACAAAAGTTTTGACCGGTCAAAATTCGAAGGTGTTGCAAACGACACGGTGAATCATAGTTTATAGAGGCAAGTAGCTTTCTGTGGAGTGGGGTTGATATGAGACTGCTAGTCGCCACCATCATCGCTTTTCAACAAAAACCTCGTAATTGCACCTGGTTTTAAGCTGCAGTTACGAGTTTTTTTGTTGAAAAGCAGCGATATGCTTGTTCTTTCTCTCAATGCTCTGTAAGGGAAACTTTATCCAAAACTGTTATGGAAAGCAATAAAGGGGACCAACATTTTCAAATGACGCGTAGTAAATTTACTTAAGCCTCTCTTACAACCGGTCGTACGTGCTCCTGCGTGCGGTCTGCGTCTAAAACGTACGTTTAGTCGTGGGATGCACGCACGTGCAACGTACGATTCTGGTGGACACAACCACGACACAGACTGCACGCAGCAAAGAATTGACCGGACAATTCTTTGAGGCGCTCTTACAACCCGTAGTGCGTCTTTATAAATCGTGCGATTTTGCAGAGTTTTAAAACGTGCGATTTAAAAAGATGCACGACGGGTTGTAAGAGAGGCTTTATATAGCCCTTTAATTTTTACGTTTGAACGGTATAGTCCAATTAACCCCGCTTACTGAACCGGCTAAAATATAGTTGCTTTTCTTCGAAAACCTGGTAACTACAGCTTAAATCAAGATGTGGATAAAACCTGGTAACTACAGCTTAAATCAAGCTGTGGATACGCGTTTTTTTTAAAGAAAAGCAACGTCATTCATCACATTCAAAAAGTTATCATAAAATTGTACGCTACGAAAATTGATGAATTGGCATAATTTGTCGTTATTTTCCTTATGCCTGCAACAATGTTAGTAAATGTATACTGTATATCATCATTTTGACCGACAATTACGGTAAATGAAAAAAATGTGCGTTTTTATTCGCCAATATGTCCATTTCCGGTGACTGGTCACGTTTTCTACGTGCGCTTCGTGTATGTTTATCACGTGATGAAATGGGTCATATTTTACACAGTGGCATGTGTTAGTGGATAGGCAACCACGAGTTTAAAGATTTTCTAATGAAACATCCAAATTGAAGGATACCAAGACTAAATTCTGAAAAAGGGAGCGCGTAATATGGCATTTTTTTAATGCGACGAATGCACAAACAAGTCGCAAGATGGTTTAACATATTGTGTTTCTCGATTCGGTGTCTTGATCGACGCGTTAGAGTTCCGCAAACATCTATCGATCGGTCACGCTCAAGTAGACCCCATTTAACGCCTATAAAGCATGATAATTCTCCGCGTTTACGTCATGCACGTTTCAGGTTTGTGACGTTGGGATCGATTTTCTGTCGAGTAGTCTGTTACTGTGGTGGTCAAATAAGTATTTTTTTTGGTAACTGTTGTTGTTGTCATTTACGTTTGAAATAGACACACTGCTTGGAAAAAAGAGCTCGTAGATAAGCCATTTTCGAATACGTGGAAGTGAAAAACAAGCCGCCTGACGTTTTAACGTCTTTCATTGCACAATCTGGCATCTTGTTCGACGAGTTAGAGTTAGAGAAACATTTGCCAATCGTCCAAAGTCAGGTAGACCTCGCGTAACGCTTGTTATACAAGAAGCCGTCTTACGTTGACGTCATTTGCGTTTCAGGTTTGAAACGTTGAAATCAACATCGCGTTTAGTATTCAATAATTGTGGTCACCAAATAAGCCGTTTTACGGTATCTTTTGTCGTCGCAAGTAAAGTTTGAACCACGTGCTACAGATTTTCAAATAAAAATTCTGATACCGCTCTGTTTAAATGTGCCGTTTTTCTAAACTGTAACAATTTGATTATTTCTTTATCATCATTTTTCAACAACAGATAGTCAAATTTACAGATGGAAATTATTTTGTAATTTCAAATCAGGTTTACTGAATAATCGGACATTTATTAGGACTGGGGCGTTTCTTTTGGACGTCAGTATAGGTTCACATAAAATTATTGTGCAAAATTCGAAAATTGACACTTTTTGATTTGGGCGTTTACGTATTTATTTACCGAAACGTTTCCCCCTTTGAGCTTTTTACATTCGCTTCTTTCAATTTGAAATGGCATATTTCGTTCTGATAAACTTTTATGTTCTCTACAATGCATGCTCATAATTTATTTGTCTCTTTATACAAGTTGTACAGTGTAGTTGTGAGCTAGCTTTTTGCAGGAAAGCGAGGGTATAAGATATATTGCTCAATATTTGTTTGGGAACAAAATCGTGATCAAAGACTTTAAAATTATTCTTGAAGCACCCTTACCCATTTCCACACAATGACGTCTTAGAAACCCTACAAAATAAAGACTTTTGAAAACATTGTGGAAAATGAAGAACTTGCTTATGACAAGCAATTTCTTCATTTCCCACAATATTTTCTTCCTCAAATTATCAATAAATGTAAAATGACATTCAAATAGAGTTGTCGTCTGCAACATCTTTGAGGTTAGACCAGTCTAAAACTGTCATTTTGTAATGGGTTAAACCTTCAACTTTGAAACAATCAATATATACAGAGAGGCAAAATTAAGTATACACCATAGTTCTTGCACGTTTTCGGAGAACCGATTTATAGATTTTGTACAATTTTTAAACGCCACCGAATGTATTCGTCTATTGATGTAACCTTCTTAGCCTATCCGTCCATCTATCTTTTCTTTCGGTGCGACGTTTTTTCATAGTATACAGCGTCATCGAAAAAGGGGATTTAATCGCTAAATTAATGCAAGCATATGTGTTGACATATTCCCTACATTTATGAACGGATTTTGACAGAATTGTCACAGAAAAAGTCTAGTCACCTAGGACTACGCGTACATTGTTAGTGCTTTTCCATATTACGGTGCGTCATGGCAAAATGGGACTTGATGCAAACGGGTTATTTGACATAACTCCTTCTAAATTCATTGACGGATTTTGATAAAGTTTGCGTAGAATGTTCCTAGTCACCTGACTAAGTGAATATAAAGTCGCGTTTCTTTCATTATTATGCTGCGTCATAGAAAAATGGGTCTTAATGCAAAAAAGTGGCATATTGGTCAAATTTCTACCAGCCACCGAGAATTGGGTTAGAATGTTAGAGAACATTTAACGTTGTGATTTGTTATGATAAGGATTAAAGACACCAAATAGGGAATAATGGCAATATCTAATGCTTCGCTAAATCGGCATGTAGCAGGAGTATAGGTAGTCAAAGCAATTTCAGGTGAAATTCATCATAACTAATATTGGTTTTGGGGTAGAAATAAAAAATGCAAAATTTTGAGTCGATATGATGGAAATTAAGAGAGATATATAGAGACAAAAGGTGTATACTTTCTTTTGCCTCTCAGTATATTTTACGACTAAATAGCCTGCCGCCATTTGCTATAGCACGGTGGGGATTGTGCATGCTGGGATGGGTAAATCTACGGACAAATTTGCCTCGCTTCAGCTAAGACATTTTGCAATAACTTCCTTATTTCTGCGCCAATTAAAAAACGGTTTGTTGCTTGTACCCCGCCTTACTGAGCTCTTTCACCCGATGTATGCTTTACACGAAACCCTTTTGTACTTTTTGCGAAAAGTGATCCCAACCGACCAGAAAAACGACAAAAAATCTGGTCGTTTTTCAGGTCAGTTGGGATCCATTTTTGGGAAAAATATGGGGAGTTTTCAAATAAGTAATACACCTGAGGAAAGCGCTCAGTAAGGCGGGGTACATGCAACAAACCGCTTGAAAATTGACACAGTAATAAGAAAATTATTGCACAATTTCCTACCTGAAGCGTGGCTTATTTTGCCGTAGTCGTTATCATTCCGTTTTCTGGTCATTTGGGATCAATTTTTTGAAAAATTAAAAGGATACCACAAATAATCCATGTATCCGAGGAAAGGGATTTTCAAGGCGGGGTACATGCAACAGACCTTTTGAAAGTCGACAAAGAAATTAAGGAGTTATTGCAAAATATTTGACAAGATTCGAGATTATTTTTCTCCGTATTCGTTATCCATCTCAGCATGCACAATCCCCACCGTGTATAGGTTATAAATTTATATTTGTGTCCAATGAAAAAAAGATACGCCTTATAAATTCTCACGGATTTGGGGACTTTTATCTTATTTTATTGTTTTTACCCTAAATAATTGATATAATATCCGCGATTTCGTTTGTATTATTAATAATTCTCATGCTAAAATAACACCCCCCAAACAAGACCGGTTTTGACGTCCCTGAAGAATGTTTGCTTAAAACCCCAAAATGGAAACGGCATTGCATTGCTGTTATAGCAAGATACCTCGTAACTCCAGCTATATAATTAAGCTGGAGTTACGAGGTTTTTCAATAACACCGACTGTTTTCCTCTTTTCTCTCAAGGATTGAAAAGAAAACCCACCAAAAATTATTAGGAATCCACTATGACGTACTAAATGGGTCAAAAGTCTATATAGGCCTAGAGCGTGCACGCATAAAATATACGCGTCGGCGCATATATTTTCAACTGCTAGCGTAAATTTTTATGCGTCCACGCGTAAATATGCGCGTCGACGTATAAAATTGAAAAAATATGCGTCGACGCGTAAATTATACGCGAGCAGGAGTAAAAAATCTGAAACCGATGCTGGCAAATGGGAGAGGTGGTTAGAAACCTTTCCCTTTATACCATAAAATTGATTGATGAAACGAAGGAGCTGATGGGTTCACAGATAAAATACGCGTCGACGCGTGTATTTACGCGAGCAGTTGAAAATTTCGCGTCGACGCATGAATTTTCAACTGCTCGCGTAAATTTTATGCGTCGACGTGTAAATATATGCGTCGACGCATAAAATTTACGCGTGGACGCGTATATTTTATGCGTTCACGGTCTAAATAGACTTTTGACCCATTTGGTACGCCATAATCCACTTTATCAAGTATACAGTGGCGTCACGTTAGGACAATCTCAACGTGTGCAAGTCCTCTAATTGTACCGCAGTCCTCTAATGGTTGGTGTGCGTTCAAGCCTGGGTCCTTAGTTTGATCTGTATGCAAGAGACGGCTTTTTTGAAACCTTACTTTTTTAAAAGTGAAACAAGAATAAGACACACCAATGAATGGTTATGATCTGCTACGGTATAGTTTGGAAACTAGTCAATTACTATCAATGCAATATTGTCACCGATATGTTTGGCCAGGGATCCAACCCGCAACCTCCTGTCGTCTTTTAAAGCGTAAATTTTATGCGTCGACGTGTAATTATATGCGTCGACGCATAAAATTTACGCGTGGACGCGTATATTTTATGCGTTCACGGTCTAAATAGACTTTTGACCCATTTGGTGCGCCATAATCCACTTTATCAAGTATACAGTGGCGTCACGCTAGGACAATCTCAACGTGTGCAAGTCCTCTAATTGTACCGCAGTCCTCTAATGGTTGGTGTGCGTTCAAGCCTGGGTCCTTAGTTTGATCTGTATGCAAGAGACGGCTTTTTTGAAACCTAACTTTTTTTATAAAGTGAAACAAGAATAAGACACACCAATGAATGGTTATGATCTGCTACGGTATAGTTTAGAAAACTAGTCAATTACTATCAATGCTATATTGCAACCGATATGCTTGGCCAGGGATCCAACCCGCAACCTCCTGCCGTTTTTTAAAGCGTAAATTTTATGCGCCGACGTGTAAATATATGCGTCGACGCATAAAATTTACGCGTGGACGCGTATATTTAATGCGTTCACGGTCTAAATAGACTTTTGACCCATTTGGTACGCCATAATCCACTTTATCAAGTATACAGTGGCGTCACGTTAGGACATTCTCAACGTGTGCAAGTCCTCTAATTGTACCGCAGTCCTCTTATGTTGGTGTGCGTTCAAGCCTGGGTCCTTAGTTTGATCTGTATGCAAGAGACGGCTTTTTTGAAACCTAATTTTTTTTTAAAAGTGAAACATGAATAAGACACACCAATGAATGGTTATGATCTGCTACGGTATAGTTTAGAAAACTAGTCAATTACTATCAATGCTATATTGTCACCGATATGTTTGGCCAGGGATCCAACCCGCAACCTCCTGCCGTTTTTTAAAGCGTAAATTTTATGCGACGACGTGTAAATATATGGGTCGACGCATAAAATGTATGCGTGGACGCGTATATTTTATGCGTTCACGGTCTTAATAGACTTTAGACCCATTTGGTACGCCATAATCCACTTTATCAAGTATACAGTGGCGTCACGTTAGGACAATCTCAACGTGTGCAAGTCCTCTAATTGTACCGCAGTCCTCTAATGGTTGGTGTGCGTTCAAGCCTGGGTCCTTAGTTTGATCTGTATGCAAGAGACGGCTTTTTTGAAACCTAACTTTTTTTAAAAGTGAAACAAGAATAAGACACACCAATGAATGGTTATGATCTGCTACGGTATAGTTTAGAAAACTAGTCAATTACTATCAATGCAATATTGTCACCGATATGTTTGGCCAGGGATCCAACCCGCAACCTCCTGCCGTCTTTTAAAGCGTAAATTGTATGCTTCGACGTGTAAATATATGCGTCGACGCATAAAATTTACGCGTGGACGCGTATATTTTATGCGTTCACGGTCTAAATAGACTTTTGACCCATTTGGTACGCCATAATCCACTTTATCAAGTATACAGTGGCGTCTCGTTAGGACAATCTCAACGTGTGCAAGTCCTCTAATTGTACCGCAGTCCTCTAATGGTTGGTGTGCGTTCAAGCCTGGGTCCTTAGTTTGATCTGTATGCAAGAGACGGCTTTTTTGAAACCTAACTTTTTTTAAAAAGTGAAACAAGAATAAGACACACCAATGAATGGTTATGATCTGCTACGGTATAGTTTAGAAAACTAGTCAATTACTATCAATGTTATATTGTCACCGATATGTTTGGCCAGGGATCCAACCCGCAACCTCCTGCCGTTTTTTAAAGCGTAAATTTTATAAGTCGACGTGTAAATATATGCGTCGACGCATAAAATTTACGCGTGGACGCGTATATTTTATGCGTTCACGGTCTAAATAGACTTTTGACCCATTTGGTACGCCATAATCCACTTTATCAAGTATACAGTGGCGTCACGTTAGGACATTCTCAACGTGTGCAAGTCCTCTAATTGTACCGCAGTACTCTAATGGTTGGTGTGCGTTCAAGCCTGGGTCCTTAGTTTGATCTGTATGCAAGAGACGGCTTTTTTGAAACCTAACTTTTTTTAAAAGTGAAACAAGAATAAGACACACCAATGAATGGTTATGATCTGCTACGGTATAGTTTAGAAAACTAGTCAATTACTATCAATGCTATATTGTCACCGATATGTTTGGCCAGGGATCCAACCCGCAACCTCCTGCCGTTTTTTAAAGCGTAAATTTTATGCGACGACGTGTAAATATATGGGTCGACGCATAAAATGTATGCGTGGACGCGTATATTTTATGCGTTCACGGTCTTAATAGACTTTAGACCCATTTGGTATGCCATAATCCACTTTATCAAGTATACAGTGGCGTCACGTTAGGACAATCTCAACGTGTGCAAGTCCTCTAATTGTACCGCAGTCCTCTAATGGTTGGTGTGCGTTCAAGCCTGGGTCCTTAGTTTGATCTGTATGCAAGAGACGGATTTTTTGAAACCTAACTTTTTTTAAAAGTGAAACAAGAATAAGACACACCAATGAATGGTTATGATCTGCTACGGTATAGTTTAGAAAACTAGTCAATTACTATCAATGCAATATTGTCACCGATATGTTTGGCCAGGGATCCAACCCGCAACCTCCTGCCGTCTTTTAAAGCGTAAATTGTATGCTTCGACGTGTAAATATATGCGTCGACGCATAAAATTTACGCGTGGACGCGTATATTTTATGCGTTCACGGTCTAAATAGACTTTTGACCCATTTGGTACGCCATAATCCACTTTATCAAGTATACAGTGGCGTCTCGTTAGGACAATCTCAACGTGTGCAAGTCCTCTAATTGTACCGCAGTCCTCTAATGGTTGGTGTGCGTTCAAGCCTGGGTCCTTAGTTTGATCTGTATGCAAGAGACGGCTTTTTTGAAACCTAACTTTTTTTAAAAGTGAAACAAGAATAAGACACACCAATGAATGGTTATGATCTGCTACGGTATAGTTTAGAAAACTAGTCAATTACTATCAATGCTATATTGTCACCGATATGTTTGGCCAGGGATCCAACCCGCAACCTCCTGCCGTTTTTTAAAGCGTAAATTTTATGCGACGACGTGTAAATATATGGGTCGACCCATAAAATTTACGCTTGGACGCGTATATTTTATGCCTTCACGGTCTAAATAGACTTTTGACCCATTTGGTACGCCATAATCCACTTTATCAAGTATACAGTGGCGTCTCGTTAGGACAATCTCAACGTGTGCAAGTCCTCTAATTGTACCGCAGTCCTCTAATGGTTGGTGATCGTTCAAGCCTGGGTACTTAGTTTGATCTGTATGCAAGAGACGGCTTTTTTGAAACCTAACTTTTTTTTAAAAGTGAAACAAGAATAAGACACACCAATGAATGGTTATGATCTGCTACGGTATAGTTTAGAAAACTAGTCAATTACTATCAATGCTATATTGTCATCGATATGTTTGGCCAGGGATCCAACCCGAACCTCCTGTCGTCTTTTAAAGCGCAAATTTTATGCGTCGACGTGTAAATATATGCGTCGACGCATAAAATTTACGCGTGGACGCGTATATTTTACGCGTTCACGGTCTAAATAGACTTTTGACCCATTTGGTGCGCCATAATCCACTTTATAAAGTATACAGTGGCGTCACGTTAGGACAATCTCAACGTGTGCAAGTCCTCTAATTGTACCGCAGTCCTCTAATGGTTGGTGTGCGTTCAAGCCTGGGTCCTTAGTTTGATCTGTATGCAAGAGACGGCTTTTTTGAAACCTAACTTTTTTTTAAAAGTGAAACAAGAATAAGACACACCAATGAATGGTTATGATCTGCTACGGTATAGTTTAGAAAACTAGTCAATTACTATCAATGCTATATTGTCACCGATATGTTTGGCCAGGGATCCAACCCGAACCTCCTGTCGTCTTTTAAAGCGCAAATTTTATGCGTCGACGTGTAAATATATGCGTCGACGCATAAAATTTACGCGTGGACGCGTATATTTTACGCGTTCACGCTCTAAATAGACTTTTGACCCATTTGGTGCGCCATAATCCACTTTATAAAGTATACAGTGGCGTCACGTTAGGACAATCTCAACGTGTGCAAGTCCTCTAATTGTACCGCAGTCCTCTAATGGTTGGTGTGCGTTCAAGCCTGGGTCCTTAGTTTGATCTGTATGCAAGAGACGGCTTTTTTGAAACCTAACTTTTTTAAAAAGTGAAACAAGAATAAGACACACCAATGAATGGTTATGATCTGCTACGGTATAGTTTAGAAAACTAGTCAATTACTATCAATGCTATATTGTCACCGATATGTTTGGCCAGGGATCCAACCCGCAACCTCCTGCCGTTTTTCAAAGCGTAAATTTTATAAGTCGACGTGTAAATATATGCGTCGACGCATAAAATTTACGCGTGGACGCGTATATTTTATGCGTTCACGGTCTAAATAGACTTTTGACCCATTTGGTGCGCCATAATCCACTTTATAAAGTATACAGTGGTGTCACGTTAGGACAATCTCAACGTGTGCAAGTCCTCTAATTGTACCGCAGTCCTCTAATGGTTGGTGTGCGTTCAAGCCTGGGTCCTTAGTTTGATCTGTATGCAAAAGACGGCTTTTTTGAAACCTTACTTTTTTTAAAAGTGAAACAAGAATAAGACACACCAATGAATGGTTATGATCTGCTACGGTATAGTTTAGAAAACTAGTCAATTACTATCAATGCTATATTGTCACCGATATGTTTGGACAGGGATCCAACCCGCAACCTCCTGTCGTCTTTTAAAGCGTAAATTTTATAAGTCGACGTGTAAATATATGCGTCGACGCATAAAATTTACGCGTGGACGCGTATATTTTATGCGTTCACGGTCTAAATAGACTTTTGACCCATTTGGTACGCCATAATCCACTTTATCAAGTATACAGTGGCGTCATGTTAGGACAATCTCAACGTGTGCAAGTCCTCTAGTTGTACCCTAGTCCTTTAATGGTTGGTGTGCGTTCAAGCCTGGGTCCTTAGTTTGATCTGTATGCAAGAGACGGCTTTTTTGAAACCTAATTTTTTTTTAAAAGTGAAACAAGAATAAGACACACCAATGAATGGTTATGATCTGCTACGGTATAGTTTAGAAAACTAGTCAATTACTATCAATGCTATATTGTCACCGATATGTTTGGCCAGGGATCCAACCCGCAACCTCCTGCCGTCTTTTAAAGCGTAAATTGTATGCGTCGACGTGTAAATATATGCGTCGACGCATAAAATTACGCGTGGACGCGTATATTTTATGCGTTCACGGTCTAAATAGACTTTTGACCCATTTGGTACGCCATAATCCACTTTATCAAGTATACAGTGGCGTCACGTTAGGACAATCTCAACGTGTGCAAGTCCTCTAATTGTACCGCAGTCCTCTAATGGTTGGTGTGCGTTCAAGCCTGGGTCCTTAGTTTGATCTGTATGCAAGAGACGGCTTTTTTGAAACCTAACTTTTTTTAAAAGTGAAACAAGAATAAAACACACCAATGAATGGTTATGATCTGCTACGGTATAGTTTAGAAAACTAGTCAATTACTATCAATGCTATATTGTCACCGATATGTTTGGCCAGGGATCCAACCCGCAACCTCCTGTCGTCTTTTAAAGCGTAAATTTTATGCGACGACGTGTAAATATATGGGTCGACGCATAAAATTTACGCGTGGACGCGTATATTTTATGCCTTCACGGTCTAAATAGACTTTTGACCCATTTGGTACGCCATAATCCACTTTATCAAGTATACAGTGGCGTCTCGTTAGGACAATCTCAACGTGTGCAAGTCCTCTAATTGTACCGCAGTCCTCTAATGGTTGGTGATCGTTCAAGCCTGGGTCCTTAGTTTGATCTGTATGCAAGAGACGGCTTTTTTGAAACCTAACTTTTTTTAAAAGTGAAACAAGAATAAGACACACCAATGAATGGTTATGATCTGCTACGGTATAGTTTAGAAAACTAGTCAATTACTATCAATGCTATATTGTCACCGATATGTTTGGCCAGGGATCCAACCCGCAACCTCCTGTCGTCTTTTAAAGCGTAAATTTTATGCGTCGACGTGTAAATATATGCGTCGACGCATAAAATTTACGCGTGGACGCGTATATTTTATGCGTTCACGGTCTAAATAGACTTTTGACCCATTTGGTGCGCCATAATCCACTTTATCAAGTATACAGTGGCGTCACGTTAGGACAATCTCAACGTGTGCAAGTCCTCTAATTGTACCGCAGTCCTCTAATGGTTGGTGTGCTTTCAAGCCTGGGTCCTTAGTTTGATCTGTATGCAAGAGACGGCTTTTTTGAAACCTAACTTTTTTTAAAAGTGAAACAAGAATAAGACACACCAATGAATGGTTATGATCTGCTACGGTATAGTTTAGAAAACTAGTCAATTACTATCAATGCTATATTGTCACCGATATGTTTGGCCAGGGATCCAACCCGCAACCTCCTGCCGTTTTTTAAAGTGTTTCAATTTGTTCAAGGCGTCATTTCACGCATTATGCAGTTTCAATAGCTCAGTGGGTAGCGACTTATAAGCAGCAATTTACAAG
Organism: Fragum fragum; assembly: GCA_946902895.1. Classification (NCBI taxonomy): domain Eukaryota; kingdom Metazoa; phylum Mollusca; class Bivalvia; order Cardiida; family Cardiidae; genus Fragum; species Fragum fragum. Next base: position 21,767,591 of record OX336381.1, read on the forward strand.
CAAGTGATCCCAGTTGGCCACTGGTTCGAATTCCAAATCGGCTATCTTTCTTTTCGACGTTCGATGAAAGTCTGTGACCCGAATCATTCGTCTTTCACCAATGGACTTTGTTTGAAAAAGTAATTCTAATTTTGGAAGAAAATAAACGTTACTTGCGGTACCGGTGAAGAAATACCATGGCAGCATGGATAGATGCACTTGGAAAGAACGTTGTTTCAGTCAAATCATGGCAGTCAGTGCACCTATCCACCAGTACCACACATAGCTTTCTTTCCAAGCCACTGACTGCTTTATCACATAAACTTTGTCCATTGGTGAAAAAGAATGAATCAGGTCACATTGACTTTTCGGAAAGTAAGTTGGCTGAGCCAGGTTTCGAGCCAGTGCCATATTGAGATCCCTTAAATTGCCAGCCTGACTACTGACTGAGCTATTGAGGCTTGACGAAATATTTGTGAGGACATGTACTGTAACAGAAAAGAGTTTGTGTGAACCTATGCATACAGTCAAGAGAAAAACAAAATATATGTATTTTCATTCATGTTACACTCCCAAGTTTGTGAGGACCTGTGCATACAGCCATGGGAAAAACAAAATATATGTATGTGAGGACCTGTGCCAGTCGTCAAGCACACTCTCAAGTCACGTGACAAAAGCAAAGTGTGCATGTTCTGTGCGTCCAGACTACTTTTTAACGTTTAAATGAGGACTCGATTATTTTTCAATTTTCTATAATAGTATATCAAAATCAGTTGAATACAATGAAAACATTTTGAGGACCCGTGTGCAAGTCCTCCAATTGTACCGCAGTCCTCTAATCGTTGGAGTGCGTTCAAGCCTGGGTCCTCTAATTGATTGCCATACACACACACACACACACACACACACACACACACACACACGCGCACACGCACGCACGCACGCACGCACACACACACACACACACGCACGCACGCATACTTGTACAGCATACAATATAAGGACCTTGACTTTCCGCGTTTTCCTGAGGACCCATGTAAAACGTTTGCGTATAAAACGCAATGTGATGTCAGTTTCTTTTTCATTGCGTGGAAAGTACAAAATTGATATTGTTTTCCCTTAACACTCAAAGTAAATCAAAGAAAACGTAGTGAGGACTTGTCACCTTTAGCCTGATTTATGAGGACCTTCGGTATGAGGACCCTAATTTGCATATTTTACACAATACCTTTTATGACCATAATTACGAGGACCTAACTTGAAAGTTGTGATGAGGACTTGCACAATTGATTGAGAAATAAAAGTAACTCCTGACCATTTGAATATGGAATATGAAAACAAAAATCCAGTTGGTCACCTAAGGTGTATATACGTAAACGTTATCCATATTTTCCACGTTGACGTCGTGCGAAATAACGTGGTAACTGACTGCAATAAATTTATTGAATATCGTGTCTTATTTGTTGAAATATATATCAGAAGTAGAAATTTGATCATGTTGACTTTAACTACGAAAACATTTTGAAAATAAGTGATGCGTTTTTAAAGTCAGTCAGTATAGTTGTTTTTTATAGTACGTACAATATGGTATGTTATTTGAGCTTTATCACTGGAGGTGTAAATTGTACAAGGACATTGAGTAACGAACAGTTCCGCGACTGTTCATTACTACATTTTGGCCGACTTCGATTGACGATAGTTCAGGCTATAGTGTGGCTTAGACCGGTAACGCTGTCGACTTTAACAAAGGCTTTTTGTTAAAGTCGACAGTGGTACCAGTCTATAGTGTGGCTGTTCCGTCTATTTTATTGAACATCATGGGCGGATCTAGAGGGGGGGGGGTCAGGGGGTCCGGACCCCCCCTGGCATTTGCAGAAAATTAAATTTTTACTAAATAAATTTTATTGTAATGTTACATATTTATTACATTTTAAGCCATAATTTGAGCTTAGGAACCCCCCCCCCCCTGGAAAAAATATCTTAGGATTGGACCCCCCCTGGAAAAAAATCCTGGATCCGCCCTTGAACATAGTTCTTTGTTTATCTCAACACTGATTGTTTTCTATGTTTTCATTCGGGCTAAATGCGTCGATTTCTTGACCACAAGAGTTCGTCATGTTGCCGGTTGAAAACGTGGGATATCCCAAACGTGTAAATATAGGGGGTTTCTCAAAATGAAACATCGATGGAAAACAACTCTAAATTAATATTCTTCCTGCGTAAAATGTTTTCGGCTAATTTGGTTTCCCACCTGATCGATAGGATACATTTTGGCCAATCAATTCGGCGCCGTACAACCATTTCGTCTTGTATGTTACTTGGCATACTCATGCATTTGACAACAGTAAGTATCAAATTACAGTTGATGCCTATAGTACATGTAGGTACTACGAAACTAGCTTGTTAATTTGGAATTTCGGTCAAATGGTTTAATTTTTGACAGAGAAAACATTTTGAGGACCCGTGTGCAAGTCCTCTTATTGTACAGCAGTCAACTAATCGTTTGTGTGCGTTCAAGCCTGGGTCCTCTGTTTGATCCATATACAAACACGTTTAATATCTGGGGCAAGACACGGATTTTTTAAAACCTTACTTTTCTTAAAAGTGAAACAAGAATATGACACACCAATGAAACTGCTACAGCTGTGGTTTCCTTTTTCACAGTGTTTACATAGGCTAATTACGGTCTCCTGCTCTAATTACGGTCTCCTGCTCTTTTAGATGACATTGTGATGTTTAGGCAGTTTTTAGTTATGATTTTTCCGCTTTCGGTTCGGTTTATTAGCGATTTCGCAACGCATCTGAGTTTCAGTACTTATGCAGTCTCAATAGCTCAGTGGGTATCAATTTACATGCAAGTGTTCTCGGTTTGGAACTGGTTCGAATCCCGGCTCGGCCAACTTTCTTTTTGACGCTTGCTGAAAGTCACTGTGATCCGGTTCATTTGTCTTAAATGGACTTTGTTTAAGTGATAACAACAGTGAGTATCTTAGAAAGAACGTTGTGCCGGTGAAGAAATACCATGATCGCATGGATGGGTACACTTGGAAAGAATGTTGTGTATGGTTTCCGCGGATTATCTGTTGTTAACGATAAAGAAGCTATAACTCGCGAGCAATGGCTTTTTCCCACGATGCTTGCAACAGCTCCTTTATTTTGAATTTCGGTCAAATGAGTTAATTTTCGACTTAGCATATCAAAATCAGTTGAATACAAAGAAATATTTCAGGACCCGTGTGCAAGTCCTCCAATTGTACCACAGTCCTCTACTCGTTGATGTGCATTCAAGTCTGGGTCCTTAGTTTGATCTGTATACTTGGATGATTTCCCCTTAAAGTTACATTTCATATTTTTTTTACATAAATTTTAAATTAATATTTATCTGAAAGAACAAATTCTCTTATGAAAATTCCGAAAATTTCAAGCCAAAATACTGAACCGTTTACGAGAAATACATATTTTTGTGCTAAAATCAAACAAGTTGTTGTTGACAACAGTTCAGATTTACATGGATTTTTTTTTCATTTCTGTCTAATTTTTAAAGGCGTATTTTTCTCTCACAAATAACAACCTCAAAAAAAAAAATGATAGCATTTCTACGCATTAGAATAACACATCCTTACATCAAGACATACTTTTAAAATATGAAATTGAAATGTTATGTCCCTTTAATATTTTATACCCAATTCACACGCAGTTCTTTCGTTTTGGACAAGTGGAATAACTTTTTTCCATTTCACACAGTTAGGCCTACGAAATGTCCTTTTCTCCATGCAATACATAGCCATCCTTTTAGAATGGTAGGTCATAAACTTTACTTAGATAGTCTTTTAATTTTACGTCTGAACCGCAACATCCAATAATCCCTTTCACAGACGACAAAAGTTTTGACCGGTCAAAATTCGAAGGTGTTGCAAACGACACGGTGAATCATAGTTTATAGAGGCAAGTAGCTTTCTGTGGAGTGGGGTTGATATGAGACTGCTAGTCGCCACCATCATCGCTTTTCAACAAAAACCTCGTAATTGCACCTGGTTTTAAGCTGCAGTTACGAGTTTTTTTGTTGAAAAGCAGCGATATGCTTGTTCTTTCTCTCAATGCTCTGTAAGGGAAACTTTATCCAAAACTGTTATGGAAAGCAATAAAGGGGACCAACATTTTCAAATGACGCGTAGTAAATTTACTTAAGCCTCTCTTACAACCGGTCGTACGTGCTCCTGCGTGCGGTCTGCGTCTAAAACGTACGTTTAGTCGTGGGATGCACGCACGTGCAACGTACGATTCTGGTGGACACAACCACGACACAGACTGCACGCAGCAAAGAATTGACCGGACAATTCTTTGAGGCGCTCTTACAACCCGTAGTGCGTCTTTATAAATCGTGCGATTTTGCAGAGTTTTAAAACGTGCGATTTAAAAAGATGCACGACGGGTTGTAAGAGAGGCTTTATATAGCCCTTTAATTTTTACGTTTGAACGGTATAGTCCAATTAACCCCGCTTACTGAACCGGCTAAAATATAGTTGCTTTTCTTCGAAAACCTGGTAACTACAGCTTAAATCAAGATGTGGATAAAACCTGGTAACTACAGCTTAAATCAAGCTGTGGATACGCGTTTTTTTTAAAGAAAAGCAACGTCATTCATCACATTCAAAAAGTTATCATAAAATTGTACGCTACGAAAATTGATGAATTGGCATAATTTGTCGTTATTTTCCTTATGCCTGCAACAATGTTAGTAAATGTATACTGTATATCATCATTTTGACCGACAATTACGGTAAATGAAAAAAATGTGCGTTTTTATTCGCCAATATGTCCATTTCCGGTGACTGGTCACGTTTTCTACGTGCGCTTCGTGTATGTTTATCACGTGATGAAATGGGTCATATTTTACACAGTGGCATGTGTTAGTGGATAGGCAACCACGAGTTTAAAGATTTTCTAATGAAACATCCAAATTGAAGGATACCAAGACTAAATTCTGAAAAAGGGAGCGCGTAATATGGCATTTTTTTAATGCGACGAATGCACAAACAAGTCGCAAGATGGTTTAACATATTGTGTTTCTCGATTCGGTGTCTTGATCGACGCGTTAGAGTTCCGCAAACATCTATCGATCGGTCACGCTCAAGTAGACCCCATTTAACGCCTATAAAGCATGATAATTCTCCGCGTTTACGTCATGCACGTTTCAGGTTTGTGACGTTGGGATCGATTTTCTGTCGAGTAGTCTGTTACTGTGGTGGTCAAATAAGTATTTTTTTTGGTAACTGTTGTTGTTGTCATTTACGTTTGAAATAGACACACTGCTTGGAAAAAAGAGCTCGTAGATAAGCCATTTTCGAATACGTGGAAGTGAAAAACAAGCCGCCTGACGTTTTAACGTCTTTCATTGCACAATCTGGCATCTTGTTCGACGAGTTAGAGTTAGAGAAACATTTGCCAATCGTCCAAAGTCAGGTAGACCTCGCGTAACGCTTGTTATACAAGAAGCCGTCTTACGTTGACGTCATTTGCGTTTCAGGTTTGAAACGTTGAAATCAACATCGCGTTTAGTATTCAATAATTGTGGTCACCAAATAAGCCGTTTTACGGTATCTTTTGTCGTCGCAAGTAAAGTTTGAACCACGTGCTACAGATTTTCAAATAAAAATTCTGATACCGCTCTGTTTAAATGTGCCGTTTTTCTAAACTGTAACAATTTGATTATTTCTTTATCATCATTTTTCAACAACAGATAGTCAAATTTACAGATGGAAATTATTTTGTAATTTCAAATCAGGTTTACTGAATAATCGGACATTTATTAGGACTGGGGCGTTTCTTTTGGACGTCAGTATAGGTTCACATAAAATTATTGTGCAAAATTCGAAAATTGACACTTTTTGATTTGGGCGTTTACGTATTTATTTACCGAAACGTTTCCCCCTTTGAGCTTTTTACATTCGCTTCTTTCAATTTGAAATGGCATATTTCGTTCTGATAAACTTTTATGTTCTCTACAATGCATGCTCATAATTTATTTGTCTCTTTATACAAGTTGTACAGTGTAGTTGTGAGCTAGCTTTTTGCAGGAAAGCGAGGGTATAAGATATATTGCTCAATATTTGTTTGGGAACAAAATCGTGATCAAAGACTTTAAAATTATTCTTGAAGCACCCTTACCCATTTCCACACAATGACGTCTTAGAAACCCTACAAAATAAAGACTTTTGAAAACATTGTGGAAAATGAAGAACTTGCTTATGACAAGCAATTTCTTCATTTCCCACAATATTTTCTTCCTCAAATTATCAATAAATGTAAAATGACATTCAAATAGAGTTGTCGTCTGCAACATCTTTGAGGTTAGACCAGTCTAAAACTGTCATTTTGTAATGGGTTAAACCTTCAACTTTGAAACAATCAATATATACAGAGAGGCAAAATTAAGTATACACCATAGTTCTTGCACGTTTTCGGAGAACCGATTTATAGATTTTGTACAATTTTTAAACGCCACCGAAGGTATTCGTCTATTGATGTAACCTTCTTAGCCTATCCGTCCATCTATCTTTTCTTTCGGTGCGACGTTTTTTCATAGTATACAGCGTCATCGAAAAAGGGGATTTAATCGCTAAATTAATGCAAGCATATGTGTTGACATATTCCCTACATTTATGAACGGATTTTGACAGAATTGTCACAGAAAAAGTCTAGTCACCTAGGACTACGCGTACATTGTTAGTGCTTTTCCATATTACGGTGCGTCATGGCAAAATGGGACTTGATGCAAACGGGTTATTTGACATAACTCCTTCTAAATTCATTGACGGATTTTGATAAAGTTTGCGTAGAATGTTCCTAGTCACCTGACTAAGTGAATATAAAGTCGCGTTTCTTTCATTATTATGCTGCGTCATAGAAAAATGGGTCTTAATGCAAAAAAGTGGCATATTGGTCAAATTTCTACCAGCCACCGAGAATTGGGTTAGAATGTTAGAGAACATTTAACGTTGTGATTTGTTATGATAAGGATTAAAGACACCAAATAGGGAATAATGGCAATATCTAATGCTTCGCTAAATCGGCATGTAGCAGGAGTATAGGTAGTCAAAGCAATTTCAGGTGAAATTCATCATAACTAATATTGGTTTTGGGGTAGAAATAAAAAATGCAAAATTTTGAGTCGATATGATGGAAATTAAGAGAGATATATAGAGACAAAAGGTGTATACTTTCTTTTGCCTCTCAGTATATTTTACGACTAAATAGCCTGCCGCCATTTGCTATAGCACGGTGGGGATTGTGCATGCTGGGATGGGTAAATCTACGGACAAATTTGCCTCGCTTCAGCTAAGACATTTTGCAATAACTTCCTTATTTCTGCGCCAATTAAAAAACGGTTTGTTGCTTGTACCCCGCCTTACTGAGCTCTTTCACCCGATGTATGCTTTACACGAAACCCTTTTGTACTTTTTGCGAAAAGTGATCCCAACCGACCAGAAAAACGACAAAAAATCTGGTCGTTTTTCAGGTCAGTTGGGATCCATTTTTGGGAAAAATATGGGGAGTTTTCAAATAAGTAATACACCTGAGGAAAGCGCTCAGTAAGGCGGGGTACATGCAACAAACCGCTTGAAAATTGACACAGTAATAAGAAAATTATTGCACAATTTCCTACCTGAAGCGTGGCTTATTTTGCCGTAGTCGTTATCATTCCGTTTTCTGGTCATTTGGGATCAATTTTTTGAAAAATTAAAAGGATACCACAAATAATCCATGTATCCGAGGAAAGGGATTTTCAAGGCGGGGTACATGCAACAGACCTTTTGAAAGTCGACAAAGAAATTAAGGAGTTATTGCAAAATATTTGACAAGATTCGAGATTATTTTTCTCCGTATTCGTTATCCATCTCAGCATGCACAATCCCCACCGTGTATAGGTTATAAATTTATATTTGTGTCCAATGAAAAAAAGATACGCCTTATAAATTCTCACGGATTTGGGGACTTTTATCTTATTTTATTGTTTTTACCCTAAATAATTGATATAATATCCGCGATTTCGTTTGTATTATTAATAATTCTCATGCTAAAATAACACCCCCCAAACAAGACCGGTTTTGACGTCCCTGAAGAATGTTTGCTTAAAACCCCAAAATGGAAACGGCATTGCATTGCTGTTATAGCAAGATACCTCGTAACTCCAGCTATATAATTAAGCTGGAGTTACGAGGTTTTTCAATAACACCGACTGTTTTCCTCTTTTCTCTCAAGGATTGAAAAGAAAACCCACCAAAAATTATTAGGAATCCACTATGACGTACTAAATGGGTCAAAAGTCTATATAGGCCTAGAGCGTGCACGCATAAAATATACGCGTCGGCGCATATATTTTCAACTGCTAGCGTAAATTTTTATGCGTCCACGCGTAAATATGCGCGTCGACGTATAAAATTGAAAAAATATGCGTCGACGCGTAAATTATACGCGAGCAGGAGTAAAAAATCTGAAACCGATGCTGGCAAATGGGAGAGGTGGTTAGAAACCTTTCCCTTTATACCATAAAATTGATTGATGAAACGAAGGAGCTGATGGGTTCAAAGATAAAATACGCGTCGACGCGTGTATTTACGCGAGCAGTTGAAAATTTCGCGTCGACGCATGAATTTTCAACTGCTCGCGTAAATTTTATGCGTCGACGTGTAAATATATGCGTCGACGCATAAAATTTACGCGTGGACGCGTATATTTTATGCGTTCACGGTCTAAATAGACTTTTGACCCATTTGGTACGCCATAATCCACTTTATCAAGTATACAGTGGCGTCACGTTAGGACAATCTCAACGTGTGCAAGTCCTCTAATTGTACCGCAGTCCTCTAATGGTTGGTGTGCGTTCAAGCCTGGGTCCTTAGTTTGATCTGTATGCAAGAGACGGCTTTTTTGAAACCTTACTTTTTTAAAAGTGAAACAAGAATAAGACACACCAATGAATGGTTATGATCTGCTACGGTATAGTTTGGAAACTAGTCAATTACTATCAATGCAATATTGTCACCGATATGTTTGGCCAGGGATCCAACCCGCAACCTCCTGTCGTCTTTTAAAGCGTAAATTTTATGCGTCGACGTGTAATTATATGCGTCGACGCATAAAATTTACGCGTGGACGCGTATATTTTATGCGTTCACGGTCTAAATAGACTTTTGACCCATTTGGTGCGCCATAATCCACTTTATCAAGTATACAGTGGCGTCACGCTAGGACAATCTCAACGTGTGCAAGTCCTCTAATTGTACCGCAGTCCTCTAATGGTTGGTGTGCGTTCAAGCCTGGGTCCTTAGTTTGATCTGTATGCAAGAGACGGCTTTTTTGAAACCTAACTTTTTTTAAAAGTGAAACAAGAATAAGACACACCAATGAATGGTTATGATCTGCTACGGTATAGTTTAGAAAACTAGTCAATTACTGGCAATGCTATATTGCAACCGATATGCTTGGCCAGGGATCCAACCCGCAACCTCCTGCCGTTTTTTAAAGCGTAAATTTTATGCGCCGACGTGTAAATATATGCGTCGACGCATAAAATTTACGCGTGGACGCGTATATTTTATGCGTTCACGGTCTAAATAGACTTTTGACCCATTTGGTACGCCATAATCCACTTTATCAAGTATACAGTGGCGTCACGTTAGGACATTCTCAACGTGTGCAAGTCCTCTAATTGTACCGCAGTCCTCTTATGTTGGTGTGCGTTCAAGCCTGGGTCCTTAGTTTGATCTGTATGCAAGAGACGGCTTTTTTGAAACCTAATTTTTTTTTAAAAGTGAAACATGAATAAGACACACCAATGAATGGTTATGATCTGCTACGGTATAGTTTAGAAAACTAGTCAATTACTATCAATGCTATATTGTCACCGATATGTTTGGCCAGGGATCCAACCCGCAACCTCCTGCCGTTTTTTAAAGCGTAAATTTTATGCGACGACGTGTAAATATATGGGTCGACGCATAAAATGTATGCGTGGACGCGTATATTTTATGCGTTCACGGTCTTAATAGACTTTAGACCCATTTGGTACGCCATAATCCACTTTATCAAGTATACAGTGGCGTCACGTTAGGACAATCTCAACGTGTGCAAGTCCTCTAATTGTACCGCAGTCCTCTAATGGTTGGTGTGCGTTCAAGCCTGGGTCCTTAGTTTGATCTGTATGCAAGAGACGGCTTTTTTGAAACCTAACTTTTTTTAAAAGTGAAACAAGAATAAGACACACCAATGAATGGTTATGATCTGCTACGGTATAGTTTAGAAAACTAGTCAATTACTATCAATGCAATATTGTCACCGATATGTTTGGCCAGGGATCCAACCCGCAACCTCCTGCCGTCTTTTAAAGCGTAAATTGTATGCTTCGACGTGTAAATATATGCGTCGACGCATAAAATTTACGCGTGGACGCGTATATTTTATGCGTTCACGGTCTTAATAGACTTTTGACCCATTTGGTACGCCATAATCCACTTTATCAAGTATACAGTGGCGTCATGTTAGGACAATCTCAACGTGTGCAAGTCCTCTAGTTGTACCCTAGTCCTCTAATGGTTGGTGTGCGTTCAAGCCTGGGTCCTTAGTTTGATCTGTATGCAAGAGACGGCTTTTTTGAAACCTAATTTTTTTTAAAAGTGAAACAAGAATAAGACACACCAATGAATGGTTATGATCTGCTACGGTATAGTTTAGAAAACTAGTCAATTACTATCAATGCTATATTGTCACCGATATGTTTGGCCAGGGATCCAACCCGCAACCTCCTGCCGTTTTTTAAAGCGTAAATTTTATGCGACGACGTGTAAATATATGGGTCGACGCATAAAATGTATGCGTGGACGCGTATATTTTATGCGTTCACGGTCTTAATAGACTTTAGACCCATTTGGTATGCCATAATCCACTTTATCAAGTATACAGTGGCGTCACGTTAGGACAATCTCAACGTGTGCAAGTCCTCTAATTGTACCGCAGTCCTCTAATGGTTGGTGTGCGTTCAAGCCTGGGTCCTTAGTTTGATCTGTATGCAAGAGACGGATTTTTTGAAACCTAACTTTTTTTAAAAGTGAAACAAGAATAAGACACACCAATGAATGGTTATGATCTGCTACGGTATAGTTTAGAAAACTAGTCAATTACTATCAATGCAATATTGTCACCGATATGTTTGGCCAGGGATCCAACCCGCAACCTCCTGCCGTCTTTTAAAGCGTAAATTGTATGCTTCGACGTGTAAATATATGCGTCGACGCATAAAATTTACGCGTGGACGCGTATATTTTATGCGTTCACGGTCTAAATAGACTTTTGACCCATTTGGTACGCCATAATCCACTTTATCAAGTATACAGTGGCGTCTCGTTAGGACAATCTCAACGTGTGCAAGTCCTCTAATTGTACCGCAGTCCTCTAATGGTTGGTGTGCGTTCAAGCCTGGGTCCTTAGTTTGATCTGTATGCAAGAGACGGCTTTTTTGAAACCTAACTTTTTTTAAAAAGTGAAACAAGAATAAGACACACCAATGAATGGTTATGATCTGCTACGGTATAGTTTAGAAAACTAGTCAATTACTATCAATGTTATATTGTCACCGATATGTTTGGCCAGGGATCCAACCCGCAACCTCCTGCCGTTTTTTAAAGCGTAAATTTTATAAGTCGACGTGTAAATATATGCGTCGACGCATAAAATTTACGCGTGGACGCGTATATTTTATGCGTTCACGGTCTAAATAGACTTTTGACCCATTTGGTACGCCATAATCCACTTTATCAAGTATACAGTGGCGTCACGTTAGGACATTCTCAACGTGTGCAAGTCCTCTAATTGTACCGCAGTCCTCTAATGGTTGGTGTGCGTTCAAGCCTGGGTCCTTAGTTTGATCTGTATGCAAGAGACGGCTTTTTTGAAACCTAACTTTTTTTAAAAGTGAAACAAGAATAAGACACACCAATGAATGGTTATGATCTGCTACGGTATAGTTTAGAAAACTAGTCAATTACTATCAATGCTATATTGTCACCGATATGTTTGGCCAGGGATCCAACCCGCAACCTCCTGCCGTTTTTTAAAGCGTAAATTTTATGCGACGACGTGTAAATATATGGGTCGACGCATAAAATGTATGCGTGGACGCGTATATTTTATGCGTTCACGGTCTTAATAGACTTTAGACCCATTTGGTATGCCATAATCCACTTTATCAAGTATACAGTGGCGTCACGTTAGGACAATCTCAACGTGTGCAAGTCCTCTAATTGTACCGCAGTCCTCTAATGGTTGGTGTGCGTTCAAGCCTGGGTCCTTAGTTTGATCTGTATGCAAGAGACGGATTTTTTGAAACCTAACTTTTTTTAAAAGTGAAACAAGAATAAGACACACCAATGAATGGTTATGATCTGCTACGGTATAGTTTAGAAAACTAGTCAATTACTATCAATGCAATATTGTCACCGATATGTTTGGCCAGGGATCCAACCCGCAACCTCCTGCCGTCTTTTAAAGCGTAAATTGTATGCTTCGACGTGTAAATATATGCGTCGACGCATAAAATTTACGCGTGGACGCGTATATTTTATGCGTTCACGGTCTAAATAGACTTTTGACCCATTTGGTACGCCATAATCCACTTTATCAAGTATACAGTGGCGTCTCGTTAGGACAATCTCAACGTGTGCAAGTCCTCTAATTCTACCGCAGTCCTCTTATGGTTGGTGTGCGTTCAAGCCTGGGTCCTTAGTTTGATCTGTATGCAAGAGACGGCTTTTTTGAAACCTAACTTTTTTTAAAAGTGAAACAAGAATAAGACACACCAATGAATGGTTATGATCTGCTACGGTATAGTTTAGAAAACTAGTCAATTACTATCAATGCTATATTGTCACCGATATGTTTGGCCAGGGATCCAACCCGCAACCTCCTGCCGTTTTTTAAAGCGTAAATTTTATGCGACGACGTGTAAATATATGGGTCGACCCATAAAATTTACGCTTGGACGCGTATATTTTATGCCTTCACGGTCTAAATAGACTTTTGACCCATTTGGTACGCCATAATCCACTTTATCAAGTATACAGTGGCGTCTCGTTAGGACAATCTCAACGTGTGCAAGTCCTCTAATTGTACCGCAGTCCTCTAATGGTTGGTGATCGTTCAAGCCTGGGTACTTAGTTTGATCTGTATGCAAGAGACGGCTTTTTTGAAACCTAACTTTTTTTTAAAAGTGAAACAAGAATAAGACACACCAATGAATGGTTATGATCTGCTACGGTATAGTTTAGAAAACTAGTCAATTACTATCAATGCTATATTGTCATCGATATGTTTGGCCAGGGATCCAACCCGAACCTCCTGTCGTCTTTTAAAGCGCAAATTTTATGCGTCGACGTGTAAATATATGCGTCGACGCATAAAATTTACGCGTGGACGCGTATATTTTACGCGTTCACGGTCTAAATAGACTTTTGACCCATTTGGTGCGCCATAATCCACTTTATAAAGTATACAGTGGCGTCACGTTAGGACAATCTCAACGTGTGCAAGTCCTCTAATTGTACCGCAGTCCTCTAATGGTTGGTGTGCGTTCAAGCCTGGGTCCTTAGTTTGATCTGTATGCAAGAGACGGCTTTTTTGAAACCTAACTTTTTTTTAAAAGTGAAACAAGAATAAGACACACCAATGAATGGTTATGATCTGCTACGGTATAGTTTAGAAAACTAGTCAATTACTATCAATGCTATATTGTCACCGATATGTTTGGCCAGGGATCCAACCCGAACCTCCTGTCGTCTTTTAAAGCGCAAATTTTATGCGTCGACGTGTAAATATATGCGTCGACGCATAAAATTTACGCGTGGACGCGTATATTTTACGCGTTCACGGTCTAAATAGACTTTTGACCCATTTGGTGCGCCATAATCCACTTATAAAGTATACAGTGGCGTCACGTTAGGACAATCTCAACGTGTGCAAGTCCTCTAATTGTACCGCAGTCCTCTAATGGTTGGTGTGCGTTCAAGCCTGGGTCCTTAGTTTGATCTGTATGCAAGAGACGGCTTTTTTGAAACCTAACTTTTTTAAAAAGTGAAACAAGAATAAGACACACCAATGAATGGTTATGATCTGCTACGGTATAGTTTAGAAAACTAGTCAATTACTATCAATGCTATATTGTCACCGATATGTTTGGCCAGGGATCCAACCCGCAACCTCCTGCCGTTTTTTAAAGCGTAAATTTTATAAGTCGACGTGTAAATATATGCGTCGACGCATAAAATTTACGCGTGGACGCGTATATTTTATGCGTTCACGGTCTAAATAGACTTTTGACCCATTTGGTGCGCCATAATCCACTTTATAAAGTATACAGTGGTGTCACGTTAGGACAATCTCAACGTGTGCAAGTCCTCTAATTGTACCGCAGTCCTCTAATGGTTGGTGTGCGTTCAAGCCTGGGTCCTTAGTTTGATCTGTATGCAAAAGACGGCTTTTTTGAAACCTTACTTTTTTTAAAAGTGAAACAAGAATAAGACACACCAATGAATGGTTATGATCTGCTACGGTATAGTTTAGAAAACTAGTCAATTACTATCAATGCTATATTGTCACCGATATGTTTGGACAGGGATCCAACCCGCAACCTCCTGTCGTCTTTTAAAGCGTAAATTTTATAAGTCGACGTGTAAATATATGCGTCGACGCATAAAATTTACGCGTGGACGCGTATATTTTATGCGTTCACGGTCTAAATAGACTTTTGACCCATTTGGTACGCCATAATCCACTTTATCAAGTATACAGTGGCGTCATGTTAGGACAATCTCAACGTGTGCAAGTCCTCTAGTTGTACCCTAGTCCTTTAATGGTTGGTGTGCGTTCAAGCCTGGGTCCTTAGTTTGATCTGTATGCAAGAGACGGCTTTTTTGAAACCTAATTTTTTTTTAAAAGTGAAACAAGAATAAGACACACCAATGAATGGTTATGATCTGCTACGGTATAGTTTAGAAAACTAGTCAATTACTATCAATGCTATATTGTCACCGATATGTTTGGCCAGGGATCCAACCCGCAACCTCCTGCCGTCTTTTAAAGCGTAAATTGTATGCGTCGACGTGTAAATATATGCGTCGACGCATAAAATTACGCGTGGACGCGTATATTTTATGCGTTCACGGTCTAAATAGACTTTTGACCCATTTGGTACGCCATAATCCACTTTATCAAGTATACAGTGGCGTCACGTTAGGACAATCTCAACGTGTGCAAGTCCTCTAATTGTACCGCAGTCCTCTAATGGTTGGTGTGCGTTCAAGCCTGGGTCCTTAGTTTGATCTGTATGCAAGAGACGGCTTTTTTGAAACCTAACTTTTTTTAAAAGTGAAACAAGAATAAAACACACCAATGAATGGTTATGATCTGCTACGGTATAGTTTAGAAAACTAGTCAATTACTATCAATGCTATATTGTCACCGATATGTTTGGCCAGGGATCCAACCCGCAACCTCCTGTCGTCTTTTAAAGCGTAAATTTTATGCGACGACGTGTAAATATATGGGTCGACGCATAAAATTTACGCGTGGACGCGTATATTTTATGCCTTCACGGTCTAAATAGACTTTTGACCCATTTGGTACGCCATAATCCACTTTATCAAGTATACAGTGGCGTCTCGTTAGGACAATCTCAACGTGTGCAAGTCCTCTAATTGTACCGCAGTCCTCTAATGGTTGGTGATCGTTCAAGCCTGGGTCCTTAGTTTGATCTGTATGCAAGAGACGGCTTTTTTGAAACCTAACTTTTTTTAAAAGTGAAACAAGAATAAGACACACCAATGAATGGTTATGATCTGCTACGGTATAGTTTAGAAAACTAGTCAATTACTATCAATGCTATATTGTCACCGATATGTTTGGCCAGGGATCCAACCCGAAACCTCCTGTCGTCTTTTAAAGCGTAAATTTTATGCTTCGACGTGTAAATATATGCGTCCACGGTCTAAATAGACTTTTGACCCATTTGGTGCGCCATAATCCACTTTATAAAGTATACAGTGGCGTCACGTTAGGACAATCTCAACGTGTGCAAGTCCTCTAATTGTACCGCAGTCCTCTAATGGTTGGTGTGCGTTCAAGCCTGGGTCCTTAGTTTGATCTGTATGCAAGAGACGGCTTTTTTGAAACCTAACTTTTTTAAAAAGTGAAACAAGAATAAGACACACCAATGAATGGTTATGATCTGCTACGGTATAGTTTAGAAAACTAGTCAATTACTATCAATGCTATATTGTCACCGATATGTTTGGCCAGGGATCCAACCCGCAACCTCCTGCCGTTTTTTAAAGCGTAAATTTTATAAGTCGACGTGTAAATATATGCGTCGACGTTTAAAATTTACGCGTGGACGCGTATATTTTATGCGTTCACGGTCTAAATAGACTTTTGACCCATTTGGTACGCAATAATCCACTTTATCAAGTATACAGTGGCGTCACGTTAGGACAATCTCAACGTGTGCAAGTCCTCTAATTGTACCGCAGTCCCCTAATGGTTGGTGTGCGTTCAAGCCTGGGTCCTTAGTTTGATCTGTATGCAAGAGACGGCTTTTTTGAAACCTTACTTTTTTTAAAAGTGAAACAAGAATAAGACACACCAATGAATGGTTATGATCTGCTACGGTATAGTTTAGAAAACTAGTCAATTACTATCAATGCAATATTGTCACCGATATGTTTGGCCAGGGATCCAACCCGCAACCTCCTGTCGTCTTTTAAAGCGTAAATTTTATGCGTCGACGTGTAAATATATGCGTCGACGCATAAAATTTACGCGTGGACGCGTATATTTTATGCGTTCACGGTCTAAATAGACTTTTGACCCATTTGGTGCGCCATAATCCACTTTATCAAGTATACAGTGGCGTCACGTTAGGACAATCTCAACGTGTGCAAGTCCTCTGATTGTACCGCAGTCCTCTAATGGTTGGTGTGCTTTCAAGCCTGGGTCCTTAGTTTGATCTGTATGCAAGAGACGGCTTTTTTGAAACCTAACTTTTTTTAAAAGTGAAACAAGAATAAGACACACCAATGAATGGTTATGATCTGCTACGGTATAGTTTAGAAAACTAGTCAATTACTATCAATGCTATATTGTCACCGATATGTTTGGCCAGGGATCCAACCCGCAACCTCCTGCCGTTTTTTAAAGCGTAAATTTTATGCGACGACGTGTAAATAGATGGGTCGACCCATAAAATTTACGCGTGGACGCGTATATTTTATGCGTTCACGGTCTAAATAGACTTTTGACCCATTTGGTACGCCATAATCCACTTTATCAAGCATACAGTGGCGTCTCGTTAGGACAATCTCAACGTGTGCAAATCCTCTAATTGTACCGCAGTCCTCTTATGGTTGGTGATCGTTCAAGCCTGGGTCCTTAGTTTGATCTGTATGCAAGAGACGGCTTTTTTGAAACCTAACTTTTTTTAAAAGTGAAACAAGAATAAGACACACAAATGAATGGTTATGATCTGCTACGGTATAGTTTAGAAAACTAGTCAATTACTATCAATGCTATATTGTCACCGATATGTTTGGCCAGGGATCCAACCCGCAACCTCCTGTCGTCTTTTAAAGCGTAAATTTTATGCGTCGACGTGTAAATATATGCGTCGACGCATAAAATTTACGCGTGGACGCGTATATTTTACGCGTTCACGGTCTAAATAGACTTTTGACCCATTTGGTACGCCATAATCCACTTTATAAAGTATACAGTGGCGTCACGTTAGGAGAATCTCAACGTGTGCAAGTCCTCTAATTGAACCGCAGTCCTCTAATGGTTGGTGTGCGTTCAAGCCTGGGTCCTTAGTTTGATCTGTATGCAAGAGACGGCTTTTTTGAAACCTAACTTTTTTAAAAAGTGAAACAAGAATAAGACACACCAATGAATGGTTATGATCTGCTACGGTATAGTTTAGAAAACCAGTCAATTACTATCAATGCTATATTGTCACCGATATGTTTGGCCAGGGATCCAACCCGCAACCTCCTGCCGTCTTTTAAAGCGTAAATTTTATAAGTCGACGTGTAAATATATGCGTCGACGCATAAAATTTACGCGTGGACGCGTATATTGTATGCGTTCACGGTCTAAATAGACTTTTGACCCATTTGGTATGCCATAATCCACTTCATGAAGTATACAGTGGCGTCACGTTAGGACAATCTCAACGTGTGCAAGTCCTCTAATTGTACCGCAGTCTTCTAATGGTTGGTGTGCGTTCAAGTCTGGGTCCTTAGTTTGATCTGTATGCAAGAGACGGCTTTTTTGAAACCTTACTTTTTTTAAAAGTGAAACAAGAATAAGACACACCAATGAATGGTTATGATCTGCTACGGTATAGTTTAGAAAACTAGTCAATTACTATCAATGCAATATTGTCACCGATATGTTTGGCCAGGGATCCAACCCGCAACCTCCTGTCGTCTTTTAAAGCGTAAATTCTATAAGTCGACGTGTAAATATATGCGTCGACGCATAAAATTTACGCGTGGACGCGTATATTTTATGCGTTCACGGTCTAAATAGACTTTTGATCCATTTGGTGCGCCATAATCCACTTTATCAAGTATACAGTGGCGTCACGTTAGGACAATCTCAACGTGTGCAAGTCCTCTAATTGTACCGCAGTCCTCTAATGGTTGGTGTGCGTTCAAGCCTGGGTCCTTAGTTTGATCTGTATGCAAGAGACGGCTTTTTTGAAACCTTACTTTTTTAAAAAGTGAAACAAGAATAAGACACACCAATGAATGGTTATGATCTGCTACGGTATAGTTTAGAAAACTAGTCAATTACTATCAATGCAATATTGTCACCGATATGTTTGGCCAGGGATCCAACCCGCAACCTCCTGCCGTCTTTTAAAGCGTAAATTGTATGCGTCGACGTGTAAATATATGCGTCGACGCATAAAATTTACGCGTGGACGCGTATATTTTATGCGTTCATGGTCTAAATAGACTTTTGACCCATTTGGTACGCCATAATCCACTTTATTAAGTATACAGTGGCGTCACGTTAGGACAATCTCAACGTGTGCAAGTCCTCTAATTGTACCGCAATCCTCTAATGGTTGGTGTGCGTTCAAGCCTGGGTCCTTAGTTTGATCTGTATGCAAGAGACGGCTTTTTTGAAACCTAACTTTTTTTAAAAGTGAAACAAGAAAAAGACATACCAATGAATGGTTATGATCTGCTACGGTATAGTTTAGAAAACTAGTCAATTACTATCAATGCTATATTGTCACCGATATGTTTGGCCAGGGATCCAACCCGCAACCTCCTGCCGTTTTTTAAAGCGTAAATTTTATGCGACGACGTGTAAATATATGGGTCGACCCATAAAATTTACGCGTGGACGCGTATATTTTATGCCTTCACGGTCTAAATAGACTTTTGACCCATTTGGTACGCCATAATCCACTTTATCAAGTATACAGTGGCGTCACGTTAGGACAATCTCAACGTGTGCAAGTCCTCTAATTGTACCGCAGTCCTCTAATGGTTGGTGATCGTTCAAGCCTGGGTCCTTAGTTTGATCTGTATGCAAGAGACGGCTTTTTTGAAACCTAACTTTTTTAAAAAGTGAAACAAGAATAAGACACACCAATGAATGGTTATGATCTGCTACGGTATAGTTTAGAAAACCAGTCAATTACTATCAATGCTATATTGTCACCGATATGTTTGGCCAGGGATCCAACCCGCAACCTCCTGCCGTCTTTTAAAGCGTAAATTTTATAAGTCGACGAGTAAATATATGCGTCGACGCATAAAATTTACGCGTGGACGCGTATATTTTATGCGTTCACGGTCTAAATAGACTTTTGACCCATTTGGTGTGCCATAATCCACTTTATCAAGTATACAGTGGCGTCACGTTAGGACAATCTCAACGTGTGCAAGTCCTCTAATTGTACCGCAGTCCTCTAATGGTTGGTGATCGTTCAAGCCTGGGTCCTTAGTTTGATCTGTATGCAAGAGACGGCTTTTTTGAAACCTAATTTTTTTTTAAAAGTGAAACAAGAATAAGACACACCAATGAATGGTTATGATCTGCTACGGTATAGTTTAGAAAACTAGTCAATTACTATCAATGCTATATTGTCACCGATATGTTTGGCCAGGGATCCAACCCGCAACCTCCTGTCGTCTTTTAAAGCGTAAATTTTTGCGTCGACGTGTAAATATATGTGTCGACGCATAAAATTTACGCGTGGACGCGTATATTTTATGCGTTCACGGTCTAAATAGACTTTCGACCCTTTTGGTGCGCCATAATCCACTTTATAAAGTAAACAGTGGCGTCACGTTAGGACAATCTCAACGTATGCAAGTCCTCTAATTGTACCGCAGTCCTCTAATGGTTGATGTGCGTTCAAGCCTGGGTCCTTAGTTTGATCTGTATGCAAGAGACGGCTTTTTTGAAACCTAACTTTTTTTAAAAGTGAAACAAGAATAAGACACACCAATGAATGGTTATGATCTGCTACGGTATAGTTTAGAAAACTAGTCAATTACTATCAATGCTATATTGTCACCGATATGTTTGGCCAGGGATCCAACCCGCAACCTCCTGCCGTCTTTTAAAGCGTAAATTTTATAAGTCGACGTGTAAATATATGCGTCGACGCATAAAATTTACGCGTGGACGCGTATATTTTATGCGTTCACGGTCTAAATAGACTTTTGACCCATTTGGTGCGCCATAATCCACTTTATCAAGTATACAGTGGCGTCACGTTAGGACAATCTCAACGTGTGCAAGTCCTCTAATTGTACCGCAGTCCTCTAATGGTTGGTGTGCGTTCAAGCCTGGGTCCTTAGTTTGATCTGTATGCAAGAGACGGCTTTTTTGAAACCTAACTTTTTTTAAAAGTGAAACAAGAATAAGACACACCAATGAATGGTTATGATCTGCTACGGTATAGTTTAGAAAACTAGTCAATTACTATCAATGCTATATTGTCACCGATATGTTTGGCCAGGGATCCAACCCGCAACCTCCTGCCGTTTTTTAAAGTGTTTCAATTTGTTCAAGGCGTCATTTCACGCATTATGCAGTTTCAATAGCTCAGTGGGTAGCGACTTATAAGCAGCAATTTACAAGCAAGTGATCCCAGTTGGCCACTGGTTCGAATTCCAAATCGGCTATCTTTCTTTTCGACGTTCGATGAAAGTCTGTGACCCGAATCATTCGTCTTTCACCAATGGACTTTGTTTGAAAAAGTAATTCTAATTTTGGAAGAAAATAAACGTTACTTGCGGTACCGGTGAAGAAATACCATGGCAGCATGGATAGATGCACTTGGAAAGAACGTTGTTTCAGTCAAATCATGGCAGTCAGTGCACCTATCCACCAGTACCACACATAGCTTTCTTTCCAAGCCACTGACTGCTTTATCACATAAACTTTGTCCATTGGTGAAAAAGAATGAATCAGGTCACATTGACTTTTCGGAAAGTAAGTTGGCTGAGCCAGGTTTCGAGCCAGTGCCATATTGAGATCCCTTAAATTGCCAGCCTGACTACTGACTGAGCTATTGAGGCTTGACGAAATATTTGTGAGGACATGTACTGTAACAGAAAAGAGTTTGTGTGAACCTATGCATACAGTCAAGAGAAAAACAAAATATATGTATTTTCATTCATGTTACACTCCCAAGTTTGTGAGGACCTGTGCATACAGCCATGGGAAAAACAAAATATATGTATGTGAGGACCTGTGCCAGTCGTCAAGCACACTCTCAAGTCACGTGACAAAAGCAAAGTGTGCATGTTCTGTGCGTCCAGACTACTTTTTAACGTTTAAATGAGGACTCGATTATTTTTCAATTTTCTATAATAGTATATCAAAATCAGTTGAATACAATGAAAACATTTTGAGGACCCGTGTGCAAGTCCTCCAATTGTACCGCAGTCCTCTAATCGTTGGAGTGCGTTCAAGCCTGGGTCCTCTAATTGATTGCCATACACACACACGCACGCACACATTCACACACACACACACACACACACAAATAAATTCCGTCATCTTGAAATTGTCGTCTGCAGATTCTTTCAATTTGAACCAGTCTAAAAAATATGTTGTGTGTGTATTTCCGTTTATTTATCGTCGCTACCGTAGCACATACCCATATGAGCGACGCCCAAAGAGGACGGTGGGTGTCACGGGGGATAGTGCAAGGACGAAACTGTTGAGCTGTTTTGTTGAAATGGCTTAAAGATAAATGTATCTGAACACCCTAATCTTTCGACATAAGCACTAATATCGTTAGATGTATTGTATGCTTATTGGTTCCCCCGACCTTAACCCTGGTTACCCAAATATCCGTCAAATTAGACTCGTATCTTCAGGCTATTATAATGGTTAGATTTGATTCATCATTGTGTATCCACCGTGAATTTGTTTCATTTATTATCAAATTTATTTCACATTTGAGCTGTACTCTATAACTATCCCCCTTTTTTAATCTCGAGAGAACTTGATTCAAGACAAATTTCCACTTGAGCTTTCCATAAAAACCTCATTGCTTTTTTCGACCAATAATGGTCACTTGTAAAATTATTGATCTTGTATGGGAACATATCATTTAGAACCGCCAATGCGACAACACGACAAGACTATTTAAGGGAACCTTTTCAGCGAAAAGGAACATCATCATTCGTATAACAGATATTTGAAATAGAGATCAGGTCCATCACTGCTCCCCGACGGCGGCACTCATCCTTTCTGACTGTTTGTCTCCCACCAATTGGTCGATGATCGTAGACCTATGTGGGATTGCAGCTGGAGGCTAGGAAAGGATGTAATGGTAGTACCGGTGTGAGAAATACCAGGAATCCATTGTTAGGTGCTCCAGCCACCGCGATATAACTGAGAGATTGTTGAAAGCGGTGCAAAACCCCATTCAAACAAACAAACTAACAAACCATCACTGCTATTCCATTACAATGGACGGATCGCTGGCCAGGTCAAATGACCTCCGACATGGTTAGACTGAGATATAAACTGAGGTTAGTTTTCGATATATAGGGGCAGGAACACGAGACAAATGGGAAATCGCTAGTTGGCAACTTAAATATCGTAATAAAAGCTTTGAAAAGATGTCCAAAATAAACAAAAACAACAAAAAACAAAAAAATGACAAATTTGGATCTTATTATGCTCTTTAGGTCTAAATGAATGACTTGATTCGTCAGTTGAATGAATGACAAAACCGAACCGACAATTCTGTAAAATCGCGAAACAAACAAAACAAAACAATCAAACAAATACCCCAAACAAATATTCCAAAACAAATACCACGAAACAAACAAACAAACAAGTTTTAAACAGGTTAGCTTTCGGACTCCGTGCAGGGTCAATACTTTTCGCAATTCAAGTAATTTTATTTTTGAACGACAGGCAAATATTTGTTACAATAGCCAATATAATGGATGATATTTCTTTGGGTTAAATTTCGAAGCAATTGGGAGGAAAAGATAATGAGTTTGTTGCGTGAAAACATTAATCATGAATTTTTTGAACAGGATAAAACAAAATCTCAGATAATTATCATGAAGCCATGTGTTTAATGTAACTATTAAAACCAATCGTAAACGAACATAGCTTTTGGTTCTTCCTAGGAGGTGCCTTATCCACTGACAGATTACAACTCTTTAATTCATCATCTAAATGTATTGCACTAATACTACTATTATAATTATAATAATAGTATATCAAAAATGAGCGTTCTGATTAAAAAAAAAGTCATACATCCATTAACAAAAATTTGAGTACGCAGCTATTTTGTATGCTTCCGAACAAAATAGTTCCATACAGAAAATAATCAAAATTTGTAGAATTAAGTTTTTTCGCTCGACATCATTAAATAGTAAGTAACGAAGAGAATATGTTTTGTTTTCATAAACGTATAAAACGGAAAACCTTACCACTTCGCGTATTCCTACATCGTGATTAGGTTTTTCGTTTCATTCCTTCATGAAATCAAAAAGTATACTCTTCATCTCGTAGCTGAACCACTAGGAAGACGTTAGCTATAAATATATGCGATCTAAGATGAAATACTCCAAGTATTAGATCAATGCATTATACGAGTAATTGTTTAGGGGCAAATACTGTTAATGGTCAGCAAACAGCGTTGAATAGAATTGGTGTTTACCATGATTCCCATTGGAGTCATCTGTTTATGAAACAACCTAAATGATAACCCAAATAGAAAGTTCCCTACGTCGAATTACACTTAGACTAAGATCTTTAATGAAATATTAATTCGATTATACTGATATTTCTTACTGCGAGGTGTTCGAATAAAATCATGCTTCGTCAACCTATTATGGCAATACAAAACAACATTATAGAGCTATTGGTATGCTTCTCGCTGGAAAACCGAAAAAAATATTTTAGGAAGAATGTGATTGTAGAAAAAGTCGTCTTTAGGTGTTCCTTTGTCTTTTATCCAAATAAAAATTGAATGAAATGACTTCAATTAATTTTTCACTTTCTACTTTTTGGTTTATATCGCATGCTTTTCTATATATATTCTCAGAGATTCTCATTATACAGAGAGAATGTGACAGGACTGATCCTCGAGACAAATTATATTAAATCGGTGGAAAAACCTAAATTAAAATCAACTACACCACGAAATTCTAAATAATTTAGTCTACCAAAAGCAATACCTTTGGATCCGACTACAGGCGGATTGTGTATGTGGCCAGAGCCTCAGTCCACGAGCTGCTAAGTAGGGTAGCAGCGGTTAGCATTATTTGCGCATGGTTACATCTTGAAAGGGCAAGGAGTTCGTCTATCTACCGTAATATCCTCGTCTATCCTTAAGTAAAAATGACGTCTAATGATTTAGACCAAGTCCCAACCCGGTTCTGATAATCAAATGTTCTTTAATGTAGGAGATATACGTGATTGTTTGTCTGTTTGCCTGTGTGTATGCGTTAACTCTGGTTGCTGGCAATGCATTGTTTTTCTGAATGTGGTTAAAGGTTTCAGATTTTCTGTGAACTTGTCTTCCCGGAATAAAAACAATCAAGTCTAACAGCTTGAAGTTAGACAGTCTGACACTAGAAAATGAAGTATAGAGCATCTGGTACCATAGACGAAAGAACGTGAAGTTACATGTATGTAAAATAAGCGCTACTGGAATAGGCCTCATTGAGACCCCTTGGACATTATTATAACAATTTTGTAGTGGGCAATCATGTGATGTCAAAGGCAAATATAAAACCAATATAAATCAAAGGATGTCCTTATTATTTCTTTGAACATGTAGAAACAAAGAAGGAAAACTTTAAAAATAATGTGATAAGCAAAAAAGCCCAAAAGCTCTCACTTTTTGCACATGTCATCACCTGACAGCTTTCTACAAAATCTGTTACATAATGCCCATGTGGTCCCATTCAGCTCTGTTTGGGAACACTCAAATTTACAATATAACAAAAAAGAAAACTAAAATATCTTGACGATCTTTAAGGGCTTAAGGGCTGTAGGTTTTATATTTAATGTGTTACATTTACCTTGTGGCTCTCCACTAAAGTTGTTATAATAATTTCCCCGTAGTCATATTTTGGATTCACTAATTCCTTCGAATAAACATAAACAAAAAAATGTCTGAGCTTGCATAGGGTATGTTAAAAAGGTTCTAATTTTCACTTGGCTATATCTGTATTTCAAAATGGTTTATATCCGTTATTGTACTATAAATGGGATTCGGACGCAAACTCATTCAATTGTTTGTTTCGTTTAAAAATGAAAAGAAGGAAAAATAATTCCCCATATGTGATTTGTAGCTGTGTAACACATAATAACGCTTCACGAATCATATCACAGACAAATCTCCACAATTTGTTATTTAAAAACCGAATCGTAGAAGCCTGCTACTTTTTTTTCAAACCTTGAGAAAGTAAGTTCTTTAATACATATTACCGAATTTGAATAGTCTTATTACAAAACATTTATGGAAGGAAATGCAGTATCTATCTTTTTACCCAGGGATCAAAGGTAACATTGATTCTATAACTTATTTCTTACATGAAGTTTAAAAACACAACAACGAAGTAAAACCCAGAGATAAATTTCATTTTGGACTTGAAAACTGTAGGACCCCCCCCAAGAGAAACTCCTGTATTGTATATAAATCTATTTTACGTTAAGATGGATGATTTCGTCTTGTTTGTTGTAGTCGGGAGATCATCAATCACCAGCTTACAGCCACATCCAATCAACTACAGACAAGTCTAAACAACAAACATCAAGGATCCAAACGACTGACGATAATGAGTTGTTTTCAAGGCGTCTTACGGGCTACTAATGAAAACCTATTTGCACAGTGGAGCTGTATATCGTCACTGGACGACAGGTACCTCGTAGATTTTTATATAAGCTGCAGCTCCGAGGTTTTGGGTCATCCATCAACAATATGCTGAAGTGTACTTCAACATAATGTAAAAAGCCCAGTACTCTCTCCGTCCGCTTATTGTATCACATATTAAAGAACGCCCTGGCTATACAGAAACAGGTGATTAAATCAGCATTCAATGGAATGGCTTGATATTATTTGGCGGTCCTTCAACGCCTTTTACATAAAGCTAGTAAATATTCGGCATTTAATTTGTTATGTGTGATTTCCTGAGTTAACCGTTAATACTGTCAAAGAGTAATGTATTCGTTGGTGATATTTCCACGATCCCGAAGCCAAATTAACGCACTCCTACACGGTGAGGCTTTTGACACCCCTTAAGAAAGATAATTAGGTAAAACATTCTGTAAAATGAAGCAAATGCTTGTAACAGGCAATTTCTTCAGTTTACACAATGTTTTCTATCAATAAACTTGAAAAAATTTAAACATTCCTGAATTTAATATATCGTCTTCAACTTCTTTCAATTTGGATAAGTTTCAATTTTGTCGTGTGGGAATGGGTTAGGAACGTCAATTCAGAAGGGAAACATAACGACATGAATAAGTAGATTATAACTAATAGAGAGCTTAACTTTGAAACAGCCCTTCTGTAAACACTTGCTTAAATTTTTGCAAAAAAGAATGGCAATAATGAAAATATCAGGCAAAATATCTTTGTTGACCAAAACATAATTAGGTTCACCAAAAATGATTTTCGACAGAATGAATCAAGTAAGGCTCCTCAGCAATATAAAAGTGTTTACCATTTTCCTGCCTAGCGTAATGAAGTCAACCCCTAATTACCATATTGTAATTTGTTTTCGATTTTGTCAGCTCGTTGTTTTGACTTGTTCTTCCATCAAAAAGAACAATTTATCCTCCACTATTGTATCCAGGCTAAGTGAATCTATTACTATATTGTTTGTCAATCAAAATCAATTCTAGTTCACGAAGAAGTCGTGATCTATAACAAGACGGGAGGCTATCATCATGATTGACTCATCAAAATGTTTAAGCACAAGACATAAAACAGTGCAGGCTCAGTGGTATATGCTGTAGTCCGTTCCATATGTTTAAAGTCTGTAAATATAAGATTTGGTATTATAGAAAAAGGGGATAATATCTAATTCAATGTAAATGCATATCTTTTTATGTGGCAGGGTCGGGTTGGGGTGTGTGTACGACTTGATCCACATTCCAAACGAGTCATACCGCCATATTTCTTTAAGGAGAGTCGTTCCATGATTATATTGCTGTTTCTATTACAGTGTTACGTTATTATAAGGAATCATTCAAAACTATGAAAAGAAGAAATTATGGGTCTAAAGGTGAATGGATCATGGTTGTTATTGTCCCTATAATGTATATATATTGACTTTGATAGGTAAATCGTAAGTAAGATTTTCTTATTCATTATAACTGTACAAATGAATCTCTGAGAAAATCGATGAGATAAATTACCCACCAGATATTCAATTGACGGATCGCTGGCCCCTTTAAGTTCCAATTCGACATTAAACGGCGCTATTTTCCGAATTCATAGCCAGTAACATTTAACAAAAAAGAAATGGTTGATTGGCGACCAAAACGGAGTAGCTACAGCTTGATGAAGCTGTAGTTACGACGTTTAAGTCACAAATTTACAGAAGTTCTTCTCCTTAAGGCTAATTTCGGAGCCCAAAGTTAGGTTCCCGGCTTAATGTATTATTTGTTTGGTCGATTCTTTTATTGCCACCCGCGGTTGGTGAACTATCACTCGACAAACGAAAACTATCAGAATTCACGTGCGTAATGTATTGACATTTTAAATCAATAATTCGAGTTCTATCTTTTGAAATACTGTTATGTGTTTAGCCACTTCACTTCATACGTGTTCTGTCGGACTGTCAATCTAGACGTCCCGGGTTCGATCCTAGGCAGCGGCACTCATTCTTTCCGACTATTTGTCTCCCACCAATGGGTCGATAATCGTAGACATATGTGTGATAGCAGCTGGAGGCTAGGAAAGGATGTATTGGCGGTACTTGTGTGAGAAATACCAGGAATCCATTGTTAGGTGCTCCAGCCGCCGCGATATAACTGAAAGATTGTTGAAAGCGGCGTAAAAACCATTCAAACAAACAAATCATTCGTCGTCTAATAAAAATTAGACCATGTACCAAGTGAATCGGACCAAATACGCATATAATTCCGTAAAACAGGGAAGATATTTACAGAAATTCGGGCAAAGTTTTGAAAATGGTATGGACGCCGATTCATAGCTAAAAGTAAAACGAACCCACGACAGACATATTACCGTGACTATAGCGCTAATAGCTTTGAAAAGCGGGACCAAATTTGTTGAAGTAAGTGACGTAAAATGCTGAATAAACAAAAAAGTAATATTTATGAAGCAATCTTGAAATTCGCGTACCTGCAAATGTTTGTTAATTTGTTTTTTTAATTGGGTTTAATGTCACTTTTAACAGTATTTCATTCATTTCGAGTTGGCTAGAGCACCTGCCATGGATTCCTTGTATTTCTCACACCATTACTACCACTACTTCCTTACCGAGCCTCCAGCTGCTCACCCCCCTTAGGTTTAAGATTATCCACCCATTGGTGGGATACAAAAGTCGGAAAAGGTATTAGCAGCGACCGGAGATCGAACCCTGGACCTCGTGATTGAGAGTACGACGCGATACTACTGTGCTATGGCCGCAGTCCTGCAAATGTCGTATATCATCACTAGAATTTAGAAAGAACCGTTTCAGTTGTAGAACGACCTTCCACATAGAAATGGCTTTGGAACGTAATTCATGACACACCTCGAGCGCATTGCATGAAACGCGTGCTAAGGTCATTATTGTACGGATAGTTCATATCCTAACGTAGTAATCCACACGCTCAATTATTATTTCAGTGTTCTGCATCTATTTGATCTGACGCTTGATTTGTCCTTCTCCATACATGTATGAAAAATTTAAACTCCTTATTGATAAAATTTAGTCAAGAAATGCAGTATTATAAATAAAAATCGATGGTGATTTCGTTTAAATCACGAATCCAGTTTGAGTTTGCTCAAACCTACGTCATCGTTACGTCACCAGGAGTTACATTCGCTAGCCGGTCTTCAATTCTGTAAAGATCAGTCCAAAACTACGGTAAGCGCCATACGGGCATAGACACTTACCGTAGTCTTGCGCAAACCGTTTGGTGTGACATGATATAAGTTGTTGGTAGTTTCGCATGTCAATTTGTTACCTTCCATTGACTTTGGGTCATATGCAAAATAGGTCATGTGGTGTCGACAACTAAATTCCGTGATATGTAAAAATAACCTAGAATTCCCCCTGAATCTTTCTACATAACACAAAAAGCAATTTTGAGCCTATCAGATTATCGCAAAGACAATATCTGTATCAAATCTAAGTGTTACTCGTCTGTTTGAGCGCATTTAAAGGTAATTAACACAATTCATTTTTCTTATCTAGATTTCAGAAACATCAATACCTCCCTTTAAGTCTTTATTTCAATATTATCAAGTCAAATCTCGCGAACTCGTAACTTTTCGTCCGATCGTGAAGCATTCGGTAGGAAATCGTATGCAATTCTTATCTTTCCGTAAATAAACCGGAAATATAGTTCTGGTCTAAGGTTTGATTTGAGACAGTATCGGGTAAAAAAGGATTGGTTGTTTCTTTGAATGGGTTTTAACGCTAATTGTAACAATATTTTGAGTCACATCGTGACGGCTGGAGCACCTAACCATGGATTCCTGGAATTTCTAACACCATTAATACATATACCACTTCATCCTTTATGAGCCTCCAGCTGCTAATCCCATTCAGGTATGGCTAAACACGGAACTAGTTAATCATAACACTAACAACGACACGAATAGTGCGTCTACGTTCGACCTATTTTTCCGATTCATAGCTAAAAGGTAGCATTAAGTGTTGTTTTTTTTTGCCTTTTTCAGAATTATTCGCTTTTACTCCAAATTTATTGATATTATGATGGAAACCAGAGTCCGAAGTCCGTGTGGCTTGTTTTACTACACAAATACAGCGTTCTTTAATCGAGAAAGTTAAAATTAGGCAGTAAGGATTGTACGATTTGATAACCTCGGACCGTTTTTGCAAACTTAGACCTCTGACAACAAAACGTGGACATAAGTCAACAGAGTAGCGAATGGGAGGTCAAACAGTCAGACAAAACATGCTTAACTGTCAATTATTTAAACTTGATTTTGTATTTACACGACTTTAATTTATTTAAGGGTGTAAGTCAAAAGAACGCTATCAAATTTACAATATTTTAAATCAGAAAATATCTTCTAAGGTATTTCAAGACGGATACTTTAAAGCGGTACCCATTTTTAGGTAAGGTATGTCGGTCGACCTGCGATGGTGGTGAACGTGGTTAAACAATGGAGGTAATATTATGCTCTTCGTAGATTTTTTTGTTCATTTTGTTACTTTTCATATTTGAAAATAACTGCCAAGATTCCTCAATCATGTTTTCAAGCGATTTTGTCCCGATTATTGTCAGAACTAGGCTAGGGATGTAGGATTGAGATGATGAATTTTCACTCCATCTATCACTGGAGATGGTCGAATTACTTTCGTTCCAATGCTATGCTCTAATCATAATGTTGATTTCTTCCTAAATTGCAGAACAAGCATAAAAAAATCTTATATGATAAGATCTGCAACGTGCGATGTAACCATTTAATCTTTTTTTTCAAACTACTTTATTCGCATAAAACTTCCTTGTTCTCGATTCAGATTTTTTTTCGATCATCTGGTTATATTGTAGGAAAAAAAGAATGTCATTTTTGAAGTCGTTGGGTCTCCATCTGATACCAAACTTTCAAGTAAATAACTGCACAAATATATAATATAAATA
The DNA here is from genome assembly GCA_946902895.1 of Fragum fragum. Lineage (NCBI taxonomy): Eukaryota > Metazoa > Mollusca > Bivalvia > Cardiida > Cardiidae > Fragum > Fragum fragum. Next base: position 21,798,977 of record OX336381.1, read on the forward strand.
CTCAACCTTACAAATCAATGATGTACAGGGACTAGGGGTTAAGTACCCAGAGGTGGTTTGCATTCATTGAACTCTTATAGGACCTCAAAATTTGTCTGTGGACTTAAGCTATCATAGCTCGCGCTTTGCTAGCTAATAATGTTTATTTTTATGTAAGGGGGGGGGGAGCATGTATTTTTGACATTCAGAATTAGAACATCTTTTATCTCTTTTTATTAAAAAAATCGGTCAATGAGCCTATTATATGCCTGTAGCGAGCATCTGTTCATGTACATTTCAAAATGGTTCAGAGTCTTCATTTTATTATATTTGTGTATATGGGAATATTTCATGTATACAGTACCATCATGCATGCACAATAATAGTGCTCATTTATTTCATGTATGTCAAAAAAGTACTGCACTGATACTGTGTGAACAGCCACAGTCATTCCTCGTTAAGAGAAAAATGGTTAGAATTCATTTCGGGTTATTCAGCTTATCGTAATCTTGTATCCTGTCCTTTGGTTTCCATGAATAATTGTGACATTCAAAGTAAAGATGAGCGGTCATCACTAGAACAACAGTATTTGACAAACCTCTTGAAACTTTATGAGATAGCGGTAAGTCCATGTATAAAACAAGTTCAAACAACTATAATGTCAGTCTTCTTTGAACTATGATATTTTCATTTTATTTATATTCTTTGGTATTTGTGAATTTGGTATTTATGTGGCGGATATAAATTGCTTTCAATAAACTAATTCAGAATTTGCATAAAACAAGTGTTTTTCTGTACACATCAACAATCATTATGATCGCTAAACAAAAAAGGTTTGTCTGTATAATAGGCAGATACCAATGATTAAAATCTAGAGAAAGCGAACTGGTAGTTAGAGAAAATTACTTGAACCGCATTCTTATTAATCAGATGAATATCTATTCGTTACCATTTTACTAGAGAAGAAAAAGAAAACAGAAATTACCTTTTTTCTCTTGTGAAGTCAAGAAAAACTTGAACCCGAATATTGAGTGACAAATACCTCGAGAGGAAGATATTGAGTTACAAATGCCTCGAGAGGAAGTCGAAGTTGTTTTTAGCACATATGTCATGTGTGTGAATCTATTTTGCGTGAAGATGAATTGTTTTGTTTTGTTTGTTCTGGTGGAAAGATCATCAATCGCTCACTTACAGGGAGATACAATCAATTTCAGACAATTCTAAACAATCTACGTTAGGTCTCCAGACGACTGACGGTAATGACTTTTTTCCCCTAAAAATAAAACAAAACAAACAAAAAAGTGTGTGTGTGTGGGGGCGAGCAGTCAGTATCCACGCTGTTTTGGGATCTGTCTGTATGTCCGTCCTAACGTCCATCGGACTGCGACCATATAGCGCAGTGGTAGCGCGTCAGACTCTCAGTCATGAAGCCCAGGGTTCAATCCTCGGTAAAGTACTAAAGTGAGAAAGGCCGCCGCGATATGACCGAAATTCTGTTAAAAGAGGCGTTAAACCCGAGTCAAGCAATGAATCATTTAATCCATCCTCCGGAAGCCGTTTCTCTACAACCCATGGACCGATTTTGATAAAACAAACTCGATGCATAAATTTCTATAAAGAATGAACAGTCTTCTTGCCCCCCGTTTTTCAATTAGATGTCGCGTCACGGGAAAAGGGAAAGTCAATATGAAACTTAATTGTTAAGACGGTTTTAAATTTTTCAGTCATTTATTGTCTGATGCTCTCTTTCTTCCCTCAACTGGATCTTTTCAGAGATAGATAACCTTGTAACTATGGTATATATCTAAGAGTATGTTATTTTGAGGTACGTTTCAGAATAATAAGTTAAATATGTTATTTAAGTGATGTCAAATTAATGTATTCAAGTATGTTCTTGAATACAGCGAAACGTGAATACATAAGCATACGTTGGAAAATTAATTGTGTGTGGCGTTTCTTTATGCGTTTTACAAAAGGCAAGTTAATGATAAATATATATTTTATTGAATTTGTTCTATGTGAGAGCCCAAATGAATCCATTCATGCTGCCAATCGGTAATATATTCGTTGGTGATTTTTCCACGTTCCAGAAGACAAATTAAGAAATTGATTCCGGAGGGGGAAATATTGCAACACGAATTCCGAGATCAAAATCATTAGAAAGAGTTTACTAAATCCCTTTCCCCTGTCTCACCATGCATGCCAATTTTTATCGTCCGATATCACGGTGGCCGGAGTACGTAACCATGGTTTCCTGGTATTTATCTCATTAGTACTACCACTACATCCTTTTCGAGCCCTCAACTACTCTTCTCACTTCACTTACGTTTATGACTATCAATCTTTATCCAATCCAATCAGAAGCCTCGAATTTAAATTTTCCCTATGTTTATTATCTATAAACAACCCAGCGAAAGGTTTATTCTAAGACGACAACTTTCAGACATGACATTCCGTAGAAATCTATTAAGTCTTATAATCATTTACCTTAATGTGTTATAATTCATTTAGTAATTAATTATTGCCACATTTTAAAGCAAATCTGCAACAATTTTTTATGAAAATTTGATGTAGGAAAGTTTAATCGTTCCCAATACTTATGAGTGTCATTTTATAAGATAAATTTTTCCTCGCATTAAATCTGCTAAATTCTCAATAATATAATTTGATGTTGAAAATCCCTTATGCCCTACTTTAAAACATCGGAGGATAATGACGTAATCGATACGTCATGGAAGATACCAACTTGCGGCGCAGTCGAAATTTTCTTACCCGATGAATTCGGGTTCTATTCGAATTATACTTCTTTTACTAATTTCTGAATTCCTTTCCAAACTTAGTTTCGAAAAGTATAGGAATCAAAACTGGCTTCGTGTTGAAATACTAAACAAAACAAAACACCACCAGCAGTAGCAGCAGCAACAACAACAACAACAACACAGATGCCGTTTTCCCAATCCCAAACAAGACAATTTCATGTTTCTACAACCAGCCACTGGGTACGTTAGAATTATCGCTCACTACCTGGTTTTCTTCAACCAGATTATCTATATGAAAATGTCATCTTCTACACAAAAATTGGTTTATCAATCTACTGTGCTAAGAGAGACTCATCAGTACTTTCAGCGTTTCGATTCTTTTGATCTTAATCTTGTACACTAATTCAATACAAATTTGTACCAACTGGCAGCAAGGTTTATGGAATGCACGTATAATAACTATTTTCTGTTATTCACATTTTACACGGTAAAGGTTTAAAAGTTCAAAATTTCACAGAATGATTGACCATAATAAGCATCGTTCCTTTTGCAATTGGGTCAGCTTCCCGAAGAAAAACAGTACAACGGGCCTTATAAAATTTTGGTTAAAAATCCTCGTTAACACAATCAAGTATACATTTTTCATTGTATTCGTTTCATACTTTCAGAGAATGATTGTACCATCATCTGAATCCTTCCTTTCGAAATTTGATCCGATCTATCAAGAAACTCGGGAAAAGGGGCCCTAGGAAAATTTTATTATAAAACAAAAGCTGGTCACAGTCATTTGACAAATGCCCCCAAAAGACAGGGTCGTAAAAATAACCACATGCATTTGTGATCTATACGTCTAGGTTTTTAATAAATGAAATTTTAATACATATAATAATTTATATATATACAAATATATGAAAACGAGAAATGCATTATGGATATATTTTTCTGAGCTCAAAAGTAGGTCAAAGGTCAAGGTCATCGAATCAAGGTCAAGGTCATGTAAAGTGGTCCACCAAATAAAGCATCTGTCCAAATATGGAAGCAATCCATTGAAGAATAAGAGTGTAAATACAATTTAACCATTCCGGACGCAATTTAACCATTCTGGACGCCCCTTTTACCTAAGATTGTGACCTTGACCTTTGAGATAGGTCTTTTTCGCGACACGTCGTCTGAAGGTGGTGAACATTTGTTTGAAAGAAATTTGTACCTGTGTGCATGATAATAGAAGTTACAGAGCAGACACGACAAAAAGTGCACATTTTTTACCTTTGACCCCAGATTGTGACCTTGATCTTTGAGATAGGTACCTGGGTCTTTTTCGCGACACGTCGTCTGAAGTTGTTGAACATTTGTATGAATGAAATTTGTACCTGCGTGCATGATTATAGAAGTTACAGAGCGGACACGGTAAAAAAGTACACATTTTAACCTTGGACACGGCAAATGTTCCCATTTTTGACCTTTGACCCTAGATTCTTATCTTGACCTTTGAGATAGGAACCTGGGTTTTATTTTCGCGACACGTCGTCTGAAGGTGGTAAACATTTGTATGAAAGAAATTTGTACCTGCATGCATAATTATAGAAGTTACAGAGCGGACATGGCAAAAAGGTGCCCATTTTTTACCATTGACCTCAAATTGTGACCTTGACCTTTGAGATAGGAACATAAGTCATTTTGCGACACGTCGTCTGAAGTCGGTGAACATTTGTATGAAAGAAATTCGTACTTGCATGCATAATAATAAGAGTTACAGAGCGGACACGGCAAATGTGCCCATTTTTGCTCTTTGACCCCAGATTCTGACCTTGATCTTTGAGATAGGAACATGGGTCTTTTTCGCGACACGTCGTCTGTAGGTGGTGAACATTTGTATGAAACAAATTTGTACCTGCGTGCATAATTATAGAAGTAACAATGCGGACATGGCAAAAAAGTGCCCATTTTCGACCATTGACCTCAGATTGTGACCTTGACCTTTGAGATAGGAACATGGGTCTTTTGGCGACAAGTCGTCTGACGTTGGTGAACATTTGAATGGAAGAAATTTATATCTACGCGCATGATTATAGAAGTTACAGAGCGGACACGGCAAAAAGTGCCCATTTTTGACCTTTGACCCCAGATTGTGACCTTGACCTTTGAGATAGGAACATGGGTCTTTTTCGCGACACGTCGTCTGAAGGTGGTAAACATTTTTATGAAAGAAATTTGTACCTGCGTGCATGACTATAGAAGTTACAGAGCGGACATGGCAAAAAGGGCCCATTTTTTACCTTTTTCCCCAGATTGTGACCCTTATCTTTGAGATAGGAACCTGGGTCTTTTTCGCGACACATCGTCTAATAGCGGTGAACATTTGTGCTAAGTTATATTCAAATCCACTTTTGCATGTAGAAGTTACAGAGCGGACACGAAAGCGGGACGGACAGACGGACTGACTGACGGACAGACGGACAGTTTGATTACTATATGCCTCCCTTTGGGGGTATAAAAATCCTCGTGAAAACAATTAAGTCCACAGTTTTCATTTGATTTTTCCAAATTTCTAGAGAAAGATTGGACCATCATAAAAATTGTTCCTTTCGAAAATGGGTCCGATCTGCCAAGTAGAACGGAAAAGGGGCCTAATGAAAATTTAATAAGAAAATCCTCGTTAACGCAAATGAATCCACTATTTTGACCGGTATTTGTTCAAAATTACACAGAATGATTGTACCATCTAAGGATCGTTCCTTTTGAAATTGGGTTGTATCCGTCAAGTAACACGGGAAAAGGGGCCTAATGAAAATTTACTTTAAAATCTTTATTAACACAATTAAGTCCACAGTTTTCATCGGATTATCTTTAAACTTACAAAGAATGATTGTTCTATCATAAGGATCGTACCTTTCGAAATTAGGTCTGATCTGTAAAGAAACACGGGATAAGGAGCGTTATCGAAATTTCATTAAAATCATTGTATCACAAAGAATTCAAGAGTTTTCGTCAGATTATCTTCAAACGTTAAAAGAATGAGTGTACCATCAATGGGTGATGGATTGTTTGTAAACAATATGGCAGGCGGGACACTGAGTTCCTCATATATTTTCATCAAACGGATGACATTTCATGGTTTTTCTCACACATTCATGTGAGAAATGTTTTAACATTAAAACTGATTACTTTAAAACTACAAAAGTAAGATTTTTATCGTATTGGATGGAAATCCCGCGGCGTTTCCAAATTTTTCAACAAAATTTGCTGGGCATGCGGAAGCCTCGTTTTCGATTTTAGTTAGGAAAAAAATCTAAAGGGCCAGGCTTTTCGTGTATATACCGAAAATCGGTGTATACCTGTCGGCTTTATTAAAGTACCAGTATAGTTAGGACTGGTGGTCGTTGAAGACGTCTGCCAAAAATGATGACATTATCAGCCAGAGATAGCCTGGAGTTTTTCTTATACCGCACCTGTCTGGTCTATAGGCAGCAGCACAGACATCAACTGACAGATTCAAATGTAGTAAATAAAGAAAATCGATATTCCAACCATATCATACATTTAGAGTAGAAGTGACCTTTGAACTCCGGCATTTACGTTATGCATTATTGTTGGTTTTACGACTTAAACATTATAACTAATTCAAGCTGTAGCTACGCTTTTGACTATCTTATTTTTTTTGAACATGTAAATGACAAAAAAGAGGAAAGTTTAAAATGCAAACCACCGCTAAAATATTCAGTGATGACGATTCCTGTGATTTCCCTCTCCTCTCGGGGAACCGACCCGCCTATCCCCCGGGTCTTAATCCGGGTCCTTCGGCGGGTTGCTCGGGGGGGGGGGGAAGGAGAGGTAATTAGATTACCCTCGTGGTCGGTAAGGTACCATTTCACTAGCGTCCACAGTATATGACTTTTGCAATTTACGATTATCTATGTATTGCGGAGTTTGTCCCTATGGTCTAAAAATGTTCCTCGTGGTTTAAAACTATGTACGTAAAAAATCAATTATAAAGAACTAATAACTTGTCCGCCAGAAAAAAGAGAAACTCCCAGGACCACAGAGTAAAAGCTAACTATTCATTATGTACAAATATCCCACGTGGAACTGCGAAAAGTATTTGTGCTCACGATTACAGTGCTAATAGTACTGTGATTTAAACACATTGTGGACATCTCTGAATGTGATGAATGCCCCCCCCCCCCAACGACCCATGCCAAAGGAAAAACATTTTGTCAATGGAATAAAGCCTTTCTCAAAAAAGGGTCAAAAATGCCGTAAAAGGTAATGGAACATAACGAAAATAAAACATTCAAACTTTTGATTGGTACTGAGTGCAAATGTGAAAGTTGAATCAAAAACATAAAGAAGATGAAGAGAATGAGCGGGCACAATCGGTCTAGATCGTTCGTATTGGTAGTAGCCCGGCTAAAAATTTAGCGTACCTCGGACGGAAATCGAGTCGAAAGCTAAGCACAAGACACGTTTAAGAGCCGACCTTTAAAATTCGCTTGAACTGTCAAACTCTTATTTATCTTAGAGCTTTGAAGTACGCATTGTCTGCCTAAATACAAATTTTATACCGATCTACCCTTTTTTGGAACGCTTCCCGGTATTTCTTAACTTTGTCATGCAAGAACGTCTTTTAGTTCAAAAGTTATGATAAAAAAGTTCAGGGTTGTACTGAGGAATGTTCGAAGATATCGAGCCCAGATTTTTCAGATATTCCTGTATTCTTAAGGATTAAGAGGTGGGCTATCATGGGGGTAATTAGATGCTGATAGAATCTAATAAAAATCAACAAGTTGAGACAGCTCACCTTTCCAGACTTGATAAAGGAGACACATTAATTTCAAAAGCCTAGCTGTGGGTTATCGGTAAGGCGAAACAACATCCTTAGTAGTGCGGGGTAGGACGGGTGTTTATTTTTCAGTAAAGTACACGTTAATTCTTTTTTTGTTTTTGGGTCACAATAAGGCTGTAATTGTTATCTTTATTTTTCTTTATATTTCTGCCCAATAATGGAACGAGAAGAAGGATATTTGATTATTAATTAATTAATAAATTGAATTAAATTTACCTTTTTGCCTAAAAATATATAAACAACTTCGACCATAAAGAGTTGCTTTTGTTTGGGTGAGAAAACTGTAACGATTCCCATGGGGAATATTTGTCAGCGTATGTTTCTTTTGTGTAAATCTTATTCACGCGAAGACGGATGATTTTGTATTGTATGTTCTAGTGGCAAGATCATAAATCACCCCCTTACAGGAAGAGCCAATCAGCTACAGAAACGATTTAGCTTGATTGCTACAAATTCTGTCATGTTACTACGACAATTGATGTTTGAGGGGCGATTGAAAAGATCGCGGTATAGAGAAAAAAGACCTCGCATAAGCATGTCAATTGTGGTCTATGTTGATAATCAAGAGAACACGGTAACAACATTAGGGGAGAGTGCCCTATGATATAGCTTAAACCTATTCTCACTGACTTATACCACGGACTTTTCGATCATCCCTCGTAAATTTGTATCTGTTGCGGTATGTTCTACCTTCAAGTGATAAGTGAAATACTGTCATATTTTTCGCTGAGCTGTTTTTTGAAAAATTAATCTTTTTTCCATCTACTTCTTTCTTTCGAACAAGCAGAATGTAAAATATTCTGGTTTGTTGAATGGGCCTACATATGCAGGATTGTACGGTTGACAAGGGACCAATAAATAAAGGTTATATATAGAAATCATCAGCGGTCTTTTCTGAAGAATATTCAAAACTGCTGACGCACACAAAAATTAACATCGCTACTCGTAATTATCATAAATGTAAGTTTGCTGGAATCGATGCGAAATAAGACAAATGTTTGTATATATAATCTAGTACCGTTTAGAAATTTTTGAACTGTTTGTCAAAATTTATCCCCATATTTAACCCTAGCCCATAGTAACCTACAGTAAATTCCGTAGATTATTTTTCTAAACATAGAGAACGATTTACAAACGAAGTTACAGAATATTATGAAAAACATTTGTCTTATTTTCTGTAGGTTATACTATGGGCTAGTGTTAAATATGGGGATAAATTTTGACAAAGAGTTAAAAAATTTCTAAACGGTTCTAGAGTATCTATACAAACTGAAATAGATAGATAGATAGATAGATAGATAGATAGATAGATAGATAGATAGATAGATAGATAGATAGATAGATAGAACGTTTTTTAAGAAAATTTAAGAACACAAATTACATACAGAACACTTTGCTGAATTAAGTGATTAAATGAATATTGATATCATCTATGAACAATTTTGATTATTCAGTCTTTTAAGTTGTATATGTCGAACTGCAATAACAACATTGACTTTATTCACTTGTGTTAAATTCAAAACCAACTTATTCGAATTTACTTCTGTAGCAATTCATTTGTGTCTACCATTTTCCCAACCTAGCCAGAAATGAAATAAACCCCTAATGACCAAATAGTAATTTGTTTCCGTTGAATTGGCAGTTCGTTATTGACTTGTTCGTCTATCAAACAGAACAATTCATCCCCCACTATTGTAGCAGGGCCAGTGAATGCCTTTCTATATTACCTGTCAATCAACATCAGTTCTTGTCCAATCATGGATTCCCTTGGGCAATTACCCGGTAATAGAGAGTTTTAGGAACCAAAAGTCCATAATTTTATTTATCACCAGATGGAAGGTCTAGAGTAATTATTTTTCGAAAAAGAATCTCAATAGAACATAAATACAGCTCTATTGGTATTAAGACTACAATTGGTGAGATACATCTGTGTCAGTATACATGGTAAGAAATTCACTATTATTGAATCCGATACAAGTTGTAATCATAGTATATGTACTTTTTGTGGTTACATACATGTTAACAGTACTAAATGTAAGAAATGTACGCAATGTCAGTACTAGATTTTAAATAAGATATGTGTTATCATTACAATATATGTATTATTGGTGGTTATATACATATTGATTGTTAGTAACTATTTTTACATTGTCTGATCTATTGTATTAATTGCTATCATTACATTGTGTGTTCTACTGATGCTTATATACATGTTATCAGTACAAGTCGGTAATTAAACAAGATACATGCTAATATTTCATGCTGTTTACTATTAGTGGTGAGATTGGTGCTAGATACATTTTTATGACTATTGGTACGACTATAAGTTATGATATAGTCTTTTCGAGTGTAGATAGAGAGAGAGTAAATACTAATATCGCTATGACTGAAATACTGTTAAAATGGCGTTAATCCCCAATTAATCAATGCATCAACGAATATCGCATGTGAATTTAGTCTGCTGTGTGACTAGTCGTCGATTTATTCTCGTCAAGAATATTTCAATGATTACCAACAATATAGGGTATGAAAGAGAATATTAATTTAGATTGTCACCACTCCCTCCTATCCCAAACCAAACACCCCTCGATACACCATTGAAGAAATCATTGTACCGGAATGTATGCATCGTCATCATTATTTCCATTGAAGAAGAATTGGTAGCATAAAATCAAAATGCTATAGATAGAATGAGGTTTAAATCCATTTTAACAGTATTTCAGTCATATCGTAGCGGCTGGGGCACCTAACAATGGATTCCTGGTATTTCTCAGACCAATACTATAACTACATCCTTTCCTAGCCTCCAGCTGCTATCCCACTTAGGTTTACGATTATCCACCAATTTGTGAGAGACAAATGTCGGAAAGGATATGTGCCGCCACCGGGGATCGAATCAAGATGCACTTGTCTGGCTAAACAAAGGCTATAATTCAAATCTCATGTGAAAGATCTAAGAAAAAAAATAATGATTTTAATAGTCCGAGGAAATTTTCCTGGCTCTTACATTATAAATCATGTTGATTTTGATGTTTGACAATTACACATAAAATTTCCGCTGGAAAATTATTTCGTACAAAGTTGAGATATTGCTGTTATATTCTTTTTTATGTTCTTGTTGTTATTATCATATCATTGTTATATTTCTGTATATAAACTTACAAACGAGTTGGCTAGTAGTAATTCTATCGCCGTCATAGCGCAGTCGGTAGCGCGTCAGACTCCTAATCTTCAATCATTGGATGTCAAGGGTTCGATCCCCCGCGGCGGCACATATGTGGGATAGCAACCGGACGCTAGGAAAGGATGTAGTGGTAGTACTGATGTGAGAAATAACGGGAATCCATTGTTATGTGCTCCAGCCGCCACGATATGACTGAAATACTGTTAAAAGTTGCGTTAAACCTCATTCAATCAATCAATCAGTAATTTTAAAAAGATCAAAGATTTAATAGAAAATTGGACAAGAAAGGTAATTTGAATTATTGAACAACAACGAAAACATCAGAAAAAAAAAATAGTGAACAGTCCAACACATGTCAAATGAAATTAAGAAATCCCCGGCTATATTTCAGCCACATGATTATAAATAAGTTTTTTTGCTGATTTCAGCCTAGATGCCTGTATTATATGAATGTAATTGTAATTCCCCCTTTATTGATTTGTTTTATCGGCAGCAACGTCTGGATCAAGTAGTTCCACCAGTTAATTTTAGTTACCATTTTAACTCTAAATCTTGTGTTTATAACCAATTCATTTTTCATTTGTCAAGTTTACAAAGTTTGATTTTTATAAATCTTTTGAGGTACCAATTTAAGAAGTAGTTCCCGATGTGAAGAGACAATCTTAAAATCAATTTCGCTGTGAAATTACAGGAATTCACTTCTAGGCATCTAATAACAGGCCACTCTCTAAAAAACAAGAAAATGTGTTTAACTGATTCAAATCTTTATTTCTTTTTTACTATATCTTCTTGAAAGAGCTGCAACACGATTATGTTTAACCATTTCCTGTACAATCACTGGTTTTTACGTCCTTGTGATTTTATACTTGAGAAAATATTGTGGGAAAAGAAGAAATTGCTTGTTACAAGCAATTTCTTCTTTTTGCACAATATTTTCTACCCTACTGAATGGTTATTTTCCAAATGAAATCCACAATAAAATTTCGTCTGCAAAACCTGTGAATTTTGACTGGTCTAAAAAAATTTGAAACAGGAAAGGGTTAATAGACAACAAGAAGAAATCGAGATGATTATTTGCATCACATACATAGTCCAGGAGGATTAAAAGATTGAGTCCATTTTGTTTCTAGCCAGAATGTGAATACATATCCTTGATTAACTCCAGGAAAGTAAAGACTTAAAGATAAATATTAAATGAACGTAGGCGAAATGCATATTGAAGGATTACCCTGGGTGTTTTCGTTCCTGAGTATATATGAACCAATAAGCAAAAGGTGGCCTCATAGGTACTCCATAAAATAGCTATTTGAAATAGAGATTTGACAAAGAAGAGGTCACCCAGAGGCTGCTAAGATCAATACTATTCGTAGTCTGCAGAGACTACCTCTCCACCTGTCTGATCAGAAAGAAATACGTGAGATACGTACAACGATGGTCAAGATCAGAAAATAGGTTTTACGAGTATGATCTTTAAGCGGATATTAGAGATATTATAACGAACGTATTTTCATTTTATTGAACATAGTTCCAATACACTCTTACCTAGCTCAACCTCGTCGTAACTATAGCGACTTGAAGCTCATATTTTATAACGATATCATTATAGGGAAAAAGTATCGAATGTAAATGTTATATAAATGAGTCCCTTGAAACCATGTAACACGTTATTAACATGTATTATTTAGGGTGATTGTTTGAACCCGGGATAAAACATATTCAAAATGAGAAAGTTCCATGGATAAGTCAAATCATCGAAGTTGGCAAGCAGTAGAGTACACTTCTTCTTAATAATCAAAGGACTGAAAGTACTGAGAAGTTGGAATGCGCTGAAAGGGTCATAACTGTGGAATTCGGTTCAAAATCATTTATTACTTTCCGAGTGAGCCTCCATCCTTTAAACTTAAACCAGCATTCCCATTCGTGTACATATGTGCGTGAATAACGCACAAAAACATAATTCCACATACAGAAATCAAAAACTAGTATTGTCTTAACCCATTCCGAGACAGTGGCGCTTTTAAATGAACCTCATTATGAAAGCTTTGGAAAACATCGTGGAAAAAAATGAAGAAATTGCCTGTTACAAGCAATTTCTTCATTATCCACAATGTTTTCTGTCCAAAAAGACCAGGATTTTAAAGATTTCATCATCTTACAATTGTCGTCTGCTACTTTCTTGAATTTGGACTGGTCTAAAATTTTATCGTATTAGAATGGGTTATAAGCGTGTGACACGCACAGCAAAATTAGAATTTTCAAGCATAATATACTCCTTTTGATCAACTGTAATACGTGAACTCCCTTTAGAATCTTGAAAGCTGAGAATGACAGCTTCTACAGTAAGAAATCAATGACCTCAATCATGATTATTTGACCCTCAACTCGGCCAATTCTGTAACGATCATACTAAAGCCACGTAGATTTTCAATTAAAGTTTATGAGTATACGTGGAAAATTGCGGAAAAGCGCGGAAACTTGTTTCAAGGTGATCGATTTGAAAAACCGGTTAAGACTCAGGGAAAAAGATTATTTAAAGCGTTGTGAGTAAAAAAGAAGAAGAATAAGAAGAAAAAAAAAAACAAAAACAAAAACAAAAAACAAAAAAAAAAAACGTTTACGTTATTGTAACGTTATTGTTTGCACATGGTAGTTTTGCCCTTTTCCTAAAAATTCCTACTATGTGATGAAGATATCATCAAACCATCTTCGGCGCCCTGTAGTTGCGCGATTTCCTTATACGTTATTTGACTATAGGGCCGTAAAAAATCTTAAGTTAAACGGACCAAGCAGAACGCTAGATGACGCTTGTTAAAGGTTTGATGTGTTATTATTGATTTAAACGTGTAAATAATGAAACAATAAAGCGTAATTATTTAAGAAGTAGAAACCGGAAGTTGATATGTTTACATTCTAATTTTCAGAATCTTCTACCTTTGTTTTGCATCTATTTGATTTTTATTGAGTAAAAACTGTAAATCCCACGATAATCGCGTTTGCTTGATACCTACGATCTCCCTTAATCGATTTAGAATGTTTTAAAGCACTGGGGGCGTGATTTTTGTAAAAATGCATTTGCGACCTGAGCCATATTTGTAAACATTGCCTATCTATGGTCACATGACTACCACATGTCACTTGAGATCACGTGATTACCAAACATGGGACGGCGAATCACAAAAAATAAAACCAGACAAATTAATGCGCTGATTAGTACCTTATTTTTCAATCATTTAAAGCAAACTAGAGCATGTTTAGAAGTCTCTAAACGAATTTTTATATCATCCTTTACATGTGTCATATCATTGTCTTCGGCTACAACTAACTGATTGTCCGTGGCAAGTTGAAATGTGATGTAACCCGAGGTGTATTCATATCTAAGAGATCACGTGATAAGTGTTATCAAAAAACCCGAAATGTAATTGATTTGTGTTCATTTTGCGGTTTTGTTAAATCTATGTTGGAAGTTCTCCGCATTCCAACTTTAAAATGAATATATATACATGTTTCGGCTATCGCCTCATCAGTGTTTACTGAATAACCAGTAGGTTCAGAATGAATTAATGCGTTTGATTGATCATTTTCCAAGAATTTAACATTCAGATTGAATATGATGCGTTTGAATGTAATACAAAGCCTGGGCAAATCTTTTAACATCGTATAGCATGTATTATTATTCGGGACCTCGTTGGAATCAGACGTTCGCAATTACATTAAAATCTTTAGCATGTTTAAATGTTCGAATAAAATGTTTTAAATCCAACCGAGAATTTTCAAAAATCAGCGTCACTATAAGGAAATTTCGCCATATAACGTAATAAATTTACGGGCATTGTACAGCACGCAAAGTCTGTTTAAATCCGGCCATTTACTTTAATATATCTATTGACATCGTAAATCCGTCCTTTAAAATTCTACAAATCTTATGGAATCGTGCAGCACTCGTCGATGTTAAGTGAAATTGTTGAATCAAGGTATAAAACGTTCACAAAATCACTGACATCGTATAGCCCGCGACAATGTTAGGGAAGTCTGTTTGAATCCGGTCACAAAACTTTCACTGAAAATGAGATATATCCAAGGATTGGTGCAACTGTTCAAACTGGCCAGCAGTAAGATAATTGTGTACGCAGCTCCTGCAAAAAAGAACATGTTGTTGATTTCGTTCTTTTGGCTTCACTTATATCGGAGCTAATTTCCGATCCTGTTTGAAGAATATCATTTCTAAGGAGAGAGATAGAGGCCATACTGAAAGTAGTGTAGACAAAAATGAACTATTTCGCTGCTTTCTTGATAAGAGTAAATTTAACCACCTTATACGATTTAATATTTCATAAAAAAAGAAAAGTGAATGTGTAGACCTACGACAAATTTAATGAATGAAAATAGATTATATTGCATCAAAATTTTACATGGTGTCAAATATATACTTTTTTTGTTTTGATCAAGCGAATCCTCTCTATTTTTGCATCTCGATTGTTGATAATTCGGACAAATTCGACTATCACAACAGAAAAATAAAGATTCAATGCAGATTGTTACTTTTGTCAAAACTACCTTTAAAGATTACATCACACACAAAAGTTTTATCATTGGTTACCTTTATATTCGGTGCTGTATTCAATTAATATCGAAGAAAGAATTGAAATCATCCTTGAGTTTCTGCTAACTTGGCGATAACTTCCTCTTGCTAAGCCGTAAGTGACTCAGAAAATGTATAAATGGACTACAGTGCGTAACGTCTGTAAATGTACCTACCATAAAAAGGTGCATTTGAGTCATACACTGCCCACATTTGAGCGATGAAGAAAGGGGACCAACAAGCCAGGTAACAGATCACCACAGTAAGTGTCAGCTTGATTGTCCGAATTTTGGCTCTTGATATACCGTGTCCAACATAACGTTTTTCTGTATTAGGTGATCTTGGAACAGAATTGGTACTCTTGGGCGAAATCCTGCCATTGATAATTGAGGAACTGTGTGCAACATACCCGTGTGGTCCATCTTCGACTGGAAGACTCGTTTTTGATACATAATATTTATTTGAAGAGAATATGTCACAACTATCGTTTGACTGTAAAATCAGAGGCTTTGTCGAAGTCGATAGATTCAAATTATCTTTCGAATCCAATGTACCAGCTGTATCACGTTTTACTACTTGTAATCGGATTTGATTTGGCACTGCAGCTAGTTTTTCACCGATCCTAACACTGCGCCATACAATTAAGCATATACTTGTATAGCAGAACAAAAGAATCAATGCTGGAATTATGTAGACTAACACCGTAAACATGGTTATATATAGAGTAAGAGTCCATTCTGGATCAAAGGTGCCCCAGCAGTCATACATTCCATATTTATTTAGCGTGTACGAGAATATAAACAGTTGTGGAATACTAAATATCAAAGACATCGTCCAGGCAGTGACCACCATCTTACGGACTGTCCTTGTTGACCATTTATGACTGGTCAGTGGTAGACAGATGGCGAAGTATCGGTCAATAGCAGTCATTACCAGGACATAGGCCGAAGCATAGATAGCAACAATCTGAAATAAAAAAAAGAAAGAAAAAAACCCATTCACATTTTATACGACTAGTATACGCTAGGAATGTGTTTGACGACGTGTAAAATTAGTAAAAAAAAAAAAAAAAAAAAATGAGATTTTTTATATAATGAAATCAGATGAAAGCGTTAAATTGCATTTAACCTATGGCAAGTTGTTATTTTATAAATGGCGATGTCATGTTTATAATGAAGAGATGAAAGTAGACGTTAATCCGATCAGAACTTATTTAAGATGACGTTCTAGTGAAACACAATGTAATGTAAATGGCTTTTTATAACGCAACATTAAAAAAAAAAAAAAAAAAAAAAAAAATGGCTTATTTAAATAACGTGTTTCTCGAGGACCTCATATGAATCTTTAAATGTTAAACTGGTTTAGCTATTTTGTGCTTTTAGAAAGAGTAGTACACGTTACTTAATTTATCTCGAGAGACGAAGATACTTGTACCGTCTTACCAAGTAATGTGCCTCATATGATGTTGTCTAAAATTATAAAATATTGTCTCCCATTTTTGAAAATAAAATGAAAAAAAGACCCAGAAAAACCAATTGCTTCTCGAATAAAATCGATAAATCCTATATTTCATGACTCGATTTTTTTGAACTTCTATACTTTTAGGCGCCAATAGACATAATAACAAACAAACCAAAGAAACAACAAGTTAACATATTTTATCGCATAACATGAGAAAGTTATATAAATGATAGAGGTCGATCCTAAAGAAATGCTACATTGGATTAAAAAGAATCTTATAATGTCATAGATAACGTCAGAGAAAGAGCCGATTTCAATTACATCATCAAAGAGCAAATCAACTATTCTTGTAATGTTTTGGAAAGCATTCAGAATCCGGTATAGTACGATAATTCATTAAAACGTGTTTAGTACACCTTTAGATATTTGTAAAAAAAATCTTTTCTTTATTTGTTTTCGTATTGCTGCATAGATATTGCTGTCTCGTTTTCCAAACGTTCCCGGAATACAAGTCTGTTAACAAGAGATCGGATGTATTTCGAGCATGTAGACAGACGCTTCATTCTTTCATATAATTTGCCATTTTTTTTATTATTTGAACTATTTGTTGAAATAAGGCAAAATCTTCAAAATCCGTAAAATATTTTGGAATTCCTTTCATCAAAAACATGCAAGATAAGTCAAAGTCGTTCTAGCGTGTTATAATGCAGAAACATCATTTTTCTCTATAATTTCTTTGCGTATAAACAATCTGTTAGGACCGGGTCCCCGCGTCAAAGTTTGTCACAATTTAATTGGCACAATTTAACAAAGTCTCATTATAGGAGCAAAATAATTTTGGTAAATTAGTTGCTAAAAAGGTTAAAAAAATTAACCCAAGAATAAGAACAGAATGAAGATATCTGCTTAAGCATTCTTGGCTGGAAATCAATCACTAACGAAATTGAATACAGAAAACTATCTTTTTTTGGACAGCTATGTAACATACCAAAAATTTTTTAGCGAAAAAGGTATTTGATACAAGATTATCGTATTATATCCGCGCTTCTAGCGTTAATCAGAAAGGCTTCGTCATAGAAACATCACGTCTCGTTAAAATATAAAATAGTAAAGTGATCAACCCTGCTAACTTCGTATGGTAATTTTGAAAGATTTCGATTTGGCATACTTCAATTTAAAAGGCGATCATTTGGAAATGCGCTAAAGATCAAATTACATTAAGATATGCTCATTTCGTAAGCCGATTCTTGACCCAAACTGATCAGTCCATTAATACATTACCAATCAATTGCGATCTCTATGGCAACATAACCAACAATTTAATTGATTGATTAATTGATATCAGTCATATCGCGGCGGCTGGACAATATGAAAATATAAATAATATTGATAATAATGATAATATGGAAATCAAAATGGAAAAATCGTCGATGGGCCGCCAGAAACTCGCAGCCATAACTAACTGAAGCTGCAGTTGCGATGCTTTGGTCGTCAACCAACTAAGTATTCGATAGCTCTCAATATAAAAATAACGTCCGTTTTATTAACTTATAATGCACATTCTTCCGAAAATTGTTGAAACCTTTCACTATTTTAAGAAAATAAATTCTTAAAATATAATGTCGATGATTTAAATCTAGGATATTGTAGGTACTATAATTTTCACCAGCATAGGATTTATTTATGATAACTTAAATGTAACGGGACTTCTCTGAATAGGGTCGGGCCTATAGAAGAGAATTTGCTTGTGGTCGCTAAATAAAGTGCCCGATTGATCCAGATTAAGCGTACCGCACATTAATGGTGATGAAGAGTATTTCAGAGTGCGTGTATGTGTGTGTGCGTGTGTTTATGTGTGTGTGAGCCCTTTATATTTTTTCAGCATACCAACTATTAACATACTGACGAAGATTTTATTTCAGTCTTTGTCATGTGCCACATTGTCTGTGTCCGGTTATTCTATACTCCTATCAACACGGATTTAACTTTAGCGATAAATTATGATTTATATAAGAGAACATGCTAGTATCCTTTATATTATTCAGCATACGTACCATTACCATTCTGACGAGAATTTCCTTTCGTAAGATTCTTATGCTTATAAACTAATCTTTTTATTTCTGATTGAAAATAGTAATTGTTTTCTTGGATTTTGATCGATCTGTTTTTTGTCTTTCGTTTCGTCAAAAATATGTCAATCACATCCTAAATCGTTGCAGTAATCACGATTAGTCACAAAATCGCATTTGTTAGTCTCGAACCTGTTTATAGCCAGGTGTACTGTAAGTGTCTACATCTTTTCCCTATCTTCTATTATTATCATTTTTAATTCCAACAATCATTTGTTTACTTGTTATCATGTTGTATAATGAACATCTATATAAGAGGATAATAAAGAAAAGATATGATGCATTTCTATTATACGATGTAATGCTAAACTTTTATCAAGTCATTGTGTGAAGTTTTCAAGCCTTTGTATTCGCACTCCTTGGGAACTCAATAAAATACTTAATCTACAAAGAAGTACGATTGAATTTGTTCAATTAGTCACATTGACAAGTCAGCTTTTTAACCTTTTAACTTTTTCCTCATTTGAATGTGGTTCCAAGATTACCAACATTTTATATATAGTTTGATTCTTTAGATATTTGGCTATAGTTCAACGGGGATAAAATGACACTTGTTAATCAACACAATCATCATCATCATCATCAACAACAACAGCAACAGCAGCAACAACAAACACGCACGCACGCACACACACACATACACCCCCCCTCTAACATCACAACCAATTAGCGTCTATCTGTCATTTATTAAGTTCCCTCGGTCTATAAGCTCTTTAAGTTTAATATGAGGAAAGTCGGTCTTCGCAAGGCGTCAAATTATCCCCGTCCGATTATTCCATACTCCTTAAAACACCGATATTTTTACAATTTGTATAAGAGAACATGCTCAATAGGATATGAATGAACCTTTGGAACCATTGAATATGTGCCTGAATTGCAGATACTGAGCAGCCTGGACAGTCACTTGCAGAAAATGAAGACTCTTATAAGTTTGTGCGGATGTACAGGATGATCTAAGTCTGCGCACATGTACAATGGTTCAAAATGCCACGCACGGACTCAATTACGGTCATGGAAGTGTCACTTTACAATAACGTGTACATAAATGACCCTAAATTTATTAAGCCATGTATTTTGTTGAGAATTTCAAATCATTTTTAAAAGATCATTTAAAGGAAGACAAAAGAAGGAAAGACTTAACAGTTTGAATAAAACACTAAATGATGTTTAAGAGTTGTCCGAACATATGGCTTTCGTGCTTTCCGTGAGATTTCAGCCTTTTTCATTAAAAAAAATCAGGAGAGTATTCTTTGGAAATTCAACTGCTAATGTCGCCAATGTGGAAGAAATTCTAGCCGAATCTTATGGCATGTATGTCCTACATATTTTCAGTTCGGTGGTCACTGATCTTAACTGGAGGTGTTTTAGATGGTTCTGTAAATAATAAGCCTTTAATATTCTTTGAAGTAATTCTCAAAATTATTGACTTTAATTCACAACTATCTCTATATGTATTTGTTTAGGCTTTCTTTAACCAGCTTGGATCTTATAGAATCTTCAGACAGAGATAAGATTGTACACAACCGTGTCTCACAAGCTTAGTGCAATGATTTTTCTTAAAGATGAATTGTAGCGCGCGTCCGCCCTTCCCGTGAACCTGAATCTATCAGCAACACCAAGAACTTTATGATTGTTTTCCAAACATATGAAACGATCGTAGCACGGATTCGAACTACTTTTATGACTATCTACAACGAAGGGAATGAAAATTTGAAAGGAGCGGCTACTGTTTTGGGCAGACCATGATCTTCCTTGTTATCTGTGTTTTTGCTTATGTATGTATTTTCATATACAGTCTCTAACCGTTATTGCACGTTATATATTTCGCGAATATGCCAGAATGTCTGCACAAAACGTTTCAAATTGTACTTACCTGCATGTATTTGACTAGTTTACACAGGAAATCACCGCCTTTAAATACGTAGGTGATATCCCAAGCCATTTGGGGTAGAACACTTCCGAAAGCAACAAACAAGTCAGCCAAGGATAGGTGTATCATCAGGTGGTGCATCCGTGTTAGGGACTTCCGCTTCCGGAAGAGTGTAACGATCACAGTCGTATTGCCGACAACAGCTAAAATGAATATCACTAGCTGAACAAAAACTTCTACACGTGCTAAATCCTCGTTACGAGAAAATGTTGTGTTTGTAGAGTTATTTATTGTGATATTTAAGTTAGATGAAGTAGTATTTGCAAATATCATGATTAAACGCACTTTCGATGATCTAAGCGTTTGAACTATTGAGGATTAAAACATTTTCTCATCTACATTTAAACCCATTTATTCAACAAATGATTCAGTTTACTTTAACACCAAGAAGGACGAGTTTTGAAATAGTATTCCGAAAGCTTCCAATAAATGTCCAAATATAGGCCTTGATGTCCATACACAAGCACATTCGGTTATTGTGATTAAGCTATCAAAAGTTTACATAACTGTTAATTTACCTCAATATTTCTTGTATTATACGCCAACGTATATCCGCTCTCAAATGTGTCCTATCAAATAAAAAAGGATTCCTTATAAATTCCGTACAACACATACCACAAAATGTATGATCTAGCAAAGGTCAGTTAGAAATAGTATTTCAAAAATAGAAATAGCTTACGGTAGAATTACTGAACTAGATTCAGAAACAATTTACCATTGGCAAAGTTCAACTATGGCCGGCCTGGGCAATCTTAGCAGTATTACCATGGTCGATATTTCATGCACTTCCCAGTAGGTCCCCTTAAGCTTGACGGGTCACATATGCGCACAAAACACCAATATAGAACGGAAAAATCAACATTTCACAGGGCATAATAGGCTTCAAAATGGTGTTATGTAGATGATTGGCATTTACAGAGAAAATGAGCTGAATAATTACAAAGATTACATTGTAGAAAAAGAAGAAATTGCTAGTCACAAGCAATTTCTTTATTTTCCATAATGTTTTCTATTCATAAAGTTGAAAAAATCTAATATTTCATAGACTTTTGATATTGTCTACAACTCCTTTTAATTTGGACCAGTCTAAAATTATGCCGTCTGGTAATGGATTAAATCAAATGAAAGTGAAATCAAATTTACCTCATGAAAAATTAGACTTTAAACTGGGGAATTATATAACAGTACACATAGTTGAAATTTAAAGACAAATACAGGTAACAATCTTTAAATATTACTCAAATAATCTTATTGAATAATTTCTATCAATCAGGTAATGCGAACCAATATTGAAAGGAGAAATGACATGTGAAAACCCAGACTATAATTAATTTCTGTTAATTTAATAGCGATATTACGTTGGAATATAAGCGAAGAGGAACAACAGCGATTTTATTTCCTTCCAATTAGTTGAAATAAACACAAATTTGTGACCGAAACTTGTGACTAAAAATGAAGTCCAAGTAACGATTTTTCTGCACTGCATACTCACTCCTGGAAACTAATATTCTGTAAAACTTGCTTTCATAAAATAACTGAATCACAAGAGTGGAAAAATACCAAACTACGGAATTGTTGTATAAATTTATTTTTCATTTCAATTTGATTTATTTCTGATTGTCAAAAGTATAGTGTTCTAAGATAATTCTATGTTTTAGTCTTGAAGCCAGACAAGTTAGAGCCAGAAGACGTTCCAATTGGATTTTTGGTTCGAAGGTTTACATGACAAACACTATTCAATATCCTTCCACCAACTTATACCAGTGATTGAAAACAAAAATCGTGTTTAAAACGTTAAAATGGCGAATCATCACTTTGAAATGGAACTTAACCCTTTCCTGTTTTAATTTTTTTAGACCAGTCCAAATTCAAAGGTTTTGCAGACGAAAATTTATTGTGGATTTAATTTGAAACATAACCATTCAGTATGGTAGAAAATATTGTGAAAAAAGTAGAAATCGCTTGTTACAAGCAATTTCTTCTTTTCCCACAATGTTTTCTCAAGTATAAAATCACAAGGACGTTAAAACCAGTGATTGTACAGGAAAGGGTAAAGTCTTATCTATCTTTTTGGGTTGAAGAAATAATTCACAATTCTGTGTTTCTACATGATCACGCAAAATAAAATGAACAGCAATTCGAATTTTTGACAGTTTTTAAATGAAATGAATTATATTTTGGTAAAAAGGAACAAATTTTATTTAGATAGATCTATTTCTGCATGAACAATTGTATTAAAATTAGAACAAACCAATATACTTGATAAAATTAAGCTCAATAAAGAGCACACCATATCATACGTTAAAGAACTCATTTCACATACTATATGTATATTGTATCTAATGTCTTTCAATCAACACACTTGTCTGCTAATGGTTTAAAAAGCTAACAAACTATCCTCTACTATCACTGAATCGCTACCAAATCGTTTCTGATACTCCCAGCACATCTGATCAAACACTGATAACTTCCACAGCTTATTTCCTGCCAACTTGTTTTATCGAAGATAACTAGCCTAACTTTCCTTATTGTGTACTGACCTTATGTTTTTCTTATAATGACAGGTTCTATACTATTCCCATCGATACCAGGCGAAAGAGGGACACGTGATATTGAAATAGAGAATGAAGCTCGTGCTTACTAAAATTCATGTACCAAAACCTCGCCTATCTTTACGAATCGAGGCACTTTATGATATAATACAACCATGCCTTTAATCATTTATAATTAATTCCAAAATGATAGTATATTTTTTCTTTTTAACACTTCAGCACTCCAACAAAACAACATTGAACATTTAGTTCAGATAAATTAACCTTAAGATGGGTGTATACGATACGATGTATACGATACGAAGTTTTCATTTCATTTTAAAGGTATCACTGTGACTTTAATTTAATTTCGATAGAGTATATCTTTCTTCTTTCGGGGAACTGTATAATATCATCAAGTGAATATGAAGTGATGAAATATAAAAAAATTGGAAAAAACTAGCCTAAGTAAACAACAAGGCAAAAACAAAACAGAAAAAAACAACCCCCCCAAAAAAAAACATAAACAAACCAAAAAACACGAAAATACACACGCGTCCCCCACCAAAACCCATAAAAACATACAAAAAAGAAAGAAAGATACAAACAAATAAACAAAGAACAACAACAACAACAACCAAAAAAAAAAAAAAAAAAAAAAAAGCAGTAGTTACAACAAACACGAAATCCGTTTAAACCAGAGGTAAGTGTTCCAAATGGGTAAGCCAACACGTATAACGCCAACTATTTTTTATCAATGAATCGATTTCCTTCCTTCAGTTGTGATTTCATTTGCTGTTATAGGTTAACAAAATCCTGGAGAATATTTTACAATAATTTGAAAACAACCATCGCATTTAGAAATGATTAATGCCATTATGAGCTTTTAACTGCTAGAACACGTCACTTGTGATTAGTGACATGAAAATAAAGGTCGTCATCATTCTAAATCAAGCCAATTCCATGCTTTAAGGGTGTGAACGGTCGGTCGTTAAGAGATATCTTTTCTTTTGTGAGTGAAGGTAGTACCCAAAAAGTCTTGCTTAATAATTCTTATCCGTTTTAAAGTCGAATGAAAGAAGAGCCATGTTAACAAAGATCAAAAATCTTTCCAGATAATTCTAGTTCGAAAATAAAATTCCGTTTTTGAAATGAAAAAAGAGCCATAGTAAAAAATCTTAATAATTCTAATTAAAAAAAAAAAAAAAAAAAAAAAAATCTTTTAAAGTCTAACTGAAAAAGAACCATTTTGATACCTCAAAAATCTTTCTTAATAATTCTAGTTCAAAAATAGAATTCTGCTTTCAAGTCAAATGAAAAAAGAGCCATTTTTAAAAAAGCTAAAAAATCTTACTTCATAATTCTAGTTCAAAAATAAAATTTTGTTTTAAAGTCGAATGGAAAAAAGCCATGTAAAAAAAGCTCAAAAATTTTACTTCATAATTCTAGTTCAAAAATAAAATTTCATTTTAAAGTCGAATGGAAAAGAGCCATGTTAAAAAAGCTAAAAAATCTTTCTTATTTATTCTAATTCTAAAATATAATCCCGTTTTATAGCCCAACTGAAAAAGACCCATGTTAAAAAGCTCAATTCCGAACATGTGGCGACATTACAGTTTGACAATTATTATATTGAAGAATAAGTTGAATACCTTCAACTTAAACTTTAAATGACTTTATAAGGCATGTCGGCACATTTACACAATAATATATTTACATGCATGAAACAATAACATTTTGAATGATGAGTATTACAAAGATACAAATCTAAGTACAAAGTTATGTTAATGTTGATATGTTGCGATACTTAAATATATCAAGTTCTTATCAGATTTTATTTCGAATTTTCATAGCTTCAGTTAAATACTTCGAAAGATTTTTCTGAGTCTCTTTATACGAAGATGACATTGGTATTCGATTCTACAAGATTTTGGTTACATATTTTACACGTTCCGACTAAGTTATTATACCTTCCTGTTTGAATAGCTAATCTATGGTCAGATATTCTATGTTTCATGAGAGGTGTCCTCTGTTTATCGTTTTTAACATTAATCAAGTATGATTCAAATCAAAACTCTTTCTTAAATTGGTTGTAATCGACTAATTCACTAGATCCGGGTATATTTAAATACCATTTTTGAATGAATTAATCTCTTAATATGATGCCTCTTTTAATAACCAAAACAATGCTCTTTTGATTATATAGTTCCGATGTAATGAAATTGTCAAGTTAATATTAACGAAAGCGTTGGATTACATGTAAGTATACAAATGTGATTTTGTGGGGAAAATTGACGGGAATGTTTTGAAATAAATGACAACAATTTAAAAGGATTTTAAGAGTATCAAGAATCGCGGTTAAAGTAAAAAAAAAGTTCGATTACATAGTCTTTAATGTGTACCGATTTTATGCGTCGTATACGTGACGATAACTCGTGACAAAATAGGTTGACGATTTTCTTTGCATTTAAGCGTTATATAGTATCAAACGGTTTTTTCATACAGGGGCGTCTGAAACAAAGCACCTATGACTGAATATAGTTGTTACTAAATACATAGTATCTTTTGTCGCGATTTCTTTTAGATATGACAACATATTCGCGCATTCAACAAAAATAGTCTGTAACGCTCAAATCTTTTCCCTATTACTTGTTAAGAAAATAAAAATAGCAGTGGCAATCCCGAGAATCATTTAATATGCTCTAGTGATCTACTGTTTGATCGCAGGTGAACCGGTATACAACTTTCTCAACTTGCATTAAGTTTGAAGACAGATAAGTTTATATTCCTAAGATTTGACTTATTGAGCACGTGTTTAATCTTATGTTACCCACACTTGTAGAAGATCCTGACGAAATTTCAAGTCGTTTTAGTCTAAAGATTGCAGATACAACTCCCCCGAATCCGACTCAATGAAGTGGTTAATCCAAAGTGACACAGATTCAAAATTGTCGGAAATATCGAGTTGAAAACGTCCGGGTCATAAATGAAGGAATTCGAGGAAACGAAAACTGCAACTCGGGCTAGGATTTGACCCAGTGACTTACAGTGATCCAATATTGTAACACCCAAATCATGTTTAAGTACATTCAAACTTAAGAATGAAGATTGTATAGCGTGCAGACCTTAGACTTGATCTAGCTGACATTAATTTGTATGAAATACCACAGACACCAATAGTTTGGCTTATGATCAAACTTTCAACCTAAGGAACAAAAGTTTAGTCTCTAAAATAAACATAAGGTGACACATGACATATGATGCGCAGCAGGACGCTTTTTTTGGTCGAGGTCATAGCACGTCTGATTCTCAATCACGAGATCCATTGTTGATCCCAAGTCGCGGCAAAATATGCTTCTGGTAGTTGTTTCCAATGGGTGAAATATTGTAAATCTAAGTGGGATGAGCAGCTGGAGGCTCGGAAAGGATGTAGTGGTACTTTTGATATTAAAAATACTAGGTATTCATTGTTAGGTGCTCCAGCCGCTGCGCAATGACTGAAATACAGCTTAAAGTGGCGTTAAGCTCATTTCCAATGAACAAATAGATATTGCTTTGAGAATCTTGATGTCATTTCAGCTAAAAATAATACGTACTGTTTGAAATTGAAAAATTACAATCGACCGCCCTTTAGTTTGGTTTAAACCTGTTTATTTTACATCGATTGGGAAACAAGTTCTCCCAACTTAGATTAATCCCTCTCGACTCTGCTTCCTGGAAAATGCACCAGTACTCGCGCCGTAAGTGTGGGCCAATGACAGAACCAAGGTCGATAGCCGCTCCCGGGAATCGAACTCAGGACCTCTTGGTCGGGAAGCCGGCGCTCTACCTCTCGACCACGGACACCCTTTTGTTTAATTAAAGAACAAAAGATATACAAAAAAGGACATGTATCCTTTAAATCTCAACGCATCAATAGAGATAAAAATATGATAAAGAAATGTCGTACATGTTTATTAAAAGTTTGAGCAATTTTTTCAAGTTTTTATTGCGTATACTGGAGAATTTGCATGGACTAGAATCTTCCCAACGATCAAACACGATAACAATGTGAACTTGATTGCTTACGCTTCAGACATATATTGTTAATAACTTCTCCCCTGACAGAAAATTGCTGCTCGTTAATAAGAAGTGATATACACATCAAGAAATTCAACTTCATTTTATGACGATAAATAAAGCCTAATTACATAGACGAGTGTTGGAAAACCGTCACAATCTGTCCTGGATCATTGGTGCGTTAATAACAATGAACTCGGTATCGATAACGAGTAACCCTTGTCCTTTTACTGCTGAAGTATTTCGAGGCTTGATGACGAAATTGAGAGAAAGTAGAAAAAAAGAAAAGAAGTGTGTTTATAAATTGAAAATCGTGTTGATTTTCCAATTACGTCTCAATAGGTATTGATACGTATTGATACGTTTGTGACTTTGTCACCTTCTAACCATTTGACCATGAACTGCACGAGTAGTAATCGTGTTTCAGAAAGCATTCTTCCTAAGCGAAAAACGATAAATAAGAAAATATGAACAATTTGGTAAGTATCTAGATGCCATTGGTTGCCATCACAACCGCCACACGCGGAACCCCTTAGCTGCCTTACTGGTCAAGGATTATAAGTAAGGTTATTTAGTAATAAAAGAAATGGGTCTACCAAATGTGCATTAAATGTGGTAGTCCTAGTTCCGCATTATCACAATATATTCAACTTATGGGATTTTTTCTTTTCTCATTGAGATAACACTTTATCAACCTTATCACAGAAGTGGGACAAGGTTCATAGTATTATACCCCAAAGAAATAAAATCTATTCTCTTAATTTCTTATAATTTTAAATAAAGATATCAGTTCAGCAGAATATGTGCCATTTTGAAACATTTTTTTTATGAAAAAACATAATGCGAAAGCATACAAAATAGTTCCAATACGGTACTTAAATTTGTCCACTGAGGTCTTAACCGATTTTAGGCGCATAGAATACTGGAACTTTGATATACATAACTTAAATTAAATTATAGAGGCACGCAAACAGAATCAATATAAATTCAGGGAAACACTAGTTTTAACTGTAGGGTGATACACTTCAACGGGGATAAAATATTATCACAACTTTGGCCCCGTCCACTTACTCATTTGGTCACGCCTATTGACTCCGATTAGGAAGTCAGTAGCATGTAAAAAAGTAGAATCGTTGGTTGGCGAACTAAACGTCGTAACTACAGCCTGCATAAGCTCAAGTTACGACATTTTAGTCTCTAAACAACAAAAATGTCTCACACAAACGGCGGCCAATGTCGGAGCTTAAATCTCAATTCCGGGCTGAATGGATAATTTGATTAAACGGTATATTCCTTGATTGACGGCCGCGATTGGTCAATAAGCATCGTGATATTTTTGTCGAATATTGGCTGATTAAAAATACATTGACAAGGGCCTACTTTTGAGGTTTTAAAGCATCTCTCCAAAGTTTCGTTTGGGGCATGGAATCTAGTCTCGTGCGTACGATGTAAGCTTTTCTTTAATTAGATACCAGAAAAGTGGGATCATTAGCACCAAAATCTTCAACTAAATCACGTTTAACTTATTCACTGTCGACTTTTTCTAGTTTTGCCTGGCCTTCCACCTCCTGCGTGATAAATGGACATTTTTAACTTTCAACCCTTTCTTTCACGTCCGATTTTATACGTCTTCAAGGAACTATATTAATGAAAAAGTCGCGAAGTATGAGGAAATGCTACTGACAGACGTTATCTTCTTTCTCACTAATTTGTATCTTGTATGATAAAAGTAATTTGAAATGTCAATGTCCTTTTTCAGTCTAAATTTGGTAATTTTCTATTCGCTAACCAGGGAAGATAATTAAGTAACAGTTAGTAGATCGATTGTTTATTCATCAATAAAACAGGGATAATATCAATAATGATAATATACAATAGAGCGAAAAGGAGAAATTATCCTTAACAGTAAATAGCTCCTATACCCTAAATAATTTCCTCTTAATACACGAAATTATATAATGATTTGTATGTTAGATTTGCTAAGTCTTTCCGCTCTATTTTCTTTTGTATCAAACAGTTTAACATACCACGAGAAATACTGGAGCAAAGCGATAACATGCTTATTCAGCCGTTATTTTACATTCCAAAAATAATTTGTGAAAAAAAGAACTGTACTAAAGCCAACACTAGTTAAAGTGAATCAATATAAGGCCGTTGAAAAACCAAACACCGCAAATAAAGCTCAATTTGAACTGTAGTTACGATATATTCGCCGATGAACAAAGATTTAAACATCAGCAAGAACACCAACACATATACAATTGGGAAGTAGAGAGGAATAAACCTTTGTCTAACAAAAGAATTGAAAAAAGTTTGAATACTGTATTAAAGAGCGGACAGGGTGAAAGAACACCCTGCTCTCTTGTCTGTGGATAATGTAATATTTGAACACCTGAAAAGGAAACTTTGGGTTTCGAGAGCGCCAGTATTATACTTTATAACAATAATGATAATAAATGGGATGATAATAAAAAAAATCTTACACTGTTTGACTACAATTTCTCTCACACACATAAATGGTATATTCTAGTAGGTAAATAAACCTAATCACGATTCGGTATGAGACCGTTTTATAGCTTTATCATACAGTAAGGTAACGTTTTCCCTTAACGCCATCATAATTACAACAACAACAACGGCAACCACCACCACCTTTTATCTTTACCTTGTTCATTGATATAGCAAATGTTAGAAAATATGAAGATCTGCAGAAGAAATATTGGCCCTAGTTATTTGCCTTCAGGAGAAAAAACTGTGTTGATAGGTCTGAAGGCATTCTCGTTAATATGTCAAAACTAATTAAAAACAGACGAAAGGCATATTAACGAGAGTATGCCCGGAATGTCAATCGGAGGTTTAGAGAGAAATGACCAATCTGTTCTGTCAATCATAAAATTCGTTATCTAAAAGAACTGTCATGAACATGGTTATAATAGACACTGCTATATTGAACTTCTGTTGAGTTTTGTCTCTAGAAATGAGATGGATGAGTTCAAAACCAGGTCTTATACTCTCTGACGCAGAGAGTGGGTGATATAGAACTCTCGATAGAACGTGGGATAATCTATTCGAACTTAGACATGAGTGAAATATAGTAACTCCATCCATATTAACGGGTTGAAATGTTTAAAGTTCATCGCTTAGGTTTGATGTATCTTTTTGGTTGTCTATCTAACTGATCCTGGCTTGATGTTGGGGTACATGTTAAATATCCACCGTCATATCCCCCGTTATTACTTTGTCCGTGTTGGATCGGTTCTGATTTCGGTACATTCAGCAACACTTCGCTGGATTTAGTATTGGTGCCAAACAGAAAGATTTGCGCCTCGGATCCTGTATTGTTGTAGTATGCTGTATCGTCTACACCTGGAGTCTTGCTGGTCGGGGTCACTGATCTGGGTAGGTCAGAGTAAGGATTATCCAGGGTCACGATTGATTTACTTTTGTTTCTCTTGTGATCAACCTCTTCGTCGATCTCAGCGTATAAATGACTCTCATTTTCCTCGCTTATTGATGCGGGCTTCTTTAGTCGTTCACTGACAATAAATAAATAGATGAATAATAATTAACGAAAAACTTGCAAGTAAATAAATACGCCTCATAACATGACATCTAGAGCGGAAACGAATTAAACCGTCAGACCTTTTATTATTACAGGGTCATTATTACAATAATGTAGTTAGTATGCAAATAATCTACAGCCTAAACAAACTAACTTTTGTACCATATAATGACGTAGTAATGAATGACGTAATTTTACAATCGACGTAATCAGAGAATGGGAAAATTTGTAATCGACAGAATTCTAGAATTCCGTCAATCAATTCATAAGTCATTTAGGTCCTACTTTAAAAATAATATCAAATTCGTGTTCATAAAATAAAAAACTTATTAAATGGGTCCTTATAAGCAGGAAAAAAGAACTCTGGATATCCTCCTGTTTGTAGATGACTCGATTTGCCGAGATTTTATATAACTTAGATGACCCTTTCAACAAATTCGGTATTTTATTTCCTCAATCAACATCCGAATATATATTATTATATTAGATATTCTTTAAAACGAATTACAAAAATCCTTTCTTTTTGCGAATGTCCCTTTGAGAATGTCTTTTGAATGAATTTGAAAACGAATATACTCATAACGACCTCTGCATGAATAAATGGGTTATTTCAGTTTTTTGATATGGATCCGTTCGAGTACGAAATTTTCTTCACGTGGTAGCCCTTCAATAACTCTCTGGTCAGGCTAACGTTCTTACATGACGTTAATATAACTTTAACTGAGTTATCACTATAAACATAGCCATAACTTTGTGTTTATATGTGTCTCGTCCACCTAAACATACATAAACCAATTGTTCTTTTCCTTTATCATATCTTAGAACAAACTGATCTTTTAAGCCAGTCCATTTGACAAACATTTAGACTTTTCCAAATTTAATGCAGTCGTAGACAACGAATTTAGAATTTTGAAATTAAAAAAAAATCTTTGTCTATATGGGTACAAAATAATGTGAAAAAAAATTGCTTGTATCAAACAATCTCTTTATTTTCCGCATGGTCTTCATCAACTTTTTTCTCGAGGGACGTAAAAGGGAAGAATTGTGTGGGAATGGGATGAAGCATTTAATTTTTTCAATGTTTTCATTTCTTTCATGTGATTGAAAGTTGAGAATATTTTCTATGATTCTGTAGATATCGCCCTGCAGCCCCGCGACGTTAAACTGTCCCTGCACGTGCCAAGTTATTTTGAAATCGATAAATAATTGTAGAGACTATGCTCCATACAATGCTTTATTTAACGTTTAACCTTGATCTGTGTTCTTGACCTTAGGGTTATCAGAAAATGTGTTTCAAATTGCACATTTATTCATGATAGAGAACAATTGTACGTAGTGATTTTGAGAAGGTATTGTAGAATTGTAGAAGGTATGCTCCAGTCATGCTTAATTTTATTGTTCGACCTTGAGCTGTGACCTTGACGTTGGAGCTATCTGAAAATTTGTTTCAAAACGGACGGAACGACAGAAAGACAGGGCGAAGCGGCAGATATATGCTTACCCTTCGGGGAGCATAAAAGCAATTGTCAGAGCGAAGGAGGATACAGACGAAGTTTTCTCAGGTTTAAAAAAAAAAAAAAAAAAAGCATGTAAAAATACTTTTTTTATTTCAATAATTTCATCCCTGTTGCTGTTGTTTGCTCCCCCCTTTTGTGATATGTCTGTTCAAGCAAAAAGGCTACAACTGCTCATTTTGCTTCCAAAAGAGAAATCAAGTATGAAAA
The DNA here is from genome assembly GCA_946902895.1 of Fragum fragum. Lineage (NCBI taxonomy): Eukaryota > Metazoa > Mollusca > Bivalvia > Cardiida > Cardiidae > Fragum > Fragum fragum. The sequence continues at coordinate 21,831,717 of OX336381.1, forward strand.
CTGGATAACGGTATGTTTTCTCGGAAGGAAAGACGATTAAAATGTATCAATGTAAAATACAAATTATCACAGTCATTTCACATTCAACATTCTGCGAGAACAAAGTAAGATTATACAAGAGTATCCAATGTTTCTTCGAGTATTTTAATCTAATTCTGCTGAAAACACATAGCTGCTATTCATTCGTTATAGCAAATTTTAACCGGGACAACCCAGTCTAGTTAAGGGGGATAATTAAAGGGCAATTATCGGGACAAATCCGTATAATGGTAGGGGCCCATTTCTTCATTGTCCAATTTTTTTCCAAGGCTTACATATTTGGGGGCGACAAAAATCGCCGTTGTATGGGAATGTGTTAAACGACACGACACCATATTATAACCAACCTGGATTTACGCCTTCCCCTTCCATCATGATTAGATGAATTGGATCTGGAGCCTGAAAATCAATATAGCTTTTACAAATAAATTTTGCTTTATTGAAAAACATCTAGTAAGTTATAGAGAAAAGGAAAACTCAAATATTTTCAAAAGGTTTAAAAGATTTTGATAATGAGTATAACAATATGAATGATAATAAAGATCATTAGATAATAATAATAATAAAATCTACCTTTTCAAATCACTCATTGGCTCACAAAATTGCAAAGATTGGTCCATTCTCTCTAGTAAAAATGAGGAAATAGCTTGCTATCGTGTTAATGATTATATAATTATATAGGTATTCATCATATGAATTTTTGTTCTTCAATTATTCATTGTATTCGATCAAACACTACCACCACCAACAACAACCACCATCACTACATAAGCCATTACCACCAACAACAACCAATGCACCCACCAATTCAACAAACAAATTAAAATGACAAACAAATGCTAACCTGACTGAGGGTGGCCTTGATTGCTGTTGTTTTTCTTTCGAAGTCTAACAACAAGAACGATAACGACGACCAGTAATATGACGATAAAGAGTACAGCTACAGTTCCCACTATACCGGACAGAGGTACAGTAATACCGATATCTTTAGATGTTGTCTTGTCCTCCGTCGTCTTAGAACTTCTCTCTACTGGTGAGGGAAAAATACACAATGTAACAGCCATACATAAATGTGGGCAAAACTTAAAATTCCGAGCATTGACTTCAGTACAATATTAATATCTAAATTTCTTTTAAAACAAAATAAAAGGACCGATGGTCCTGAAAATCTTCATTGTCTGAAAGTCTTACACCACAGGAATATATATAGTTCAACAAAAATAGTTGATATAAAGACAACAAATATAGAGAAACATATTGAATAATTTTATTTAACCTAAAGATCTCTTTCTTGGATCATTAACAACACTTGTTGTCAAATTATTTGTACTAGTAGAAAGTGTGACTTATGTATTTCGAAATACAAGCAAACTTGGGACTACAATACGAAAGACCGGTGGTGACATATTGGATTCACAGTTCACACTTCAAACTTCATACATATTAAGTCTGAAATGGGAAGTGTGAAATTTGAATTATGAGATCCGTGGTGACTTCTTAAATTCACAGTACATAATCAAACCAAATTAAATATGAAGCTTGAAGTGTGAAGTTGGAAGTATGAAGTTTGAAGTTGGAAGTTTGAAGTGTGAAGTTGGAAGTATGAAGTGTGAAGTTGGAAGTTTGAAGTGTGAAGTTGGAAGTGTGAAGTTGGAAGTATGAAGTGTGAAGTTGGAAGTATGCAGTGTGAAATTGGGAAGTTTGAAGCGTGAAGTTGGAAGTAAGAAGTGTGAAGTGTGAAGTTGGAAGTTGGAAGTTTGAAGTGTGAAGTTGGAAGTATGAAGTGTGAAGTTGGAAGTGTGAAGTTTGAAGTTGGAAGTGTGAAGTTGGAAGTATGAAATTGGAAGTTGAAAGTATGAAGTGTGAAGTTGGAAGTATGAAGTGTGAAGTATGAAGTGTGAAGTTTGAAGAATGAAGTGTGAAGTGTGAAGTATGAAGTATGAAGTTGGAAGGTCCAACTTCACACTTCAAACCTTCAACTTCACACTTAAAACTTCCGTCTTCATACTTCCAACTTCACACTTCAAACTTCCGACTTCATATTTCCAACTTCACACTTTATTCTTCCAACTTCACACTTCATTCTTCCAACTTCACACTTCAAATTTCCGACTTCATACTTCCAACTTCATACTTCCAACTTCACACTTCAAACTTCCGACTTCATACTTCCAACTTCACACTTCATACTTCCAACTTCACGCTTCAAACTTCCGACTTCATACTTAAAACTTCATACTTCCAACTTCAAACTTCCGACTTCATATTTCACACTTCAAACTTCCAACTTCACTTTTCCAACTTCATTCTTCCAACTTCACACTTCAAACTTCGAACTTCACACTTCATACTTCCAAATTCACACTTCTTACTTCACACTTCATACTTCCAACTTCAAACTTCCGACTTCATATTTCACACTTCAAACTTCCAACTTCACACTTCCAACTTCATTCTTCCAACTTCACACTTCAAACTTCCAACTTCACACTTCATACTTCCAACTTCACACTTCCTACTTCACACTTCATACTTCCAACTTAACACTTAAAACTTCCTACTTCATACTTCCAATTTCACACTTCAAACTTCGGACTTCATACTTCCAACTTCTCACTTCAAACTTCCGACTTCATACTTCCAACTTCTCACTTCAAACTTCCGACTTCATACTTCCAACTTCTCACTTCCAAATTCAAACTTCACACTTCAGAGTTACTATGTATGAAGTGTGAACTGTGAATTCTTGCTGTCACCACCGGTCTTTCGTACTACAAGGACTACAGTTTGGACTGTTCTTACCATCACGAACATCGGTACACGGCGGATGGTTACAGGTTATCGATTCCTGTCCTTCACCTTGACCACAGGAACGGGGTGATGCTGGTCTTCTAGTGTCGTCTGTACATGTCCGCTGTCGTCTGCGAGATTCTCGCCCACACAGCTGACGGCACGTGCTCCATGCTGACCACATCGTCCAAGAGTACACTGTAGTTGGTAGGTCTCGTGTTCTATCAACTATAATAGTCAAAGAGATCGTCATACCAATAATTGACCGATGGCGGCTGTCTGTCAAAGCCTAAATCAACCAATCGAAAATAAATTTAGACTGGAAGTGAACTCAAAATTTCTTAGTAATAGATGTAGTTACGACGATCAGGTCGCCAAACAACCGTTTTACTTCTTTGTTACATGTTACAGGCCATAATTCTGAAAAATACCCCGTTTAACATTCCTGGCGGAGTCAGAAGACGGGACAGCGATCAGTCAATTTAAACACTACTTGAATAATACCAACATGATCATGGTCATCAAAAAGAACACTGGTGACTTCATTAGTTGATATTTCACAATTTGCATGACACACATATTTACTGGAGGTTATATGATTGAAGATTTTGATATTAGATATCATTTCTTTTAATTGTTTTTCATACCGTCCCGACCGCTTAACTGAAAACGAGGTAAATAAAACCAAATTTATTAGTATGTACACTCTTTGAATATTAAACAAGATACCTTGTTCCGGACAGAAGTGTGAGTTACACTCCCTGCTTTCCTTGTTTTGTCCCTCGCATGTGTCCATAACGTCATAAGTTCTGCATTGTCGAGTTCTATAACTGGTTCCCCCACCACATGTCTGACTACACACGATCCATCTGGACCAGTCTGTCCATGCTGAAATAATTACCGAATAGACTGATCTAATTCCACCGAAGGATATGACAAGAGGTAAAAAGTTATTATTTCGAGAACTAGATACACAAAAACTTATCTTCAGTCAATGCATAGAATCTATGACTATCAATGGCATCGCTGTTTAATAGGTAATGGACAGGTAAGGAAATGCTTCTTTCTGCTAGAGAACTTCGAACGTTTGAAGTACCTGCTTTACCGCCTTCGTATAGAAGGTCATCTTGAAAACCCCTTTTTAATGTTAAGGAGGTTCAGTAACCTTTTTTCGGTTTCTTTTGGAAACAGAACACTTCAAATAACATCTTAAAAGATGAGAAACAACATTAAATTTTGTCACCTTCTTTTATTGATTTGCAAATAGTGAATTTTTGATAGACATTTAATTGTCGATTCCGGCAAGAGTTATCATTTTTACTTACTGATATCAAAATAATTACATGTACACAATGAAGCGATTCTCGAGACTTTAAACAATTCCAAAGAATGGGAACATCTTTTGAGTCGGTGGATATGTTGTTAGTACGTTTTGAGGTTTGAATGACTATTTAGCGCATTAAGTTATCAGGTAAAATAGGATTTTTTTGTACCAATGAAAAGAGAACTACAATAAAAAGAGTTTGCTTTTTTTATAAATTTGCAAATGTATTTATCTAAGTGTCACAATAAAACGATATCATTAGAACATATCAACCATACAATATGTATAAGAAAGTTTGTTGCAACCCATTAAAGCCAAATAAAAAGCCAATAAATTTGGTAGATTACGAAAACCTATATTAGTGTTATTGGAATAGATTGTGTTCAACGTCACGTTCAAAAACAGATGACCCTATGAAAATTTAGAGCCTTATATTGCGAACATCTTCCGGTTTGAAATATGATGTCTTGTCAACAACTAATGGGAGAAGCTTCTTGTATTCAAGGGATATTTTTCGATTGTTTTGATACATTCAGTCATCTAAAACAGTGTTAAATTTAACTCTTGTAATTAATTTTCGGCTAATGCCTTCTTCAGAAATGACAGTATTTTGTAACACTATGTAACATCCATTTTCATAGACATCAACAAATTATTTATCGTCATTCTGTAATAATAGAGAGATTCAAGACCAAGTTCTGTCGGTTGGAGACGTTATGCTACACCAATACCTGCTTGCCTACATTCTCGTTGTTTACAGTCACCACGATCTTCATCCGGGCCATTACAACCAGTGAACGTAGAGCAAGTCCGACGTCTTAACTTTTGCCCTTCACCACAGGTTTCACTGCAGGATGACCAGTCGGACCAAATGGACCAAACTGTAAACAACACATAAGACAATATAACATTGGTAAAAAATATCCTAAATATACTTTCTAAAAGTATCTATCTAGTATTTAACATTTATTTCACATGTAAAATATAGTTGTAAAAAGTTTACAATTGAAGCTGTGCGTGCCATTTCCTACAATTCGATGTGCTCTACAAAAAAGGGTATTGTTTGAAATGTCGTGCAAATGGGGTATTGTTGGAAATGTGAAGCACATGAGGTATTGTAGGAAATGTCACGTACATGGGGTATTGTTGGAAAAATAAGACACAAGGGTATGGTTGGAAGTATCTGGCACATGGGGTGTTGTTAGAAATAGCATACATACATGGGGTATTTTTGGAAATTTCACACACACGGGGTATTGTTGAAAATGTCATACACATTGGGTATTGTTGTTAATGTCACACACACATGGGTTAGTTGGAAATGTTACGCACGTGGCGAGTTGTTGAAAATATCACACACATAGGGTATTGTTTGAGATGTCACACATATGGTTAATCATTTGAAATGTCACACACATGGGGTATTGTTAGAAATGTCACACAAATGGGGTATTGTTAGAAATGTCTCACACACGCGGTATTGTTAGAAATGTTACACACACATTCGGTATTCTTGGAAATGTCACATACACATGGGGTGTTGTTGGACAAGTGAAATGCTTGGGGTATTGTTAGAAATGTTACACAACCAATTGGGTATTGTTGTAAATGTCACACACACATGGGGTATTGTTGAAAATTTCACACACATGTGGTATTTTTGGAAATGCATTGCACATGAGGTATAGTTGGAAATGTTACGCATATTGGGTAATGTTGGGAATGTCATGCACCAGCTCAAGTAATATTCTTCGTCCTAGAATATCAAAGCAGCTTTTAGAGCTTGTCAATTACATAGACTAAATGTAGTTATTTTCACTAATAAACAATTATCACAAAATCCATCTTTTTTATCACAAGGTAAAAAAAAAAAATCTGGAACACGGCGTTATAAGCAAAATATTCATTATCTATTATATTTATTATCCTCCCACCTCCACCCCCGAAAAATCTATCTACTAATAAAGTTTCCGTCTGCAAAAGCTATGATTTTGAGCCAGTTTATTTTTTGTCGTCTGGTTGTTAGTTGATTGATTTCTTAATTACGACGGGCCTGATTATTTTTATGGACTCCGAAGGCGTGCATCAGTGTTACCAAATTTGGAAAGTCCAGTAGGATATTACTAGGTTAGAAGAGAAGTAGTGGCCAGTTAGGCTTTCAAAACCTGTTTCCCCAAAACAACTGTATATTGAAATGGGCTAAGCTTCTTCTGGATCGAAGGTTTAAAAGATATACAGTATCTCTCATGTTTTTCTCATTGGTAATAATTCTCAATGAATACTGCTAATTTTCCAATTTTATTAAATGATATCTTAATAATTTGTGGACTGTCATCGGAAATGGATAATCTCGGAAAAGTAGAAAAAGTATTGATCTTGAAAGCTTGGGCATACCACTCTACCATGCCAACACGTACGTCCATCGCCAGTACTTTCAGTGCTTTGATTTTCTTTCGCTATACGTACATCAAAGATCGTACACCAAGTAAACTTACACGAATGTTGACAGGCCTCCAGTCTACATCTCTCCTGCTCTTCTCCGTCACCAGAACACTGACCTCTCCGTGAACACACCCTCTGACGATGTTTAACACCATTCACACCACATGTTCTCGTACATGACGACCAGGGACTCCAGTTTAACCAACGTGGGACCGCTAAGCAACCAAAAGAAGTGTTTGTATAACATATACAAAATTCGTCGTTCCTAGTTCCAAATGACACTACTTAGCCAAATTTTGAATCTGACCACAGAATCTTAATAGACAATAGTTCAAATTTGTTTAACCCTTTTCCGCTTAAAAAATATAAAAAAAAGACTGGTCCAAATTGAAAGCGGTTGCAGACGGCAATAAAAATTGGATGCAATTTGAATTGAAACAATCCAATGTAGTAGGAAACATTGTGGGAAAGAAGAAGTTGCTTATTACAAGCATTTTTTTTCTAGAATGTTTTCTCAAGTACAAAATCAAAGTGACGTAAAATCCGGGGTTTTTACAAGAAAAGGTTAACCAGATTCTATGATATCTCATTGACAAAGTCCGATATGGAATCTTGCTTGGACGGAGTAAAATTCCAATTTAGATTAATCTGAATCAGCCATTCAGGTCTACACACAATGGGGAAAACAAAATTAGATAAAGAAATAGAGTTTGAGGAAAGTAAACCTTTTCTAGCTATGTTTCGTACTACTGAGAAAACAACAGTTTCAATTTACCAGTCGAATTGATTTCCTCCCGAATAGTCCTGCTGTATCAAACAGCAGACAAACATTGGCCTGCATGGACATACATACAGGACATTGAATTAGTCTGGAATTTTAGAAACACGAATATGATACACGAATTCCATTTGAAATATGAAATTTAGTTTTGTAATAAATCTATAAAAAAAATAACGTTTGAAATATACATGTGTATCATAATAGTATTGCCCGAATCATAACGCCGATTAGTAACCTGTATAATGCGACATCATATTAGTAACGACAAGGACTTGCTATAGGCTTCATTTCATTATTAGTTATATCACTCGAGTAACATTAAATATTTTCAACGGGCGAACCTGGGACTGTTAGGTCCTGATATAAATTAAGGGCGTTGTCTATCAACAGGAAAATGGTCGAGAATTCTAAAAACGACATACGGCGCTGGAGAGAAATAAAACCCGTTGAATATTTTTGATATAACACTATTGTAATAACTACGCCTTTTCGTTAGGACGCCAATCGTACAATATCTCAAATATGGTGATTTCAAGAGTTAATCAACTTAATATAGTAATCAGCAAGGTTATATCAAAAATGTGAATAGAATATCAAACTTTGGTTCATAGAATACCCAGTTTACTGAACTCGTTATTTGAAACTAAACCTCGGCAAAACCTCTTTTTATCTTTCCATATAAATGGTCCCTTAAATAATGGGATATAGCCTGCCCACTCATTCAATATCCCCTATTTCCGTACTCACCATCTTTGAGTGAAAGTGAAAAGTACTTTTCTGTACAAAAAGATCCCTTCGGTTCGTACTTGAGCACGTATGTGCCAGTATCGGCCTCTGTGACTCGGTGTAACCCCAGAAGTATTGTACCATTAGATAAGGGACTTCTATCGGTTCTGTCTCTGTAGAGCTGGCTCAACACGACTCCAATACCATCTACCCTAAGTACCGTGTTATCATTTGGATCCACTAGCTTGTAGGGCCCGCAGTGACTATTGTAGCCGGGTAGATAGAATACTGCAGCACTGCCTATTGATGTTTTGATCTCAACACCTGTAACACCCAAAACTATTCGAGCAAAGCATAACAACAACAAAACATAGAACTACCTCTACCTCTACTGTTTCTACTACTACTGCTGCTACGAGTTGTTAAGTAATTAAGGGCGGCGAATTTGACATTCGTTGATCGCCTCTGTGAGCGTATTTAATGTTTTCGAACAAGACGCGTAGAGCAAAGCATCATAGCAGACATAAAGTTAACTAGCTCGTGATATAACAAAATGACGTAAATGGGTTCCTGTGTGGTTCTGTTGTCTGGGCGGTGGTCTCTTAATTTTAGAAACGTTGAGGGTTGTTGATTCGAATCCCGGTCGTGCTGCTGGATACATTTGGTACATGTAGGTCCTTGGGGACGATTACGTGACAAATCGATAAACCTTGTTTGTCTTAAAATAGAACGACGAGTTGACTTCTCTAACTAGAGGCGCTTGAGCGGCTGTATCGCTCCACATGCCTGAAATTACTGATTAACCAATTCCAAATCAATCCAGCCTTTTTCATGAACGCCTAGAAAAAAAAGTTATTGGAAATGAAAAATTGCTTAACCCGCCTTTTGATGCCCGACTAGAAAACGGCTTGGGGTAACATCATGGAAAATGAAGAAATTGCGACTTTAAAAATGCAATCATCTTGCAGCTATTCTTTTTCAATTATAGACCAGTCTGAAATTATTGGAATGGGTTAAAGCAAGAAATTTGGTTGCTGTCCATAATGTCACCTGTCCTAAAAGACAAATAATTTTAACTGTCACAAGTTTGAAATTATCAAATGCATTTCTTTCAGTTTGGATCAATCTAAAATTTTGTCATTTGGTAAAAGGCTAATGGATAATGGTAAATCTTTCTTTCAAAACAAATGAAGAAATTCATGTGCAAAAATCTTTCAGTCTAGAAAAGGTACCACGGAAGAAGCTGATTAACTAAATCAGCTGAATTCATTATTTCCCTTTAATAAGATTCACAAAATTAAGCCCTTCAAGTCCGAAATTTTCAAAAAAGTTGTGAGTTTATATAGTCTGTCACCTCGCTAATGCGTTCTCTAACGACTTTACACCTTAACCGTTACAAGTCGGCTGTTAACACACGGCGCCTACAGCTAGCCACAGCACATTGGCTTGTAACCCTCACATGTACCCATTTATACACCTGGGTGGAGAGGAGCAACGTGGAGTTAATTTTTTGCCCGGGAAAAAATTCCATGACCCTGCGATCCCAAGTCCCTTGTCCTACTTTTAGGCCATGGACTCCGCAGGCAGCAACTGAGCAAAATGTCTTTAAAACAATTAATTAAAAGTAATCCCCCTAAAATGCAAGGATATCCATTTGTTACTGCCTAAGGGGAAACGTATAGTGATTTCGCTATATTCCATACATGGAAATAAGTTCAACCCAAAAATTTTTATTATCTGATTAAAATTCTTTCCTACCCTGAAAGACAAATATTTTAAATGTTTACAACCTTTTCCGATTAACTGAGCATAATCTCTTTAAAAATCTAATTAGAGGTGAATAAAAGAAAAAAAAAAAAAGAAAAAATCCATGAACATCAATGTGAAAGGTAAGGAAAAAAAATGATACTGTGTAAGGATACAACCTGTAGTAATTTCGCAATAGTCCAAATATGAAAAAAAAACACAACAACAACAACAAAAAAAAACAACACACAAAAACAACAACAACAACAACAACAAAAAAAAAAAAAAAAAAAAAAAAAACACCCCTAAAAGCTAGGTCTCTCATCCGATCAAAATTCCTTAAAGGAACGTGGTAAAGGGTCACCCAAGGATTATTTCTATGAAATTTGGTTGTAGTTTCTGAGGAGAAGATTTTTAAAGAAAAAGGTTACGAACGGACTCACGAACGGACGCACGACGCCGACAAAACGCTATGAGAATAACCCGCTGGCCTTCGCTCAGTGGAGCTAAAAATGAAAGAGTTATAACCATTGAGGAAAATGTAAGGTAGGACGACCCTAATACGGCCACTTTGGGAAAAATCGTCGTCGAGATTTCTCTGTCGTCGAGCAGCAGATCGTTGATGGAAACACCCGATTGCTTGTTCTCCTGCTTATCCGTGAAAATTCTTTATAAACTACAACAACAACAAAACTCTCGGTTATTTTGATCGTGTTTTTTGTTTTTTTTTGGGGGGGGATGAAAAGGTCGTTTTTTAGGAATAGAAAGCGATGGAAGGGAGGAGAATTGTTGAATCTGAAAGTACTTTACTGTAGAAATTGAGGAACTGTCACACCGTATTTTAGGATCAGCAGCTCATTCTGAATGAACACGAATTACCTTGAAAATATCTTAAAATTTGAAAATGTCCTGAAATTTGAGAAAAATCCAAATCCGTTGTCTGGTAAGACTTGTTCTCCTTTATGATACACTTTCAATATTTTATCATCATTTCAATCTTGTGGTATATTTCGTTTGTATTGTAAAATATATTTGGTGGTAAATGCAGTATATGCACCTATATCTATATAGACACTAACCACAGCTTTGCACTAACTCCTCGATTTACGAAACAAAAGATGCAAATACGGTTTATTTCAACATTCACAGTCGTTCATGTCTCTCTGTAACCCTTTTAAAGGCAATTGCTGGCATGAAAACATGAACTGTGATCCGTAGTTGCATATCGGAGTCCAATCTATATGTAAAATACCTCCATAATATTTAACTCTTACCTGAACAATTCCTGTTTTTTACGTCCAACTGGGTATTGAAGAAATTACTTGTAACAAGCAATTTCTTCTTTTCCCACGATATTTTCTACCCTGTAATTTGGTTTCTTTTCAAATTTCAATCAGTTTAAATTGTCGTCTGTAATTTCTTTCAAATTAGACAAGTGTAATATTTCGAAAAACAGGAAAAGATTAACACATCTACAGGCTGACTTTCTTCTTAATTCTCCCTTTCTCAATCGTTCTCTCTCCCTCTCTCTTTCTCTCTCCTCTCTTTTACTTTCTATTATTCGGTATCCCCGTGTATTCATACCTTCACATAAGCATTGCTTGACCAGCAAGTATCTACCCTGTTAATGTAAAGGTAATAGATGAAAAAAATCAAACATACTTTTGGCTTGTATTTCACTTAGAATACTGATATTAACATGAGTATAGTTTTGCAGAAATACCGTTGTTCCGCGAGTGATCGAATTTTCAGATTTTTTTAACCGATCGCGTTGGTAGTAGATGCTTTTTTCATCTATTTTGTAGCATATTCATGTCTACATTGCATATCTAAATATATGGTATTTCATAGTTGTGCATGACGGGAGTAACATCCTATTTTCTTTCCATCGCATTAAGGCTATTAATAAGCTGTATAAAGTATTACGCGGTCTTTTATTTTCGCCTTCGGATCAAATAACCGAGATGGAAGTGCATTCGCGCTTAATGTGAAGACGCAAATTACAAAATAAAGTAAAGCATAAAGACCGTACTATTGAATAACAACAAAGCGCCACAAATCACATTTTCAAAAAACTATCACATCTTGCAAATCGTGGCGCGTTCTCGGGTGTGTTTCTCGCGACCCGACAAGAGTTGCTCAGAAGCATAGAGCATATTCTGACTCGTAGACCTTTTTATTAAACCCCCTAGTGGAAATGAGGATAAAGAAAGCCCCATTCCGCTCAACCAGTTAAGAAACTATCTATTTTTTTCCGACCAGAAAGGTAAGTAAAAAATAAAGAAACCCATAGTCGACTGGAATTCCGGGTCAAATTGTAAATGAAGCAAACCCCGTCGTTATTGTGACAGCATTTATTCTAGTCGAGCGTATTTGAACTTATCTGCAACTGCTAGATTGTTCGAAATCGAGAAATTATTATTGATAAAGTCGGAATCCATTCGATGACTCCAACCCAAAAATTTGCGATCGAATCTGAACGGAGGACAGATCGTTTTAGACTATTCGATGTGACTGACCAATCGATGGCCCCGCCCACTAAGTATGTTGGTAACGCCCATGGATTCAGACAGGAAGTACCACTGCGATTTCAAAAGGTGTTATTTTGCGAAGTTTATAGCCAGTAGCATATAATAGAAAAATAAAACGGTTGGTTTGCGACCTAAACGTTGTAAGTACAGCTTGAATAAGGTTCAGTTACGACATTTAAGTCGCAAAACCAACAAAATGTTTCACACAAATGGCGGCCAATGTTGTTCAAAGCTCAATTCCAGATTGAAAGAATTATTTGATTGGTCGATTGATTCCTAGGTTGACAGTCGTAATTGGTTAATTGTCTCTGAGCAGGTAGTATCTAAGTTGGAAATTCAAAGAATTCCCACAATCATCTACAAATAGCCTATCGTAGCGCTCGCTTCGGGTCGCACAACAGAGGAAATGTGCCATGTGGTTGATTGAATTATTTAATTTAGTTTAATGTCGTATTGAGCAATGTAACAGTTGTATGAACTTGATGTTCATTTATTCATGTTTTTTTTCTTTGTATCACAAGTAACTGGTGACTGTGAATGCTTGGCCAAGCTCGGGCGTACCCTTATTGCCAGAGGCGCGGCCGATCTCATATTACCATAATCGTCTTAGCTTTGTTTAGATTAACCCCATTTAGATTTGAATAATTCTAAAGTAAAAGTTAGGTTTTGTAAAAGCCATCAAGTTATACCATCCTCAACCAAATCCGATTTCTATCCACCAAAGGTTACTTACAATTTACATAAAATAGAACCTGACACAAAAATAATAATGTTGTTGTAAACACCATCCTTGTTGGTACGGATAAAATTTTAAATAAATGCACGTCTTTATTCAAATCCATTATATTCAAGTGTGTACTTGATTTTGATCTTGATTTCATCAGTCACTAGTAAACCGGAACATACATGAAATGTTGTATTGGTAATTCGTGATTCATTTACTGTTTATAGACAGATACCGAAAAGTGGGGTCAGAGGTCAACTTTACATATAGCTTTATTGACAAAATTTACAATAAATATATGAGCCTGTGCGTGACATTTCCAACCATTTCGCATGTGCGTGACTCGCACATATTGAGCACCCTGGACAGCCATTCGGGGCAATTAGAACACTCGCTGATTGTTTAAAGAAGCTTTGGGTCAGTATCTATCTATAAGGCGCAGAGTGAAGACTCTGATCAGACTGTGTGAATGCACAGGCTGATCCGAGTCTTTACTTGGCGCACATATGTAATGGTTGGAAATGTCACGCATGCGCTCATATCTTATTTTTCATTAGTATCGCATTGATGCGATAAATGTCATCATTTAACCCCTTCCAATACAATGACGCTTTTTGATGCCCTTCAAGTAAAACAAGTAGGAAAACATTGAGGAAAATGAATATATTGCTTGTTGCAAGACCCAAACAGTTTAAAAAAATCTCAAATTAACTATATATTGTCTTCTTCAACTCCTTTCAATTTGGACCAGTTTAAAATTTAGGCGTCTGGTAATGGGTTAAAACAAGCACAGATCCTTTTCTTCTTTTAATTGTAACTTAAAAACCACTAGTTGTATAAAACCATTTTTAAATCGTACATTTCATCTGATATAAAAAAGAAGAAGAACAACTTTTGAAGTTCTGAGAATTTCAGCAAGTATAGAAAGATCTACGAGGAAACACTGGTATAATCTCGCCGAAATAATCTCTAGAGAAGAGGCTTCGGCCAAAGTTATTCAAACGCAACAAATGCAACGAATGTCTAAATCATACTTTGAAAGTCAGCAAACCCCTCTGACGAACGGCAAAATATGTTAAAAGAATATTTCGTTTGTCTGTTCCATAAAGCATTTAAAAGTGCCTTCTTGTTCATAAATACAAAAGCAGTTTACGGTTAAAGTTCTTGGGATAGAGTATTTTATCAGCTTGAATATATCTTTAGCAAGCAATGCGTCAACTTTGATACCTTTAGTTAACAAACACAAAATTGAGGTCTTCTCAGAGTTAAACGAGTGCAAACTGCCACTGGAGGCATAACAACTAAATCCACTGTATGCATACGGTTTGGGATTTTGTCCCGTTATAATTGGTTTACTCCTGAGTTACTCTAACATCGTCTATTTATCAGATAATATTTCAAGCGTTGTGTGTGCTTGAATGATGCTTAATAGGGAGGCGTTATGGCGTCAGAATACAGTTTATAGCACAATTCCTGGGGCGTCGACAAACAACCAAGACTCTGACTTGAAAATTTCCTTCAAACACCAACCTGCGAATGAAAAAACACATTCAAGTTCAAAATGCATTATCAAACTACTAAAAACTCGCAACAAATCTCGTGTATACTGTAAGAAGGCACAAAACCTATCGCTCGTAGCATTTTGCCATGCCTGCACAAAATGGCCGAAATCACGTGGTTTTATGATAAAATCAAAATGCAGCAGACGCCAGATTTGCGCCGATAGCCATTACCTGACATGCTTTCTGCACAGCAAAATCAGCTCAAAGTCTGGGGAAACGTAGAAAAATACCACGATTCCAGCTACTTACCACTATTTGAACACATCTTCCTGCCTTTCAAAAGTCGCCCGCAAATAAAACCAAAATCCCAAACCCCACCACCTCGCATTACAAGCAACACAGGGTACCAGTAAGCTGTAGGAAGGTCGTGACCTTTTAGTTTCGCATTTGCTAATAGGCCTTATTTCACGTTTAAAAATCATTTAGGGCACCAGTATCAATCCTTATCTTCAAATCTGCAGATAAATCTCAAATTTTCCTTATATCTAGTTTTTTGACCATGGCCTATTTTAACACGATCTGAGTCCATAGCATAGCGTTATTTTATTCTTTATCCGTAAAAGTAATGCACGAATTAAAGATTTAGATCCTGGGAGAATTTCCCTGATTTTATGAATATTTAAGAGATGTTGTCTTGGGAATTCTGAATAATAATGGGCTAACTAACCTTCACACGGATCATATGATCAATACAGCATGTACACGGTCTGTAATGGTTTGGATTTTAGCTGAAAAGGTGGTAAGTCAACCCCTATCGATCGAAAATACTATTTGTTTACTTTAAAGACAAGTGATTCTATTTATAGGCATTTTTGCATATTAATATTGATGAGATTGAATGTACCCGTCTCGGAAGAAAATGTCGCCATCTTGGTCAATCTATATGGTTTGGTTTATCTCGATTATTTGAGAACGATCATGAATTTCTTATTGATTGTTTTTGGTCAATCGATGAGTAATGTTAAACGGTTATTTTTTCACCGTTTTTTACGACCCATTCGGCGGTATACTATCTATCCTGACGTCGTTATGTAAACTGGGAGACAGGCATATTTGCATGTTAAGTAACCGGTAATAGGATTTTGAATTTTTGAATTGACTACAGTTACGGAATGACAAGTGAAAACATGTATATCATCACCTTGACCCTCATTATCACTTATATGGCACTGTATTTGAAAGCAAAATGTGTGCATATGCATGTATATATTCCTTCATTAATATGCATGCTTGGATAGGGGCGGAGCTTTCTCACCAGCATTATCTTTACACACGGCATAGAACTTTTATCGCGAATTAAGTTCTACGTAATCTCTTCTTTGTTTATATATGCGTTTTACGCTATCGTATTATAAATATCATTATAACCTTTGCCTAACACAATCTCCAAGCAGAGTTGTCGTTCTTTACTCTCACCATACACCTCTGCTATAGATGTGCTAAAACAAATAATATAAGTTATACGGTTTCTTACCTGGATATATGCCGATTTATTCCCGGCTGGAGAAAACGATGTCACCCGAGCCGCAGGTGAGAGTTGACATCGTTTTCTCAAGCCGGGAATAAATCGGCATATATCCAGGCAAGATACCGTATAACGAATTTATCATACTTCAAAGTTTGAAACTAAATTTTCACATTTGGGCATTTGGACCTTCATAGCTACCAAAGTTAACGATTGTTAGCTATCTCCCCCTTTTCCCCTAAGGCGCCCCAAATAAAAGGTTGTGACGTCACGTCGTGACTGCCACGAAATAGGTTTAACGTTTTCGGGAAAGTGATTTTAAAACTTGGACTTTTAAATGGATTTAAAACTATAAAATGATAGGTAACCATTTCATTTGTGTATTAAAAAAACATTTATTAACATCTTACTTTAGAATTATTTAGAATTTATCAAGAACCAATCATTACATACGGAATTTTCTATTATTGCACAAAAATTACTGTGTTTTACAATGACAAAGTCAAAGAAAATGTGAATGATATCAGGGAAAAGGAATATACTCTTGTATGGTTTGCTGCTTGATATGATTAGCACTTAATTGCAGAAACTTTTTGCTGTACACTAAAAATATCGCTTTACACATTTTCATATCAACACTATTCTACGAAAGGACGTCGGACATTGCAGCGCTAGCGCGGGGATGTCTTGGTAGCTCAGAGGTTAAGGACGTCGTACATTGCAGCGCTAGGCGGCGTTGTCGTATACGCGTAGGTTCGAATCCCGTAAGAGTCAAATAAAATATTAATTCTCCAATAAGGTTGAAAAGACAAGAGTCACTGCCGTAGTTGAGAGAATTCAATATAAATAGAATTCATAAAATATTGTAGTACATTTAATAGCAATCGGCAATAAATTTTGCCTTTGGCCATTTACAAAAGAAAAAAAGGTATGGCAAAGACATACATATACAACATATAAACAAACAAATACAAGCACATGGGAAAACAAAACAACAACAACAAAAAATTAGACGAAGGAAAATAAATACCGAAACGAAGGATCGAATAAAAAAAAAAAAAAAAAAAAAAACATGTATAAGCTAAGTAGAGATTACATGGACTATGAGAGCTGTTCCGTGATATCTTCTCTAATTAGAAGTGCATTGTTAATATATTTAGCTAATTTGAATTGAGTATTTTTGTTTTTAGAAGCCATTACACTGTAAAAATTTTGGAGAGAGGGCCAATTAATAGTTCCAATAATTTTTTGCGTATTTCGTCATATCTAGGACAGCATAAAAGAAAGTGATATTCGGATTCTACAACTTTCAAATTACAAATTTTACATAAACGATCTCTTCTTTCTAGTCCAAAACGTCTGCCTGATTCTTTTTCTAATGAATGAGAACTAAGTCCGAAGCGTGTTAGATTTATTCTTAAATTTTCGATTTGGATCATTTGTAAATAGTTTTCAAACGCGAATTCAGTTTTAAATTTACAAAAATATTCTAATCTGGGAGTGTTGTTAATATATGCAGACCAGTTCTGAATAAATTGGTCTCTAATTCGGCTTTTTCAAATGCTTTTAGGGTGTATGTCATTAGCAGAAATAACGAAATTGATATTGTTTAAATAGTTATTTAAATAATTGAAGCCTAGGTGATCAATTGTTTTCTTCATTTTGTATGCCCAACCATACCTAACATTGTTCACCAAGTGTTCATGGAAGGAGTTAAAGATCAGTGAGTTCGGGTTTTTTAAGTATCTTAAGATAAAAGCAAATTGCCCTTTCTTTTGCCAGAATATACAGAGGAAATCACCCCAATTCGCCATATATTGCATAATTTGGTGTCTGCTGTTTGACACCAAGTATTTTCCTACAAAATCGCAAATGCAGCTTTTCGATTTTAAATTGTAGATACTGTGTGTACTAGCCGCTTCTTCATTTCCAAAATGTTTTGCCAAAAATTTTACAAGGGGTTAAAAAGGTTGGATTAAGTCAAAACGAAGTAATCATTCGGCGACCAGGTTTTTTTTTTTTTTACAATTTTCATGTGTTACTTTGTTGATTTTCAAGGAATTAATATTGCAATGCTTTAAGAAGCACACCCTGCAGGATCTCTCAATTACAGTCATCAATCACTTCTTATTCTAATAGGAGGTTAATATGAAAAAGGCAAAGCCTCAGAACGATCGCAGTTTCTCGACAGTTTAAACTTCCAAAATGTATGCGAACTCCATCATGTCATATCATTTAATTGGAATGGAAATTGTTGCTATATTCAGTACAATAAGAAATACACTGTATTTATCATTGAAATTTCTACCACTTCGAATTTACTAGTGTATTTCTTTTATAGCCAAAATTGATTCAGAGTTTTACAAAATGGCAAAGGATTAGGCAATTGGTACCCAAATTTAACGGGAACCAAGAGATCATATGAAATGGTGTTTTTGTTGTTTTGTTTTCTCAGTCATTGATATGTACATGTATTTAAAATCAAAGTACTGAAAAGTACTGTAAGCTAGCAAAGTATTGTTTTGTTCAGTTATCTTCTTTGTCAAACGTTATCATGATAAAGAAGCGAGGTAAAAGTAACCAAGGACCTAATCTTCAGTTATAGGATGTCATGGGTTCAATCCCCAGCGGCGACACATGTCCTTCGGACATTTGTCTCTCAAAAGATGGACAATCTAAACTAAGTGGGATAGCAGCTGGAGGCTTGGAAATAATGAAATGGTAGAACTGGTGAGAGAAATACCAGGAATCTGTTGTTAGGTCTCCAGCCGCTGACTGAAATACTGTTAAAAGTAGCATTAAACCTCATTCAATCAATCAGTTCTAGTTATATCGCGGCGGATGAAGCGATTACAGACTATGACAGTGGTCCGGGATTTTATTACGATAAATATTCTGACCAAATATCAAGACATTAAAATTTTGAGTTAAAAATGTGGCCTCTAGAGTGAACACAAGGTATTTTCTAAGATTTGACCTAATGTATTACCCCAAGGGACCAAAACTTGACTGGAAATTTATGGAGACAAATATTCTGACAAAAATCACATTTGACCCAAAAATTTGGCCTCTATAGTACACATAAGATGTTGACAGACTAAACATGTCGCACGCCGGACAAGGCATGATCACATAAGCTCATCTAGAGCATGTTGTGTTCAGTTGAGCTAAAACTGTTCGGTTTGCAAAAGGCCAATCGATGATATACATATTATGAAAATTGCATCTAAATCCATCATCATGTCAGTATAAGTAAAATCGATTGATTTATTGCATGAAGTTTAACACCAATTAACCCATTACCAAATGGCAAAATTTTAGACAAGTCAAAATTCAAAGGAGTTGCAGACAACAATTTGAAGCCAAAAGAATTTTAGAATGATCAACTTTCTGGACAGAAAACATTGTTTTAAATGAAGAAATTGCTTGTTACATGCAATGTTTTCTCAATGTTTTTTTTGGGGGGAGGGGGGTCAAAAGGCTTCACTGTGTGGAAATGGGTCAAACAATATTTCAGTTATATCATGGTCACTGGTGCATTATGAGCATAGGGTGTTATCAACTGAGTGAACTGGATTCAGCAGGACAAGTTAAAGAAGTAAACAAGCTAGTTTTCTGTGATCCAGTAAAAAATGTATAACCCAATAATTTTGATGACACATATTCTGTGAAATTTTCCCCCCAAAACCATCCAAAAGAATTTAAGTTAAAAAAAATAAACATACATACAGATGAGCAGACACAATTTTGGCCAAGATAAGCCTCACACTGCCTACAGCAGGGTATGTAAATGAATAAATTGAATAGTTTTAACCCTTGTCATGCTGAATCTGGAATAATTCAGTTTTGGCAGGAGGTGTAGACCAAGAACAACCTGCACATAAGTTTTTATGAGATTGATTTCTAAAAGAAATATTGGTTTTTGAACTAGTTCTATCAGTGCTTTCAGCCCTTTGGTTTTACAGCAATTCAGTAAGGTTATTTATACAGCATGACAAAGCATTTGAAAAGAATTTTCCCATTAACCCATTTCCATCATCATGCCAAATATGAGCAATGAATCTTAAATAGGCTTGAAGTAATTGTAAATATGAAGGTTTCTAAGTAAGTTTTTGAAGTTGTTTGACCTTGACAATGACCTTGACCTTGATGAATGACCAAGACCTTGGTATCTGTGGATTCACCAATCAGAGTAAAACTAGAAAATATGCAATCCTGGTGCAAAATCATGGCAACTAAGACATTAATCAAACACTTTTCTTCAGTCTATATTTATCACCAAATATATCATCCAGGTGACAATCATTTTTTCATTGCAATTAGGCCAGTGGCAGTCACTTTCGTTCATTATCTTGATTTCAAAATGGTTTATTTCATTCAATAAGGTATCTTTTTTTTTGTTTGTTTGTTTTTTTATTCAAAATCATGTGGGACCACCAGACAAATTTGTCCCTTTATGCACCAGCTATTTATAACGTCTGGGGAGGGAATCGAACCCCCATACATGATTTTGAATAAAGAGACACATTTTATATGGTCCTGATTGATTGAATATCTAGCAACATCAGTTTAATCCATTTTGAACCAACCAAAAGTAATTGATCAATGTCAATTCAAACAATCTTCTATTTATAATATGAAATTCAAAATTTCTGAAATTTAACCCTTGTCATTCTGAACCCGGAATATTCTGGTTTAGGCAGGAGCTGTAGAGAAAGATCAGCCTGCAAGTAAGTGCAGTCTGATCTTAGTCTACACCTCCTGATTGTACTTTCCCTGCCAGAGTTGTTTATGAAGTTGATTTCTAAAAGAAATATTAAATTTTGAACAACAAGTTCTATCAGTGCTTTCATCCCTTTGATTTTACAGCAATTCAGTAAGGTAATGTATCCAGCAAGACAAGGGTTAAAATGTTGATGACAACTCAAAACCATTGCATGACATCATGTGTAGCTGGGGGACCCATCCATTAGGAAAATAGTAAATAGATATAGATTAACAATTACTAGATCAGTATGGAGAGTACTCCAGTCCCAGGACATCCACACTCAACAGCAAGATCTAAATAGATATTCACTTGTTAAAGGGTTAAGTTACAAAAATGACAAAGAAGCCTGAGAGGACATGATGAGAAGCTTTTTAAGTCAATCTTGGCAGGATTTTAATCTTTCCCCCCCAAGGACTCAAGTGTTTGTAACTTTGCATTATAAGGGTCATTGCATAACTCATTAATGCACATTTCTGATTTTTGAAGCTGTGAAGTATCAAAGTTTTTAGTGGTAAAAAGAGAAATTGGTAAGTCAATTTCTCCTTTCTTCACAATGATTTCTACCTATTTTAAATGTAGCAGACTTTGAAATGTTGTCTGCACCTTATTTCAGTTTAGCCTAGTCTAAACATTGTTGCCTTTATAATGGGTTCAGATTTGGGAGGCCATCACCTTCTTTCAACTGAGACCAGTCTAAAATTTTCTGATGTGGTAATGTGTCTGAAGAGGTTGCAGACAAAACTCAAAGCTTCTCGAATTTGAAAAATAAGTGTCAGATAATGTAGAAAACATTATGAGAAAAGCTCAAAGAAATTGCTTATTACAAATAATTTCTTCTTTTCTCACAATGTTTTTAACTGTTCATTTTCTACATAGCATGTGTGGGATTGTGTGGTAATGGCTAAAAACATTGTTTGATGGACTGAATGATTTAAACTCCAATTGTATTTCAGTCATATTGTTACAGCTAGAGCAATTTACCAAGGATTCTTGGTACACCAGTAATATCACTTTATCCTTTCTAAGCCTCCAGCTGCTCATCCAACTAAGGTTTACCATAATCCACCAATTAGTGGTCGATTAATATTAGAGAGGATAATTTTTGTAGCCAGGAATCAAACCTGTGACCCCATGATAAGGAGTCCTACACCCTACCAATTGTAGTATGGCACAGCCTGAATCTGAAACATTCAATTCAAAGCCCTGAAGTTAAATGTTGAAAACCAATTGAAAGCCAATTGCTTGTGGAACAGCCTGAATCTGAAACATTCAATTCAAAGCCCTGAGGTTAAATGTTGAAAACCAATTGACCGCTATGGCCATAAAAACCTTATACAGTTCCTTCTTGGTGGGTGAGTCTAAGATGATTCATTGGACATCAGAAAAGTTTGAGAGCCCTGGCAAATTTGTGAGTTTCAGGCTCACAAAACCCATGTCCTTAACTTCTTATAATCCCTGCCATCAGTGTCCCACTCAGATTTTTGATTGGGATTTTTACCCTCTGCTTTGCAAAAATGGGGGTTAAAAGACAAAAAATTTGGATAAAAATTAAAACCCTTGTCACTAATTAAGCTTTAACCCATTACCAGACGGCAAAATTCTAGACTGACTTAAAATTGAAAGAAGTTGCAGATCATGACAATCTAAAGTTAATGAAATTTTGGATTTTTTCAACTTTCTTGATAAAAACATTGTGGAAAATGAAGAAATTGCTTGTAATTTAAGCAATTTCTTCATTTTCAAAAATGTTTTCCAAAGCTTTTTTCCTTGGGGGCGTCTAAAGGTTCACTGAGTGGAAATGGGTTTAAGCGATTAATGATAAAGAAATTATTTATTCCTTGATTATCCATGTCTTTCATGAACAATGACACAACAATGTATTCATTCACAGTAACAGACCTTCACAACAAAGCTAGCAGTCTGAATAGGTTTCAAATATTAGCAACCATATTAACAAATTAACCTATTACCAGACAACAAAAGTTGGACAGTCTTTCCTGTTTTTAAAATCTCAGACTGGTTCAAAACGAAAGAGGTTGTAGATGGCATTGAAAATTGGATGCAATTTGAAATGAAAACATCCTATGAGGTAGAAAATATTGTGTGAAAAAGATAATTTGCTTGTTGGAAAAGGGTTCAAGAAGCTGCTGACACTGACAGCAATATTTGGTCAATAAAATCTCTAAATTCCTGGTCTTTTTGGGAAGAAAACATTTATGATGATGAAGTAAATTGCTTGAAACAAGCCTTTTCTTTATTATTTCATTATGACTTACAAAGCCTTTTTTGTGGGGGGGGGTGTTTACAAAAGCAGCATTGTATTGGATTGATTATGGGTTAACTCATTACCACATGATGATCCTGTCTGACGCCCTGAAGAAGTACAATCATGGAGAGCTTTCCTGGCAAAGAAGAAATTGATTATGAAAAGCAACTTCTCTTAATCTCAATGATATTTCTATCCTGACTTCTGAGAGTCAAAAGCGTCAAAGCCAATGTTGGTTAAAAGTCAGGTCTGAAACTTATAAGGGCTGAGAAAGGGCTTACCGTAAACTCATTCCCAAGACCAGTGGAGGTCACCCCACCCACCCGTACAGCCTGCCCTATGTCAATTGCCTTTATGGAACAAGTACAAACTAATGCAGTGTGTATTCAATCTGTTGAATGGGAAAAAAAAATGCATAATTTAAATGGACAAAAATTCATTCAAATTATCTTAAGCTTTGAGTTAAAAAGTAGATTTAAATTTGACTTACCAAAACGCTCGAAACGGACGATGACAGATAGTTCCGTCGGAGTGAATAACCTTCAGTAAAAATACAAAGATTTTTTTTCAAAGCCGATACCGTTTCGGTGTGTTCTTATTTCACAAATAGATATTCTGTATCCAGAATTTATTTTAGATTTTATTGCTTCTTCTTGACCTTTGACCCTGGCAATTTTGACCAATCAAATCATTTGCTGCGGCGCCCTTACGCCGAAAAGTTACACAAAAAATTTTCTCATAGTAAAAATGCGGGTCTGGTCTAATTCATTTATATTCACAATCGTCTTTAAAAAAAATAACAAAAGACGGTACTACCGCGAAACGATCTTCGATCGTGTCTTGCTTCGCAAGACACGATCTGCGATCGTTATTAATGTTGCTTTTTTAACTGTTTGGCTGATATCAATTTTAAAAGTCAGGGCCATGGAATTCACGCCCCCTTCCCACTCAAGATAATGTTTGGGGGTTCGATTCCCTCCCAAGACATAACAAATAGCTGGTGCATATGGGGATAAATTGTCTGGCGGTCCCACATGATTTTGAATGAAACAAACAAAAAATGTAGAAAAAAAAATAGCTGAATGAAAGAAAACATTTTTTTTTCATTTGGAAATTAGAAAGACACTTTATAGAAGTGATTGATTAAAGGCCTGATTGTTTTCAAATCAATTTTTGCTTAAAAGTACACACTCCCTATTGCAGGCTCCCACTAGGATATAAAACAAAAATATTCTCTAATTTGTGGAACACTTCCTCTTAAAAGTCATTGAATGTAAATGTCCCAAAAGATTGGATCTCCTGTGATGAACAGCCGTAGTTCACGGGTTAAAGTACATTGTTGAGTACTCTTTTGCTAGTCTAGAACAAAAACATGATCCTCTAAAAAAACAAAACAAAACAAAAAAAAAAAAAAAAAAAAAACAGATTTTGCAGTCACGGTATTATATTTTGAATACTCGCGATGACGAGCGGGATTAAATATTAGTTAAATTTTGTCTATTCTCTAGCTAAAATCAGTTTCACGGAATTTTGACAGCGATCGTATGCAAATTGTGTTTGTAAACAAAACATGTACATAGCTTATACTAGTGACCTTTGACCTTCAGTTACACGCAAACTACATACATATAAAAATCGCACATTTCGAAAAAAACAAACAAACAAAACAAAAAAAAAAAAAAAAAAAAACAAAAAAAACAGAAGTGAACAGAACCTTGCTTTTCTAGCTTACTGTACCTTCAGTGCTTTGATCGGTATTCTTATAACATCAATGAAATTAAACATATTTAATGTTTGTTATAATACTTCTTCATACCACAGCAATGAAGCGGACAAATTAACACCAGGTGCAACTCATCTTGAATGTCCTTCCTATTACAAAAGGTACACACTCGTTTATACCGTCTTAATTGCCGGCTTCACCAATTCCAATAAGAATATTGTGTGAAGAAAAGCGAAAATCTTTATTCAGACACTAAAAGCCAGCCTAAGTGCATTAAATGCGAGAAACAATTGTTTAGAAAGTCACAACGCATATCCTCAATTGAAATGAAAAGGCCCGATAGAATCTTCAATGAGACCAGACATAGAAAGCCATGAGAACAGACATAGAAAGTAGGAAAAAGAATGAAAAGAAATAATTATAACTTGACGGATACCAAGTCCCGTCTACTGACCCACTATAAGGTAGCTTGACAGACCTATCAAACTACAATTCAATACAAAATGTGTTGTAAGGGACATAGGATAAAAAGCACATCGATTATGAACGACCTAAAAGCCGTGACCACAGCTTGAATTTAACAAAGTTAAGAGGGCCTGCAAACTAAAAACGATTTGAAATAATTTCAAGTTTGCGCTTCCGGTATAAATGAATGATTTAACTTGTCAATCGATTATTTGGTTACAAAGGCGACCCAGAATTTACGCGCGTGATTTTGTATCTTGAGTTAAAATTTTGAAAGAATATTTCGTACAGTAGATATGATAGTTTTTCTTCGCTTATCTTTTGATGTATTTTATCGGGATACATCGATTTGCATACGACCTTTGATACAAGAATACTAAGCTAATGGGTGTAAAAGTGTCAGGCCAATTCTATTGTATAATTTCGTGACATTAATGTGCGTACATGTACATGTAAGAATGGCCAACATCCTCCTCTATGTCTTGAGTGGGCTGATTTCCGGCAATTATTGTAACTTATTTTGTCACATTTCTAATCTTAATTACTAATACCCCTTCTAGTAGGCGGCGATTTATATCAATCCCCTTGCTTTGACAAAACTTTATAGGTCGCCTAAGTCGGTTACATTGGAAGCAATAGCAGCCAGACTACAGCCAGCTTAGTGTTACTAGCGATCTTATATGGGCTAACATTAATTGAACTTTTTTTAAGTGCGGCGCGGTACGGTGCTCCGGGTTATTGTTAAAGCAAAGTTAACTTTGTAACATTAAATGCTATCGAGTTAGTACTGTGGGTGGTGTTAGGCACCGACGCTTCGGTCCGGGGACGGATCAACGACAACAGTGTTTCATGCCCGTTCGGCTGCAGCTGCACTATCTATTGATGTCGTGATATTACAGCAAGCAGCCCTATTCGGTCGGAGGCAGAAGAGCAGGGTCGCATTTCCTTAACACGGCCCACTACGCATCAGTACCTAACATTGGCCGCTGCCTTTTGCAGCGAGCGATGATAGCTATCGCCACTTCGAACTGGGGCGACATAAAGAAAGCAGTGTCTTATTTTTTCAGCTAAGTCCCATCTTGGCTAAAGTATAGGTCCTCGAGGTTTTGTTAATACAGAAAAGGAGCTATGGCCCGCCACTCTGGTCTGGGGTGAATACGGAAATGCAGTGATTATTCCAGGGACATGACCTAGGCGCTTCTCCAGTACTGCTTTGAACTCTCGTCCGTGCACTGTGCGACCGCTTTGGTCGTTGGCGAATTCACCAGGGTTAATGGCAGTAGAATCGTCCCCGATCCCCTTTAACCTTAATTCTTGTTAATACTGTTCACAGATTAACAGTCTGCCCCACTAGCAGACAGACAGACTGGCAGATTAACAGTCTGACCTACTAGTAGACTGACAGACTGGCCGATTAACAGTCTGACCTACTAGCAGACTGACAGACGGCAGATTAGCTGTCTGTCATACTAGCAGACTGACAGACTGGCAGATTAGCTGTCTGACTTACTATCAGACTGACAGAACGGCAGATTAACAGTCTGCCTTACTAGCAGACTGACAGACTGGCAGATTAACAGAACGGATATTTCTTTATCATAAAATATTAGCTTATTTATGAAGTTAAGTGTGTTTTTGATGTAAAGTGGGTTTAACGGTATTTGTCGATAGTTTTAACCAGTTCCTGTTTAAAACCTGGGTTATACGTCACTCTGTTTTTATACTCAAGTACACATTGTAGAAAAAGTTTAAAAAATGCTTGTATGATACAGTATGTTTTTTTTCAAATACAAGAGGACCATGATGGCCCTAAATCGCTCACCTGAGGCATCTGCAAATTACAGTACTTTTTGTATAAAAAAAGACACAACTTGAGCAAAATAAATAAAACAAATATAAGATTATGGGCTTTGTATAAAACAATCCAGTAATTTTTTACAAAAAAAAAAAAATAAAAAAAAAAAAAAAAGAATGCCTTTGGCTTTATAGTTTAATCCATTACCAAACTATCCCAGAATTTGTCACCCTCAGGGAAAATAGGTTTAAAAAAGCATTGTGAGAAAGGAAGTGGCAAGCAATTTCTTCATTTCTATCTAAGAAGAAAAATTCTTTCAATGCGATTTACGCAATTTTCGACCCAAGGAGCAGAGACGTTTTTTATCCTAAGAGCATATTTTCCTGTAACATAGTACAAAATTATTTAGTCATGCTACATACCAAATATGAATGCCCTTCACGTTATATTTCAGAAGGAGAAGACTTTTGAAGTTGCTCTAATTGGGTGTTTTCCAAAATTTTGGACCTCTGGGGCAGTGCCATGTTTTATCCCAGGGTCAAGATTTTAGCTAACATAGTAGAAAACCATCTGGTTATGCTATATATCAAATATGAATACCTTAGACTTTGTAGATTGGGAGGAGAAGACTGATGAACTTGGTCTAATTGAGCATTTTCACGAACTTTGGACACCCAGGGAAGGGGTGTTTTTTAACCTACAGGCATAATTTAATCACAATTGATAGATAACAGCAAGGCTATGCTACACCCAAAATATAAATGCCCTCCACCTTAAAATGAAGAATTTGTTTTTAACATACTAAATTTTTGTTTTTGGACCAATTTTGGACCCTAGTGCAGGGCTATTTTTGACCCTGGGAGGACAACTTTAAGTAATATATTACAAAACCATCTAGTTATGCTACATACCAAATATGAATATCCTAGACCTTATAGATTAAGAGGAGAAGTCTTTTGAAATTACACTAATTAAGCATTTTTCCGAACTCTTGGACCTCAGGGGCGGGGCCATTTTTGACCCCAGAGTTTAAATATTTAAAAACTTGGTAGAGAACCATATGATTAAGCTCTATATAAAATATAAATGCCTTTAGCCTTGTAGTCTATGAAAAATAATAATAAAAGAAAAAAAAAAAAAAAAAAAAAAAGATTTACTAAAATTTCCAATTTTCATATGCCGCGGTTACAAGAGTTTTTCACAGAATGAAATTCTTTTAACAACTTTTGAAGAGCTTCACCGAAGAAACATCCCTGTAAAGTTTCAGCTTGATTGGCCTACCGGCTTAGGAGGAGAAGATTTTTAAAGATCTTGAAAAAAACAAATAAAGTTTCCCATTTTCAAATGCCGCGGCAACCAGAGTTTTTGACGGAATCAAATTCTTTTAACAACTTTTGTAGAACTTCACCCAAGGAACATCCCTGCAAAGTTTAAGCTTGATTGGCCTACTGGTTTAGGAGGAGAAGATTTTTAAAGATTTTTACAGATTTACTTAAGATTCCCATTTTCACATGCCGTGGCAACCAGAGTTTTTGACGGAATTAAATTCTTTTAACAACTTTCCTAGAACTTCACCCAAGGAACATCCCTGCAAAGTTTAAGCTTGATTGGCCTACTGGTTTAGGAGGAGAAGATTTTTAAAGATTTTTACAGATTTACTTAAGATTCCCATTTTCACATGCCGTGGCAACCAGAGATTTTAACGGAATTAAATTCTTTTAACAACTTTCCTAGAACTTCACCCAAGGAACATCCCTGCAAAGTTTAAGCTTGATTGGCCTACTGGTTTAGGAGGAGAAGATTTTTAAAGATTTTTACAGATTTACTTAAGATTCCCATTTTCACATGCCGCGGCAACCAGAGTTTTTGACGGAATTAAATTCTTTTAACAACTTTTGTAGAACTTCACCTAAAAAACATCCCTGCTAAGTTTCAGCTTGATTGGCCTACTGGTTTAGGAGGAGAAGATTATTAAAGATTTTTAAAGATTAACTAAAGATTCCCATTTTCAAATGCCGCGGCAACCAGAGATTTTAACGGAATTATTTTTTTTAAACAACTTTTGTAGAACATCACCCAAGTAACGTTCCTGCAAAGTTTCAGCTTGATTGGCCTACTGGTTTAGGAGAAGAAGATTTTTAACAGAAATTGTGGACGGACGGACAGACGGACAGGCGGACAGACGGACAGACGGACAACGACCAATCACAATAGCTCACCTCGCACTTTGTGCTTAGGAGAGCTAAAAATTGACGTTAGACAGTCGTCTGAAGAACCTTAGAACTTGGGCAGCCCTAAAATTTTCCAACAACGTCTTGTAGCGCCGGATAAATGGTACTCTTTTCTTCAAAGTCTTAACTTCACTTCACTAAGACCCTTTTTAATCAATATGGGTCAAATAAACGAAGTTTTGATTAGGTTCTCCTTGTTTCAATCAGCTTTATTGCTGGAATTTCAGCAGACTAGCAGACTGGCGGATTGGATGGACGGGTCTTCAAAACATTAAATTCTAGTTTATTTATCATGCTTAAAATTTTCTTTTGATTAATGATAAAACTCTTTAAGTTATGTGGATAGTACGAAAAATTGATTCTTTTATTAGAGTTGTAATTGTAAAAAACTAAAACCATAATCTCGTTAGTACAGAAGGCGGCGCTTGGCTCCCAACGCTTTTGGCCGGAGTGATCTGACGCTGAGATTGTCAAATTATTATTCATCGCAGATATTTCTCTTGAAAGCTTCAAACTGTAAAAACAGGCCTAATCCACTACCAGAAAAAATTGTATACGGGTCCAAATTTCATTGTTGTGTGTAACATCTCCAAATTAATCTTCTACCCCGTAGGGATTCTGCGTTAATCCAACTCACTCCTTTTCTAGCCTCCAGCAGCTATCCAACTTAGGTGTACGATTATCCATCCATTGGTGAGAGACAAATGTCGGAAAGGATATGTGCCGCGGCCGGGGATCGAATCCATGACATCTGATCAATGAAGATTAGGATTCTGATGCGCTACCGCCTTAAGGCCCCGTTTCCCATTATATTGCTCAGAATGTCAGCATACTCGATAGAGATCTTTCAAACAACTTTCAAAAGGGATGAAAAAGTTTGAGCTTTTTTGATTACTGTCAAACTACCAATCAAATTAATCATTTAGACCTGAATTCAACTTTGAACTCGACATTGGTCGAAACGTATATTGGTTTGTGGCTTAAACATCGTAACTACATCGTGTTAAAGTTACGTATAAAGGTCGCCAAACTAGTTTTCTGTTACAAGTAACTAACCGTAAATTTTGCAAATATCGCGAGTACATGTACCTACCTGATGGAGCACAGTGGGCGTAACAGCGACCCGTAGAACTATCTTAGGGCTATCAGAAAACTGGTGTTTTAATGTCGATGTAAGGAAAAATAACCCGTTGTCAATATATTTATGGTAATCAGATTGAGCTCCCTTGTAGAACATCATCGCAGCCAAGGGAACTAACTCCACTTTGTTCTTTACGAGCGTTCGAAAGGAAGAACCCTTTCCCTCTCTCTTTTTCTCTCTCTCCCTCTCTCTCCTCCCTCTTCCCTCTCTGTCCCCCTCTCTCTCTGCCCTCTTTTCCCCCTGATCTATACCGACCGTTTTATCTTCTGGTGTGTAAACACCTGGCATTCATCTTAATAGATACAAGAAATAAATTGAAACTATAACTATGCTGACTGTAGCATGAGTTCTACTTTGAAGACATAAACACTGTATCATGTAATCCGGCGGTTACTGCTAAAACCGCGAAACTACAGCTTGATTAAATCTATTGTAACGAGGTTATAGAACTTATCCAAACGAATTGGGGATAAAACGTTTTCTTTCTTGTAATTTGAAAAATTTAATTAAGATTATTATAAGAACGATCTATACACGGTGATGAATTATTTTATTGCAAGACAAAATCGACCAGGTATTCAGGGCTGTTGATCGATTGTTTATCGAGAATTTCCGATAAATATCAATTATGATTTAGAACACATCTTCTTTGGTCGGGATTTTATATAACATCAAACAATGGATCACTGGCAATACCCACTGAGCTCAAACAAGTTCCGCTTTGACATCAAACGGCGTTGTTTAGCAAAAAACAATGACCAGTAACGTGTAACAAGAAGTAAATTGGCTGTTTTGCGACCTAAACGCCGTAACTTCAGATTGAATAAGCTAAAGTTACGGACTTAATGTCGCAAAACCAATAAAAACACATAAACTCGGCAAATGTTGGAGTTCAAAAGTTCAACGCGGTTAAAATGACCGATTTGATTAGTGGTTTGGTTCATTGAACGACTCCTGCGATTTGTTAACTGTAGCCATGGTCGATCCCTTCTTTAATTCACCCATCACGACTGTCAATCAAATATCCAGTCGACCAATGAAATCCTTCACAATAAGTTATGAACTCCGCCATTGGTTGCCATTTCAATAACCATTTTTTTGTTGATATGGCGACTCAAACGTCGTAACTACACTCTTTTCAAGCTGTAGTTATGACTTTTAGGTCGCAAACCAATTGCATGTATTATATTTTTGTTACATGATACTGGCCATAAATTTTGATAAATAACGCAAATTATCGAAGCGGAAATTCCTGTGAGGGTCACTGGGGCCAATAGAGTAAGTTGACGGAGCAGCGATTGGTCAATTGACCGGACAGGGCACAGCGAATAAATTGACCATATCAAGATTTTGTTATTAGTTATTTTTTTGTGAATAAGAACACAATCGACAATCGACCTTTTCATTCCCCTTCTTTTTATACTTTAGGAAACATTGAGGAAGAAGAAAAAAATGCTTTCAACAAGTGATTTCCAATATATTCTCTAATTTACAGAAAAAAGTAGAATAAATTAAAGATAAAATAAATCGTGTTAGAGTTGTTGACTGTAAGACCTTTGAATTTCGACAGGTCTATAATAAAGAGTTACGACCTTAATTCAAGTACCATACATGTACTCAACAACATCGACTCATGCGGCCAAATTTCAACACCCTTGTTATTACTCTAATAATCAGGATCGAAAAGGGGAGCAAAATATTGGGACTTAATAAAAAAATGACACAATTCAAGTTATTTTGTTTCCTATTAATCTCTTTTATAGAAGATAAACCTCGACTAAGATACGAACAAACAATGACCACCAAAATGAAAAGAAACCCGACCATCACCAAGCACTGCCAGATGATAGGAACAACTATGACCAGGCACATAGGGATCTTTCGGGAGATTTGTTTTAAAATATGTAAAAAAGATCTCGAAACAACTCAACCAGACATTTTTTTCGAAGAACGAGAATTCAGTAGAACCCCACAGTCTTTACCGATTTTCAGTTCATGAAATTGTCTTTTTGGATAGAAAATATTGTGGATAATGAAGAAATTGCTTATTACAAGCAGTTTCTCCATTTCCCACAATGTTTTCCAAGATTTTTATCTTCATGGGTTCATGTGTGGGAATGGGTAAAAAGGTGCCAAAGTGTACAAGCGAGGTAGAGAGAATCTGGTCACGCTTTGACCATATACGGTGGCAACGTTTGTCTGGACGCATTCCATATTTATATATAGATTTAGAATTGACCAATCGCGAGTGTCAATCAAGAAATATGTCGACCAATCAAATAATTCATTCAGCCCGGTATTGAGATTTAAACTCAGACAATGGCCGCCATTTGTATGAAATATTTTACTTTTTGGGGACTTAATCGTAGTAACTACACCATAAATAGTTAGGTAATAGCTGTAGTTACGACGGTTAGGTTGACAACCAACGATTCTACTTTTTTGTTACACGCTACTTACCATAAGTTTTGCAAAATAAAGCAGTTTTAAATCGAAGCGGAACTTTCTGCCGGAGTCGATGGACGAGGCTAAAGGAGTGGGCGGGGCCAGCGATTGGTTAATTGGCCATGTTAATTGATTGAATGTCTCATACGGTAAAAGTTTAGTGTGATCATGACGGGCATCATACCTACAGTCTCTTACCCATTACCGGAAAGACCTTTTTGAACTTTACCCAAACTCTAAAAATTTAAATTGAGTTCAATTATATAATAAACATTTGTGATAAGCAATTTCTCCTTTATCACATGTTTCCCATTAGTTCCTTCAGTGCGTAAAATCGTTGAATTGTCACTGTGGTTACGGGGAAATACCCACTTTTCAGCTTGGTCAAAGATCGCACGTGTATCGCTTAAATAAGAATTATGATCGTAAACACTTCGGCGAGACCTCTGATGTATGCTTTATCGTGTCGTCACGTCATATCACGCGCAGTGTAATCGCCATAGGTCCTCTAAATAACGTGAACAAGACCCTGAAAACAACAACAATAAAAACAGAATTCTGTCTTGGTGTGAAAGTCATTTGGAATGTTGACCGTTCAAGCTATAAATCGATTACAGAGAATAACGCACAAAGGATGTTACCGCTCTGTGTAAACCGATTCACTGAGAGTGTCTACTTCCCATGAAATTCCCCAGCTTCCGTTGGAATGAGGCCAGTTATAACTGTATTACACATCTCTCTGTGTTATGGAGAACCATGCTCGTGTGTATTAAATTAGCAAGGAAGTACTGGAAATTTACAGGGTAGGCTTGTCTATATATCTATTCTTATATTGTTACTGACGTGTCTGTATAGTCAGACAGATACAAATTAGTAAATGATATGCGATGATGGTTTGTAATATTTTCCTTAAGAACAATGGTTGAGCGCAAGACTGTGATAAGTCTAAGGTGACGAACATTGTATTGACTCTTGGTACAGTATTGCGTCATCCCATCGAAACAGTTCAAGAGCGGAATAATTGGTGTAGCTTTCGATTTGACCAAGACTCTCGTTGGAATCATGTCTCTGCCAGAGTCCCGCTTTCTTTCTCTTTATCATTGTCACCCCCATCCCTACCCCCCGTCAATCGGTCTTTTGTCATGTTTCCACGTAACAAGCGGAAAAGGGTTTTAGTTTGTATTGAAAACTAGCGAATAAAAAAGTTGTTTATCCCTTTCCTGTTCAATCTCTGGTTTTTACGCCTCTGTGATTTAATAATTGAGAAAACATTGTCGAAAAAGATTCTTCTTTTTCCACAGTATTTTCAAACCTACTTAATGGTTATGAATTTGAACAGGTCTAAAATTCTGCAAAACAGGAAAGGGTTATGACAATTTTTGATTTTCGACTAGTTTAATCCCCAACACGTGCATCCAGATCACAGTTAACCCATTCCCACTCAATCCCTCCTTTTTACGCCCCTAAAAAAACGGCTTTAGAAAACATTGTGGAAAATGAAGAAATTGCTTGTAACAAGCAATTTCTTCATTTTCCACATTGTTTTCTTCCCAAAAAGAAAAAAAAGATCTTTAGAATTCAACAACTTTGAAATGTCGTCTGCATATTCTTTCAATTTGGACAAGTCTAAAATTTTGTTGTGTTGGAATGGGTTAAAATGCGTTACTAAAATTTGAAAGCGAGTAATTAGCTTTTCGCGATGTCAATCAAATAATCCGTCGACCAATAAAATCATTATTTTAGACTTGAGGTTAAGTTTGAACTCCGACATTGACCGCCTTTGATGTTACGCATTCTATTGGTTTTGCGAGTCAAACGTTGTGACTACAGCTTGAATAAGCTTTATTTACGACGGTTAGGTTGCTAACCAACCAGCCAACCATTCTACTTTTGCTACATGCTACTGTCCGTAAATTTTCAAATTAACGTGACGGTCGTTAAATATCGAAGTGAAACTTCCTGTTGGGGTCAACAGGCGGACCAAACGGATTAAGGGGGCTGGATTAGAGGTTGGTCTATTATCTGGTGATATAGTGATATGCAATTATTGTCAGCGGGTGACCAAATTATCGTAAATACATCTTCAGTTGTATGTTCAATGTGTTGGGTGTCTCACAGTCATTATATCTGACCAGGTGGCACAACAACTAACCCATTACAAGACGACACAATTTTAAATCCGTCCAAATTCAAAGAACTTGCAGACGACATTAATAAGTTTATAATTTCTTTGATTTTTTCAACTTTGTGGGTAGAAAACATTGTGCTAAATGAAGAAATTGCTTGTTACAAGCGATTTCTTCATTTGACACTATGTTTTCCTGATTGTTTTTCTTAAAAGGCGCCCAAAAGCGTCACTGTGTGGGAATGGGTTAAAACAAGAGGGTCGGAAGGCCGGAGCTAGAAGAACAGCTGGAGGTTCATATAGGATCTTGTCTCGTCGCAATGTGACTTAACCCTTGTCATGCTGAATAAAAATCCTGTTTAGAATAGCGCAAAAATCGAAGAACTGAAATCATTGTGAAATCTGAAATCAAAAGTGTTAGCACTATTTGCTACAAGGTCAATATTTGATTTGAAAATTGATTTTAAGAACATCTCGGGTTTGAATAGGATAAACAGGCGGTGTAGACTAAGATCAGACTGCACATATGTGCAGGCTGATCTTTGTCTATCCCTCCTGCTAAAAAGTTCCTACAATATTCCGGGTTCAGTATGACAAAGATAATTAGTTTTTAAAAAAGGCTTAAACATAAGTATTCAACCAAAAAATAATTATTTCCAAATGATAAATCTATTTTCCCTATTTTACTTGGACTATTAAACAAGTGGAAAGTACACGAATGACCACACTGGTAATGTAGTATAAAAAGGAGAGAAAATGGTCAGAATGAGTTGTGATGCTGTGTTCGTCCGTTCGTTATGTGTGCTGAACACTATTCGATTCATTTTTCTTTATTTTAGTTAATAATTGAACTCACTGGCCTGGTCCATTGAGCTGCGAGAGGAAGTTCCATCTCGAATGTAAAGACGGCATAATTTTGCTAAATTTGTGGTCTGTAGCAAGTAACCAAAATGTAAAATGGTTGGTTGTCAACTTATACGCCGTACATAGAGCTGTAGTTACGATGTTTTAGTCACTTAACCAACAAAATAAATGTGGGAGTTCAAAGTTTACCTCCATTTCAAAATAAATAGCTCCCGGCGCATACATGTTACGGCGATAAAAAGGGGCTGCGGTTATCCGGTTACATTTTCTCTATGAACATCCCTTATAGAGATATGAGGGATATCGGTCAGATACATCCCTCCTTACATCAGTTCTCTGGGTCTCCGAAAGTCCGATCGCTTGTCACGCTAATGCATTAAACTTCCATATTAAATGGCGTTATTTTTCAGCCTTTTTGGCAAGTAAAATGTAGCTAAAACTTAAATGGTTAGTATGCGACCTCAAACGTCGTATCTAGAGCCTGAATAACCTGTTGTTACAACGTTTAAATCACCTAACCAACGAAAATACCTCAAGAGTTTAAAATACACTTCCGGTCTAAATGAACGATTTGATAATTTTGATTGACAGACACGATTCGTCAACTACCCGACACTTGTCTATAAGACTATATTTTGTCCTTTTTTAACCCATTACCATATGGTAAGAATTTAGATTGATCCAAATTGAGACGACTTGCGGACGATAATCTTGAAGAGTTGAAGAGATTGTAGATTTTTCAACTTGTCGCAAGCAATTTCTTCATTTTTTCACAATGTTTTCCCAAATGCTTTTCTAGAGGTTTTTCAGAAAGCCTCATTGTCTGGGAATGGTGTAAGCGGTAAAGTTTGTAGTGTGAGTTTCTTTTTACCATGTATCAACTCACATCGATCTTTCAATAACTAAATATTTATTGAACTAGGAAAAAAAGTAGTAGAAAACTTTGTCGGTAAAAAAGAAAGTGAAAACTTGAAATGAGTACAACCCTAGTCATGCGAACCCTTATTAGAAGTTCCATTATATTTAAAGGGCACTGAAAGGCCATACATATGAATCAATATTTACTTAATTAACTTATTTTAAACATATCTAGCTAAAAACTGTAGACTAAGACCAGGCTGTAAATATTTGCTAATATTAGTTTACATCTGCTACCAAACCAGAATTAGCCCAATTTCTATTTTGCAAGAGAACAATGTGCATTGAACGTCAGAGAAGACGCTATGAAGTAAACTGCAGGATCACAATTTCGCCAGTTTCCGTTCTTTAAATT
Organism: Fragum fragum; assembly: GCA_946902895.1. Classification (NCBI taxonomy): domain Eukaryota; kingdom Metazoa; phylum Mollusca; class Bivalvia; order Cardiida; family Cardiidae; genus Fragum; species Fragum fragum. The sequence continues at coordinate 21,868,943 of OX336381.1, forward strand.
CAAATGGGGCACTTAATATTGGTTTCCATGGGAACGATTTCTAGTGTATCGATTATGGCGCGATGATTCTGATATTCTGTGATATTTAATTTGAACGCAGATGTAGGAGACGATAAATGTGGTCGACATTTTTTAAATTAATTTGTTTAAACCAGCAAACCATTATCATGGCGTTGTGTCCGTCATGCGTACGTCCGTGCGCCTGTCCGGGAATACGTTCGTGCGTCCTTAAAACTTTGATTAAAAAGAATCTCCTTAAAAAGTACAGAATACATTTAAACCAAATTTCACAGGAATGATCCTTCGATGACAATTTATCGGTTTCCCTTTTGAAATGATGAAAAACATGGCTTAAATGGGAGGGGCGAAATGATCCTTGGGTGACTCTTTGTCAGATTCCTTCATAACATATGGCTCGGTTAAAAAACATAGCTTTTAGGGGCGGTCTTATGTCCATATATGATTTTTAATGAAAACTTTGAAATCTTTTTCCAAGAAACTGGAGGATGGTTCCAATCAAATTTTTCAAGTTGGTTATCCTTTATCAAAATTTTCAACATGTTATAATAAAACCTACGAGGAGGATTGGCCAAATTTCGGGTTCAGATCACATAGTGATGCAAGGGAAATAATTGATGCCGCTTGACTGTGAATATTTGTTGCATAAAAGAAAGTTGTCTCCGATAAAGTACATGTAAATTGTAATTGTAAATTCTATTTTGAACGGCGTTGTGTCCGTCATGTGTGCGTCCGTGCGTGAGTGCGTGCGGCCTTAAACTTTTACTTTAAAAATCTTCTTCTCGGAATTCAACAAAATTTCACAGAAATTATCATTTGGTGACCCTTTCAAAGGGTTCCTTCAAATAATTTTGATTGGATGAAAACATGGCAGGCCTATTTCCATTTATGGTGAAAGCTTTAAAAGTCCTTTTCTCAGTTACCAGAAGACCGAAATCAATCAATTTCACAGGAATCAAACTTGGTGTCTCTTTACAAGATTATTTAAAAAGAATGTTGATCGGATGCAAAACATGTCTTAAATAGGAACGGCTAATTTCTATGTTAAATTATAGTGAAAACTTAAAAGGTCATTGTTTCTTCGAAACCGGTGGATCGATTTCAACTGAATTTCACTGGAATTGTCCTTTAGAGACCCATTAGCAGACTTCTTCAATGAAATTGATTTAATGAAAATCAGGGCTTTTTTCAGTGGCGGAGGAGGGGTATGGTATGCACTGAAAACTTTGACAATCTTTTATAGGATTTTATAGGAATGATCCCCAGGCGACTCTTTTTTTTATATAGATTCTATCATTTAATTTTGATTGGTTGAAAAAACAAGCTATTATGGTTGTGGCTTAGGTATATATATATTGTATAAAGTGAAAACAACAACAACAACAGCAACGACGACGAAACAAAACAAAACCTATTTATTCCTTGTCATCTGACTTTGTAAATGAATTTTATATAACTCGACTTTTGTAAGATAATGACAGGTTTGAAGAGAATTCAAAAACAAGATTTACTTACCACACATGGCGAATATGATTCGGTTTATATTGAATTCCTGAAACACCAGTTGCTTTATCAGTACACTCAGGCCTGTGGAGCGATACGGGCGCTCAAGCGTCTCTAGTGTTATTGTCAACCTTGGGTAAAGAATGCACTGAAAATTTAAGTGAATGTCAGACCTACCTATAGGGAGTCGTGATTTGTCTCTCACCAATGGGTGGATAATCGTAAACCTAAGTTGGATAGAAGAAGGAGGCTTGGAAAGGATGTAGTGGTAGTACTCGTGTGGGAAATACCAGGAACCCATTGTTAGGTGCTCCAGCCGCCGCGATATGACTGAAATACTGTTAAAAGTGGCGTAAAACCTAATTCAATCAATCAATCAACCTTCACATCCGCTTAAGTTTGGTGGACTTTTCAACATCTACTAGTATTACCACTTTTCGAAAATACTATGGTGTAAAACAAGTTTTACCCTATTTAGACTAAGTGTCAGTTTTGAAAGCTTCGTATCAACAAACAAGCTGTATATTTTGTGAGAATTTAAAAAAATTCATACATTGCTTTAAACACATTTTATATAAAACACTCCCTTAAATCACGATATAGCAAGAATTCGGCCTTGTACAGGATACAGCTCACACTGCTTATCAACTTTATGATTAACTTCGCTTACTGGTTGTGGGATTCCCTAATGACTATTTTAGAACGCGGCGTACCAAATGTATACCGCGGAGGTTGTTAGCTATACTATACTACACTACAAAAAATAGATTCGCAACAAAACAAAACAAAAAAACAACATAAACATTAACAAAAACAACAACATATCTACATAAAAAGCACACCAAAATACCCTAAAAAACCGGCGTGGCAGGGTCAGGCTTATTAGACTTCTACTCTTAAAATCTCTGGCCCTTTTTGACCAAATTTGTCGAGACGTTCCTTGAGTGGTTCTATTCTAAACTTGTTCATAGACTTTTGATCAATGAATGTGTGTGTCGCAGATAGGGCTTATCAGGCTTAGGAGAAATGATTGATTGATTGGGGTTTAACGCAGGAATGCTCCTTTGGTTACGCTTTTCAAACTTCTTCGGGAATTTTGATTCTCAAAGAAAGGGGGCGGCGTAAACCATTGGGACAATTGAAACTAAACCGGAGAGAATGTTCCATTGATGACCTATTTCAAAATTTGTTCGTGAAATTTTGATTAGAAAAAAAAAAAAAAAAAAAAAAAAAAAAAAAAAATAGGGGCGTAGTAGGCCGGGATTATCAGACTTAGAGAAATCATAAAAGAAATATTGAAAAACCTACTTCTCATAAACCCATGAGCCAATTCGAACCAAATTTGCCAAGAATGTTCCTTTGGTGGTCTTTTTTAAAACTTGTACATAGAATTTTGATTACTGGAAAAATGTGGGTGTGGCAGGGTAGTTTTTTTTAAATACATTTTCCTCCTAAACTATCGGGCTAGTTTGGACTAAACCTGACGGGAATGTTCCTTGGTTGACTCTTTTCAAATGTGCCAATTTGGATCAAATTTGCTAAGAATGTTCCTTTGGTGGTCTTTTTTAAAACTTGTTCATGGAATTTTGATTAGTGGAAAAATGTGGGTGTGGCAGGGTAGGTTTTTATTTTAAGATACCTTTTCATTCAATTTTCGATTGGCTGCAACAAGCTAATTTGGACTAAACTTGACAGGAATGTTCCTTTGGTGACTCTTTTCAAAATTTGTTCGTGAAATTTAATTCGGATAAAAAGGGGGCATGGCAGAGCTGGTCTTTTCAGACTTAGAGAAATCATTCTCAGGTTAGTGACTTAGGGCCATATTGATCCTCTTGTTTAAGCTACTATTGGGTCGCGAAAGCTTTCAAAGATATACAGAATCCCTCATTTGTTATATTTAAAGTAATAAGTATGAATGATTTGTTAACCAAAGTTTCTTAAATGATAAAGTACAATCAACTCTCTAATGAGACCACGTTGCGGTACTTGTTTAAATTGATTTTAATAACGGGCCGGTCTTATTACCGAAGATCGGTCGTATGGGGTCCCGGTCGTATGTTTAGCTGTTGTCATGTAAGTTGTCATTCGACTAATTAAGAAGACGTGAATGTTTATTTTATATTTGTTATTTATTTGGCAACACACTGTACATTCAAACAACAAAACAATCTTATAAATGATTTACAAAAAATCTTATGTCATTTTCAAATTTACTATTTACCATGATTCTACCTGATGAGTCCTAAGTTCTCTTAAAAAAGTTTGATCTTTTCTCTATTCTTTCTCCATTAAGTGTACCTAAAGTTTGATCTGTTCTCTATTCTTTCTCCATTAAGTGTACCTAACCATGGCTTCAAATCATTTTTCAGATCAAGACATGCACATGTAAAGCTACATCATTAAATATGAGCCATTTGCTACTCGCACTCGGCCAATTCAGTAGGTTAACTACTTATCATATATCCGTCGATGTGAGACAAATGACGCGTGTGGCAATCACAGGGACTTGTCACAATTGATTTTTATCCTACATACGTAAATATAGATAGCATAATCGCAAGCCAAGGGTTCGAATTCCACCGTGTTCCTTGCAAACGTAAGGAACAATGTGGAGTTAAAACCCTTGGCTTGCGAACCTGGTATCTAGTATAAAAATCAATTTTGACGAGTGCCTGTGGTGGCAACGGCAATTGCTTGCCGAACTGAGGATCGTGCTCATGGCATTAGAATAGAAAAAATCATGTATCACCTATTAAAATACGCGGGTTAGGCTTTGCTTCTGTCAGACCCTCTCAAAGAAAAATGCCCTCTGTCAATAGTAATAGTCAATAGTAATAATACTTTCAGCGCTTTGATTTGATATTGAATGATAAACACCTGTTCCGTAGACTCCATATATATAACCTGTATACGACTACTTTTGATCGCTGGAAATCTTAGATTGAAAAGTTCAGTTTAATTAGCGGTCGTATAAGTCGTCTGTTTCTTCAAACAGTGCAAAATGTGACGTAACAATGACAAAATTAATACAAAATCACGACTGTTAATGAAAATCTATAGACTGATCAAGTCACCAATTTAGACCGATAGTGAACTTTGAACGACGACATAGATCGATATTCATGTTATGTATTTTTGTTCTTTTGGCGACTTAAAAGTCGTTACTACAGGTTATTGAAGCCGTAGTTACGACACTTTGTTCGTCAAACAATCATTTTACTTTTTGTTACACGTTTCTGGCTATTGATTTCGCAAAATTAACACCGTTTTATTTCTAAATCGAACTTCCTGTTAGATTGTAGTGGTCACTGTCAGTCGTCCGTTAATTATCTGTAGCTAACTATTCAAGAAATCTGGTTATCGACGAATTGCGTTTATCAATATTTAAAACATAAAATGTGACCCGAGTTTTCCCCAACTCAATCATTTGGATAAGTCATTGCTAAGCGGATGTATATTAATACGCATGCGCATACCTGTATCTAATTTACAAAAGCCTTGATTTCTCAAAAATTGTAAATAGAGTTTCTGTGATTAATTGTTCAAAACAACCGTTTTCAGAGCGGGACCTATTAGACTTAGAGGACTTAATAATACATTTTTTTAAAATCCTCTCCTCCTAGACCATGTGGCCAATTTATAATCAAATTTTACTAGAAGGTTCATTGGGTAACCGTTTTAAAACTTGTATTTGAAATTTTGATTCGCGAAGAAATGGGGATTTGGCAGAGCTTATCAGACTAAGAAAACCCATGAAATAATTCTTAGGTGAGCGATTAATGGCTATTTAAGCCCTCTTGTTATGAAGGTTAATCATTACTTTCTAAAAACATGCCATTTATTTATTTTTTCAGACTGTTGTTGGTATTCTTGCTGAGTTCGGGATTTCTTCTACGTAGTTATGGTCCGCCTACATCGGTGCGGAAACTTGGGTCATCAGTGAAACAAGCCTGGACTGACACGAAAGCTAGTGATGATTTTACACAAACGTTCTTTGATCATTCCTCCAGAACATCAAATAGAGTACAGACAGACAACCTTTCATTAAGGGATGTTGTTGAGGTTAGTGCAATAAGAAGCATGACCTACTCGGAGGTCCGGCATATTGGATTTTTAAAGGTGCACAAGGCTGCGTCATCAACAATGCAAAATATGTTCTTCCGGTTTGGTCTAAAACGCAATCTGACTTTTGTATTTACGGAACATCCTAATTACTTCTCAAGGGAGTATAACAAACACATTCCATTGGTCAAACCGACTCGAAGATCTGGATATGATATACTGTGTAATCACGGAGTGTTTAATTATAATATTTATTCGTCTTTATTACCTAATGATACGGTGTATGTAGGTATTGTACGGGACCCTTTAGCTGTTTTTATATCCGCCGTTAACTATTACACACAGAAATCTCAGCTCATTCAATATCTCGGAAAAATCCCGGGAAATAAACTACAGAATCTCATACGAAAACCTGAAATTTATGACAAAGGTGCGTTCTCGTATACGAAGAACGTGATGGCACGAGATTTTGGATTTACTCCGAGATTGAAGTCTATAAGTGATAAGCTTCAGGAACTTGATAGCCATTTTAAATTGGTTCTTCTTGTCGAGTATTTTGATGAGTCTTTGATTTTGATGAGAAGATATTTTAACTGGAAATTAAAGGACATACTGTATATATCGAACAATGTTTATGGAAAAGGGTTGGGTGTAAAAGATATGACGCCGAGTGATATTGTGTTATTCAGAAAAAGAAATGCTTTAGATTACTCACTCTATGAGCATTATTATAGACGATTTTGGATACAGTTTGATAAAGAATCGGAGGATATTCATTCCGAAGTAATGCACTTCAAAAGTGTTTTACGATTGGTGTTTACATACTGTAACAATCCAAATATAACAGATAATTATGTAATCCCTGAGTCCAGCTGGGACAAGGAAATTATTGTATCAAAACTTGACTGTAAGTACATGAAAATGGATGAACTGGAGTTCATCAAGCATTTGAGGACGTTACAGGGAAGTGAACTAGGCCGTAAAAAGCCTCTAGTTAGAGTAATAAAAAAGGGCAACTTAATCTGAGCAGAAATTAGGAAAACAAAATACTCGGAAATGCAACCTCTCGTGCGAACAGGACCATTCATAAACTCATATAAAAAGAAAGCGGACAAAGCGTCATTTAAGTCTGATATTTACAGTTTTGTTGTATTAACCTGACATTTGACCAGAATGTTTGTCGATAAAAACGCGAACTAGTTCGAAATTGGGTCACTTAGGGTGAAAAACCCTGTCGCTAGGTATATTTGTTTTTAGAAGCAAAACCTTGAAGACAGTCTAGAAGTCTTTTTTCAGCTTGAATCTGAAGACTGGTCAGATTATTTGCCATGGTGAAATCTTGAATGGGCTTCAAATTAAGACATTTTGGAGTCTAAAACCAGGTTATTAAGTCAATAATCAGAAAACTCTTGTCGACTTCTTGGGTCATTTGAGGTAAAAAACTATGTCAAATCTTAGAAAAAAAAACGTGTACAAAGTCTATAGGCCTTATTTTTAACACGATTGACCTACAAATAAGTCAGAATGTTTGTTGACAATATATAGACTACTCTTCAGTTGACCTGAAAATTTGCCAGATTGTTCTATTTGATAGAGTTCGAAATAGAGTCATTTTGCGTTTAAAACCTATAAAACATTTTAGGTACACAAGTGGCCTTATTTTTAGCTTAATCAACCTGAAAATTAGTCTAAAGGTTTGTCTGGATAAAATCTTTGACAATCTAGAAGTTCTGGCATTTAGGGTAAAAGATAGATCACTATTAGTTGACCAGTCGCGGCTGACAATCAAGGAATCAACTAACCTGTCAATTCATTCATTCAGCCTGAAAACTAGATTTGAACACCAAACATTGGTTGCTACTTTTGGCTCACTTGTTGAAAGCCAGCGGGCTATTGTCATGGCGTGGCGTGCGTCCGTCTGGTCGTCTTTCCGTCCGTAAACTTTTCCATTAAATATTCTCCCCAGAAAATGCTGAACAGATTTCAACCGAATTCGATAGATATGATCCTCGGGTAGCCTTCTATTAGATTCCTCAAAAGAATCTTGATCGGGTGAAAAACATGGATTTAATGGGCGGGGATAATTCCATATATGGTAAAACACAGAAACCAGTGGATGGATCGCAACCAAATTTAACAGAAATGACCCTTTGGTGACCCTTTATCAGATTCTTTCCTTAACCCGATTGACCTGGAAATTATTCAGAATGCTTTTTTGAAAGGAATTTTGAATTATTTCAAATTTGGACTGAGGGATGATAATCTAGGTCAAGTCGTAGAATATCGTCCATAGACAATTTATTTTCTCTGATTCAGCCGAAATATTATTCGAAATATGTGTCTTGATTAGAAACGAATGCGTTTGGAATTTGGTCACTTGAAATAGAAATCAAACACTAGAATAATTTTTAGAAACACTTTGGATAATATTGTTTATCTTGACAGTAAACGGAGGTGATCATTTTGAGGCCATTATAACCTTCATGTTGTAGTTTTTAAAACAGTTCAATTTCGCTTGTTTGGAATGGTAGAAAAGTAGCGAAATATTCCCGTTTGTTCTACTCAAAAACCACTTAACCAGCTCTCCTTTTTCAATGAAGTCAGTTTAAGAATTCATCTTCAAAATAAACAATTTTAATGTAGTTAAACCCACCCCATATTTTGCCCCACCAAGAAAACAAAACTGTATGACATGGAGGGAAAAGAAGAATATATCATGTTAGTTCTACTAGGGCTTTTGTAATGAAGTTTTTTTCGCCATGCATCAGTCCGTAAACTTTTCTTTTGAAAAACAAACAAAACAAAACAAAACAAAAAAATAAAATAAAAACAACAACAACAACAACAAAAACAAAAAACACCCTGTTCCTTCAATATAATCCTTTGGTTACCCTTTATCAGATTAATTGAAGAAATTAATCAGATGAAAAATATGTTTTCAAGAGTGTGGAACTAATTTCCATATTTGGTATATGCCTACTATAAGGTATTGATTGCATACTTCTAGAACATTTCCAAAAACAACAACAACAAAATGTGGTTTGAACTCAGCCGAATTCCATGGTAATAATCATTGTGTCTCATCTTTTCTATCTGGAAAAATTGGAGTAATTTTCACCTTTCTAATTTCATTTTTTCGCCTTTCGACTTCTCGAGCGGTTGGAAAGTATAAGTTTTTAATAGTTTATTTTGAGTGTTTTACTAGATCCATAGATTTCTTTAGTACACCCTTACTCTGCGACTCAAAATTCTAATCGGACCTGTCTAAAAATTTGCTTTTGTGGTAATTGGTTTATAGATCTATTATATGTGGGCCAAGTAGCAAGCTTGTTTAAAGGCACACTGCTACTGTGGTAATGAGGTATATAGATATCGATATAAAATTTTTACTTTTACCTAAACTGTTTTTGGATATAGAAAACATTATAAGATAACTTCACGTTTTTCATAATATACAGTTTTTTATTTCTAGTCTTCGGAATGGACATTGTAATTACTCCTGATGTGAAATAAACGAGTATAAGCAATAGAAACGCTTCTAAATTAGTTTTTCTCGTAATACATAATGTCGTTTTACATTACGAGTGTGAATGACTTAAGTATATTTAAGTATATTTAAGCACAATGAATTATTTTGATCTAGCTATAACGGTGTCCGACGTGCGACATCTGGCGTCAGTCTACATCACGCCTCTTCCCATTCCGACGCAGCTACAGTTGATGTTATCAACTCTTACAAATGGCAATTGTTGTCTCACCCTCCTTATAGCCCAGACTTCGCCCCCTGTAACCAAGAGTCCGTCACCCCTACCCGTGACATTCTTTTCTTTTAAGTCTTTTCTAAACAACAACAACAAAATTCTGATGCACACAACTTTAGCGGAAAAAATTGTAGTAAATCAAAAGAATTATGAAGTAGCTCGCATCGTTGTTCCGCTGACTTCAGAAGAAATGTTTCAAATTATGACTAAGAAATGCTTCAAATTATCACAAAGACCAATACACCTTCAATGTGTGTACTGAGTAGGATCCTAAATTATAACAAAATGAAAAAGATGCTCAATTTCATTTAAAACCACTTCACCAACGTTCTATTCATATAAATTTCGGCCGCGGCCATACTGCAGTCGGGATCTCAACCATGAGGTCCAGAGTTCGGTCCCCGGCCTTGGTAAATATCCTTTCTGACATTTGTCTTCCACCAATGGGTGGATAACCATAAACCTAAGTGAGCAGCTGGAGACAGGAAAGGATGTGGTGATAATAATACCAGATATCCATAGTTAGGAGCTCCAGATGCCGCGATATGACTTAAATACTGTTAAAGGAGGCGCTAAACCCTATTCATAGAAAGCGATCAAACCAACAAACCATCCATGTTTTTACAATTTCTCACTCAAATCGTTCCGAACTGACCACAACCCAATTCACATGTCATACAACATTTCGCGATCTCATTGGCTTACCTAGATTTGGAAGAATTTGAATGGTCTGAGTTATTATACAAAATATTCTTATAGACCAAAATGCACACTTCATTTAGTGGGAGATATTTTAATATCGCTCATTTAATTCAAGCCACCCATTTCGTCAAAACTAGCTCTTTCCGCTGAGTCTATTTATTTCTAAATTCTTTCCAAAATCATTCACTTTGTCAGTTTCACGATGTTGTTAATTGATAACTGTACCTTCTAATTAAAATGTTTGATAAGATTATTTGCGGGTGTTTTATCATTTGCATGTAGAGTTGTACAAGTCACAATCCTGAATGAAATTGACGGATCGTATTCAAATATCGATTGACCAATCAAACCATTCATTTAGACGAGAAATAAATGGTAACCACCGACATTTTTGTCAAATATTTACGTCGGATAAGTCAACTTACCTAGGATTATTCAAGCTGTAGTTACGACGTTCACCACCTAATCACTTGCTCACATGAACACGACGTGATCAAGGTGTGCTTTTTGTGATCACCCTGTGTCCGTTGTGCGTCGGTCGTCGTCTGTAGTGCTTCGGAAGTCGTCAACAATTCTTTAAAAATCTCCTTAACCATTCGGTCAATTCAACAAAGCTTGGTAGGAAGTCGTCAACAATTCTTTAAAAATCTCCTTAACCATGCGGCCAATTCAACAAAGCTTGGTAGGAAGTCGTCAACAATTCTTTAAAAATATCTGTAGCCATTCGGCCAATTCAACAAAGCTTGGTAGCAATGTTCCTTGGGTGACTCATTTTCAAAGTTTGATTTGAAAAACAAAACAAAACAAAACAAAAAAAAACAAACAAACAAAAAAAAACAAAAAAACACAAACAAAAAATAGGGGCGTTGTAGAAATTACAGCTTCAATAAGCTGTAGTCACGACGTTTAAGTCGCGGAACTAACAAAGACCCTTCACATAAATAACGGCCGATGTCGGAGTTTAAAGTTAACTTCCTAGTTTAAAAGAATGATTTCATTAATTGAATAATTTTGATTTGCAGCCACGATTGGCTAATTACAATATAGGGTAGAAAATTATTGTGAGAAAAGCAAGCAAGTATATCTGAGTTTGTCTTAAAACTATTATTCGGGGACATGAAAAAAATGTGCTTATGCCTTACTTTCGAGTCTAGTCGGTATAACATCTACCAACATGAAACTTCTTTCGTGATAGTTCGTGATGAGAAAAGAGTGTTGACAACCACAGCTTAGATTTAATTAATTTTTGAATTATCCCCCCCTCTGTTATTTTATGCTGTAAAACGGTAGCTTGGCCATCATTTTTGGTTCTATTATATATGGATATCATAAGAGTAACTTTAGTGAGTTTGTTCAAAATGACGTCCCCTGAAAAAGTTTTTTTTTATACCGAAACTAGTCGGGAATTAAAATTTAGATAATTAAATTTGAAGTTTGTTCTCTGTTTATCATTGTTTAGTGAGGTTAAAAATTCATCTTTTATCAGTAGCTGCAACTTAACGAGTTATCAAATGATCAATTTTGAGTACATGTACAAGTACAAGGAATTAGGTTTCTTTCCTGTTTTATGCTGACCTATACGACCCCACGTCATTCGGTAAAACTATTTGTTGTTTTTTTCCAACCTTTTATCACATAATTTTTCATATGATACTGTTACAAGAACAACGTTATTGTATGTTCTTTGAACTAGTAAATAAATAAATAATAAATAAATAAAAAAAAAAAAAATGGTTATGATTTTGTTAGGTGTATTTTTACGTTGCTTTGAGAGATGGTCAAAGGGAGATAAATACATTTAACGGTTCAAGATTGCTCTTGTTTATAGTTCTCCTGAAATTGAATAGATAGGAGAATCAATTGCAGATAATAGTCTTTTAGGCATATACCTAATGATCAAATGATATTGCACTGATCGGCCCTAAACCAATGTCGAAATCTAACAACTGTTTAGAGATTCAGTGGTGTGGGGTGTACGGTATTTCTATTAAATACAGTTAGAGTGATCGCAAAATAATTTGTTGATTTTTAACGAGACGGATTCGAGAATATGAAACCGACAGCGCGAAATTACTACCCTGGTGATAAAACGATACTACCATGATACCCATTTAATTGTGACGACAATGCGAGATAATATCACGACCGAGTTATAAACATCGTGTTCTCGCGTATATTCGCGACTCTACTGTTATCGCCATCATACTGTCGACTTCTGGTGAAAAGTCAACAATTTATTTTTCGATGGCTCTACCGGTCTTATGTTATCATTATCTACAACTATCGATTTGTACTCTCATCCCAGGCGGGCTTGCAATGGCTGTTTTTTCTCAATGGAAAAATATTTAGACTCTTGACGACAGTATTTGTAGCAGTATTTGTAGCAGTTGGCCTTCAATTGTAACTTTGACCTTTCGCGTAAAAATACTCAGATTTTTCAAACACTATATCTTATCCTTGAGAACGCGTGTATAAAAGGATTTAACCCTTTCATGTGATACAAAACTTTAGACTGGTCTAAATCAAAGGTTTTTGTAGACATCAAATTAATGTTGATTTTATTTATGAAATACCATTCTGTTAGGTTGAAAACATTGTGGAAAAAGTAGAAATTGCTTGTTACAAGCAATTTCTACTTTTACCACAAAGTTTTATCAAGTATAATTAAGTCGAGACGTAAAAAGCAGGGATTATACAGGAAATGGTTAATTTACACTTTACCTGAAATATGGCAAATGAATCGTCTTAATTACCATTATCTTGACTCAATAAACATGTACCAGTTCAAACCTGTGCTAGAGCTAGTTAAAATCTTCATTCGAGCTGTAGTTACAGCACTAAAGAGATCAATCGATAAAATGTCACTCTAGAACATTTCTTAACCAAAAATTTTAAGAGAGAAACCATTTTCACAGCCCTATTATCGACCTAATATCAAGTCAAGATCTCTCTAAACTTAATCTATCAAACTGAAAGACCCGCCTTGAGAAATTTGTGTGGGAAACAATCATTGTCACCCTTAAAGGGCAAATGTTGGCGTTTAATATCTAATGCTGTATAAAATCCCTCATGGAATTGCATTAAAACTAAAGGGCTGAAAGCATTGATAGTGCTTATTGTTCAATAATCAATATTTCATTCAGAAATCAGTTTCACAAACAACTCTGACAGGAAAAGTACAAGAGCCGTCAGAGACGGATTATGCTCCCCGAATAAGGCTTTTGTCACAAAAATGTATGCCATTATTGGACAAAAAACTTCTAAACTTCTTATTGAATGAAACTATAGTCTGAGAGTTCAGTTCACAAGAAATTTGGAAGTTTGACACACAATGAAGAAATCTGTTTGGCTTCACAGGCCTGATTCTAGTAAACTTCAATATCATTATATGGTAAAGGGTTAAAAAATGTCTACAAACAAAAAAATGAAGACTCTAACTTGAAAAGTCTTACAGAAACAATAGTCTGATTTATTTTAGAGTAGGAAATATACAAAATGTAAAGCTACAAGGCATTAAGCCCCCATTTAGCATGGTAAGGTTCATGGGGTCAAAAATTGAAATAAACATTACCTAGGGCACTTAATAAACAACATTTATGTAAAGTAATAAGAAATTATGGCAATTTGACAAGGAGGTATGTTTGAAAATTAAAGACCATGACAATTTGACCTTGACCTTGACCAATGACCTTGAACTTAGTACCAACAGAAAAGTCATGTCATGAGCAATACACATGTAAAATATGAAGGCTATATCACTTACTATTGTATACTTAGGGGCGATATTTGAGTTAAAAATTTTGAAATTTTGACCTTGAGAAATGACATTGACCTTGACAGATGACCTTGAACTTAATACAAAGAGAAACATCATGTCATAAGCAATGCACATGTGAAATATTAATGCTTCATCACTTACTATTGTAAAATTATAGACAATTTTAAAGTTAAGATTTTAAAGTTTTTACCTTGACAAATGACCTTGACTTTGACAGATGACCTTGAACTTGGTAGCAACAAATGATCTTTTCACAAACAATAAACATGTGAAATATGAAGATTAAATCTCATTCCAATCAAAAGTTATGGCCAAATTAGAGTTTTTATGATGGAAATTATTGACCCTGACAAATTGACCTTAACCTTGACCAAAAACCCTTTCTTAGATATCTACTGAAAGATATTGTCAAAAGTGATGAACATATGAAATATGAAGGCTAAATCACTTACCATTGCAAAATTTTTCATACTTAAAGTTGTCCGAAGTCTAGAGATCTCAAAAAGTATAAAAGTAATAAAAATTAAATTCACCGATGGATAAACTCACTGAAGAGAAGAACAATGCAAAAGATGAACAAATCTATTTGTTAATTATTTTCCGTTTAATATTTCGTGTAATTTTGTCCTCAGAATATCTCTCAAAGTATAATAGCTATTATCAAGGAACCTTGATGGTGGATATACATGTAACTCATTGAACTCAATATGTTCTCTGTATTTTTTATGCGAGATTTCTAAAGTATGCTGCTTTTCATTAATTCGAGACATTGTAGATAAGGGCAGATGTGCCAAAAAGAAACATTTTACTTGATTTTTTGCAATCATGTTAGGATGAATATTAACACTTTAGTTGAGCAATTCTTGTCATTTTCACCCCTGTCAATTTATATATTATCCGGAAAGCATAGTTCGTTTCGTTTTTGATAGTTGTCATGAATACTTGATTTTGTTCTCCGATTAGATGGATTCAACCCAAATCTAATGAAAATGATCCTTGGGTGATCTCTCAGGTTTTCCTTCAATGAATTTCATGGTTGTTGGGAGTCGGACTTATTTCCATAAATGTCATATAGCATAATCAAAGGTTTATCTTGAATTTTGTTCAAACAAATCCAGCTGCTTTCAGCGAACTTTTACGAGATTGTTCCTTGTGTGACCTTTTATCAGTTTTATTATAAACGATTTGATCGGTGATAGGGCTTTTGCTGATGAAGAAATATTAGATGAATGGTATCGATGATTATTTAGAAAGTATCCAGTAGTCTTGAAACTATACACAAGTGTTTCTTATATGGCCCTTTATGAGACTCCTTTTAACCAAAATTGACATATAAAATGTGTTTATTGGTCGAGGCGTATACCATGTTTGATGTTCAAGTGAAAACCTTGAAGGATTTCTGCCCTGAAAAATTCACTATGTGTTTCAGCTAACTTTCACTGACATGGTAATAAGAGAAAATCTTGTTCTGAGTTTTAGAAAATATTTCAATCATTGGAAAGCTTTTGTGGACGGTAATTCCCACATGTGGTATAGAAACACACACACACACACACACAAAAAAAATCCTTGTGTCGGTAAGGTCAGATTATGGCCTATAGGCACCTGGATTTATTATAAATAAAAAAACCCACAAATAACCTGAAAGTACTGTAATATAGCAAAGCCAGATTTTGTTAAGAAAACTACTTTGTCAAAAGTTATTATCATAAATAAACGAGGTTAAAGTAACCCAAAAGTTAACCCGTTACATGACAAAATCTAAGACTGGTTCAAATTGAAAAAAAGTTGCAAAGGACAATTTCAAGCCGGTAATATTTAGAAAAGATTAACCTTATATGATAGAAAACGTTGTTGACATTGAAGAAATTGCTTGCTTATGAGCAATTTCTTCATTTTCTACATTGTTTTCCAATGATTTTCTCTCGGGATGCTTAAAAAGCGGGATTGAGTGAGTGAGTTGGATGATAAAATATGATAGAGGTCTCTACAATTCGAATAGAGTTTGCAATATTCCTGAAATATATAAGAACTAATTTTTATGGCGTATGCATTCAATTGATTTAGTGTTTAAACACCACTCGGTGAACTTTGAGAAGACATCTTTAAATAACACAATAAGCATAATTGTTATCAATATGAAATATCCGCTTTGAAGAAGTACAGCGCACAACAACCGCAATTTTTCTTTGCTTTATTTAGAATTTTTGTCTCCGTTGTTTTACATTTGCGTAATACCTAAGCAAGTATGCATAAAAGAATCTCAGTAAGGTAAAGTGCGATTCACGAAAATCATAGTTTTCGCTGTTATTACCCCTTGTTATTATACAACCATTTCCCACCAACAGACTTACATGCATGGCTCAAAATATATTTATTCTAATGAAGGTGGAACATCAACACATTATTTCTGAACTTTGTTTGCATATTTTAATGTTTTGTAACCTGTGGCAGGGTGGCCGTGTCTGCATGAATCTTTTTTAAATCTGTTTCGTTAATCATTAACATTTTTTTTAAATATTGCGTACGAGAGATAAGGTATGACAAACGCACGGACATACACACACAGGCACGATTCTCAATCCATTATTGAATAGAATAAGGAAAAACCAAAAACAAAACAAAAATAAGCTACTATGATTTTACAAAACGGAAACTCCTGTCACTCATAATCGTGTTTTATTTTTTGATTAAGATCTGTTAAAACTTGAGCACTTTTTTCTATGAAATGAAAACATGACGAATATCATTTTTCAATTCCATCGCTGGTGTCTTCCTTTAGTTGTGCTTTGTTTTTATAGAAGTCTTTCACGTCTGTTTCTTCGATAATAGTTGTCTTAATTCTGTAGGTTTCAAGTAATAATGTATCTTGTGACGTCATCCTTCTTGTTACTAATGGCAAACCCGAATGGCGTCTATTATAACACTGTTTCCATTTATTTTTGGTTTCGACATAACTAACTCTGTTAATTTGCCTTTCTTTTTGTCCCGTGATTTGCCATTGAGAGTTGCGAGATATGTATTTTGCCATTGGCTCTGCACTTCCGTTCATTATATTTGCGTTATTCAATAAGGTGGTTGTTTCATGCTCTAAATATAACTTGTTACTGTTGTTAAGACGACGAGGACCTGCTCGGGATGACGTACCGTCTAAGTATGTCTGTTCTGTTTGTGACTGGTGTCCCGTGTTATTAAATTGGCTTTTCTTTCGACGACACCGACACAACCACTTGAGCAAACAATTTACTACCGGAATCCTCCTGAAATAGAGTAAACATTCTAGTTCAAATATCAGGGTAATACAATACGAAACAGTGCAACCTCAAGTTCAAACATTACCAAGTTATTTGTCATATCTTTATTATCCAAACGATACAGTGATGATCTCCCTATTAAACGAAGCCCAACTTATTGCTGATTTGTAAGTATATAATGTGAATAGTATTTATGATTTACAGCTATGCAGTTCGTAATATATATATGTGCATGGATAAAAGAAGTAAATTATTAGTGGGCAACTTAAACGTTGTAGGTACACATTAGCTTGAATAAGCTACAGTTACGACGTTTAGACGCCCCCATAATGAAACTATATTACGTTTATGCCGTGAATACCTAAATGCAAAAGACATTACGGGGCAATTCATTATTCAATTGAAAGCTGTGATTAGTCTCCTGCAAAACAAGCATTTAAACCAGTTAAGTCTCCTGAATTGTTTAGAGTTGTTGCACGTAAAGACGATCCATTTTCAAACTACAAACTTGTGCCGTTGTTTAATTCCTTGAGAATAAAGTTTGATGTATCATTGCACTGGTTTTGTGGCAACATTCCACATTCTATTCTCTTTTTCATTTTGACAAAAGGCACGTTAAGAATCTATATAGCTTAACTGAGCACAACGTCCCAAGGGTGAGTTTGTGTGATCATGATTTGTCTGTCGTCTATGGTCGGTCGTTTCGCCGTGTGTAATCATCTTGTTTGTACCCTAGAGGCACATTTTTGGCTCAAATGCCAACAAACATTGACAGATTGTTTGTTTTCCATGATGTCTGACAAAAATTGAATTTTAGTCACTTTCCGTAAATAGCTATGTCACTAGGTCAAATCTTAGTTTGCATTCTAGATATCACTCTTTTGGCTAAAGGGCTGGATATTTGGTCAGAATATTGTCTTCATAGCATCTCGGTCAAGTCCAAATTTGGGTCACTTCAGAAAAAAAGCAAGATCACTTAGTAAAACGAAGAAACTTATTTTTGCACCCCAGAGGATTCATTGTTTGGCTGAACTGCATGACTTGAATTTGGTCAGAATGTATGTCTCCGTAATGTTACGGCTAAGTTCGATTTTTGGTCACTTCGGGTCAAAAACAAGGACACTAGATGAAATCTAAGAAATAATTTGTTCGAATATGTTTGGCTCAAATAACTTGAAATTTAATTAGAACGTTTGACTCTATATTATCTCCGCCAACTTTGAATTTTGCGAATTCGGGTAAAAACTAAGTCACTTGATTAAATCATAGAAATGTCTTATTTACAAACTAGAGGCCGCATTTTGTGCGTAAATTTCTTGGTAAGAATGTTTGTCTCCATAAACATCTCAACCAAAATAGAATTTTGTCACGTGGGGTAAAAAAACTCAAGCATTACGTCATAATATATATATATATATGTGTGTACAGTTAAGAGCTCTTATTTTTAGCTAAAATGTCTTGATATTTGGTACATTAAATCGATATTTGGTCATATTGGGTCAAAAGCTTTTATTGATATATGTCGACTTAAAAGTCTGCTTTTGATTGCTACACAGTTTTTGAACTAAACTTATGCCATGAATAACATGGATGACCGAGTAGTTTAGTTGAGAGCTTTTTTACAACGCGTTTTATAACAAAGTCGAAAATCTAATAAATATCACATAAGCGTTACACTAACTATTTCTAACGATAAACCTAAATGGATAAAGAAGTTTTTAACATTTTGCAACTTTGTTACAAAATGCGTTGTGCATATTTTTGTTACATTTCAAGGAATCTCAACACTTTTCGTTATGCTTTGATTTTAGTTTTCATCATCATATCAATTTTTTGCCCAAATTTATCAATCGCTATCCAAGATAGTCTTAAAAAATCATTTTTAATCATTTTTATCTAATATGGATAAAAAGTACTGCATTTTGCAGCTTAATTACAAAATGCGTTGTTCATATTTTTGTTACATTTCATTCAGTGTCAACGCTTTATGTTATAGTTATTACATTTTGGGACTATGTTACAAAACGCTTTGTCACAGTATCGGTTATACAGTATGTAAGCTTTCACTATTTTGTAACAAAGTAGCCCAAACCACGCTATGTGTAACGAGTTGACCAATCGCGGTTGTCAATCACGGAACATATCGACCAATCAATTATTCATTCGTTCTGAAATAGAGATTTAAACTCATTGGCCGCCATTTGTGTGAAAAGAATTTCGTTAATTGGCGACCTAAACTTCAAGCTGTAGTTACGGCGTTTAGATCCCCAACCAACGATTCTATTTTTTACATGCTACAGGCCATAGTATTTGTAAAAAAGTCGTTTCAATTCGAAGCGGGACTTCCTGTTTGAGTCAATGGCCATGACCAAAGGAGTGGGATGGACCAGCGATTGGTCAGTTGAATGCAGAGCTGAGCAAAGGAAGAGTCTATATGAATACTGATTATAAAAATATGCCGAAGAGAATGGTAGCCTTCGTATGCATTTCAAAGACTGTAACGAAAATTAGTACTCACCAAGTAATAATTAACAAGTACGGAAATGTGGAGAGTTGTGGACTGATAGGGTTTATTGTCTAGACAGTACGTAAAAAGTTCAGAAGTAAATATGCAATAAATAAATCGATTGGCTGTTGAGTCGAGGTCTTTGTAATAGGATTTGCTACAATTTATAGCAGCGATCGTCATTGATGTAGGACATATAAAGCGCAGTACACAAATCTCAAAAGCTAGGAAAAACAATTCAGCATATCTTGTCTTTGAAATGACTTTAGCTTAAACTTAATCAAAACAATCGAAATGGTTCCTATTCTTTTGGTTTAGAATAGATTTTTGACTAGATTTCTATATCTTTTATAATAATCACACGGTGGGAAATTCTTTGCTTGTCCTACGTTTTGGAGAGTGAGGCGCGCACGTGCATATTTTGTTTCCAATAATAGTAGCAAATCTCTTAAACGATCGCTTCCATTGGTTACATAACATGTAAACTTACCTTAAATTGTTACAGAGTTTAGTACTAAACACACCATAGATTACTGGATTAGCTGCGGAATTGAGGGGAGCTAGACTCTGTATGAGGACTGTTACAGCATACTGTGTGCTCGTCTTTTGATTGGGTGTTTCATATACATCTATCAGGTTAAACACAAAATACGGACACCACGATAACACAAACACTGTAAATAGGTCAAAACAAGTTATGGTAATGCTTATTGCTTATACTTATGTGTACATTAATAACCTTATCAAATAAGATAAAATTTCAAATAAAAACAAAACAAACGAAAACCACAAAATACAAAATAAACCCACCCACAAAACTGATATCTGGGGTTGAGTAGAACTGACCTACATTTAAGAGATGAAGAGAATATTTTTGTTTTCATGGAGGTATGTCGGCCAATTCCGGAATTCAAAGGTCAATTCCGGTATAAAACGGCTGATTAATTAAAACTGATTTTGTTGGTCGATTGATATTTTGATTTACAGCCACGATATTTAAATTGGCGAAATGTTGTCTCAGCAAACTGATGTGCACAATTTTAGTCCGATTGAGACAAATTGGTTTATTTGACATAGTTTATGGTCAGAAAATGTCTGGTAAATCACTTGTTGGTGACCTAAATATCGTACTTACAGCTTTGATAAGCTGTATTTACGGCGTTTAAGTCGACAAACGAACATAAAGTATGACATGAATGTCAGGGTATAAGTTTACTTTCAGTTATGTGAAGATTCTCGCTGTCAGTTAAAAGATCAAACCATTGATTTAGACCGGAAGTGAACTTTTAACTTATTTAAACATTTATATTTTTGTAGGCCTGGAAAATTAAACGCCAAAACTACAGCTTATTCAAGAATGTGACATATATGTCGAAATTGAAAGTTCACTTCTGGCCTAAATGAGAGTTTTGATCGGCCAATAGACTGACAACGGTGTCTTTTCACTGGGATCTTTCTATAATTGAAATATTTTATTACTATTACCCTAGAAATCCATTTGTAAAACTCGTAGAATTAAAAGTTTAGAAATCATTGAAGTAAAGAGAATATTTGCATTCTCATTCGGGTTTGATAATGAAAACTTGATCACACTGTATGGAGTACAATGTATAGACACTAACGATGTTTTTGCACTGACCCGTCGATATGTAGATATTATTAAACTTTTGTTTTTCCTATATTCCATGAACCCAAAACAAAACAGAACAAAAAAAGGTCTTCATTTCTCGTAATTCCATATTTTCAAAGCATACAGCATCTAGAAGGGATATTTCCAGACTGAGTCACTTTTAGTAGGATTCATAACAGTTCCGTATTCAAATATGTTTTTCATTGAGGTATGTAACAAAGTTTTCAGCCGATTATATCTCGTTTATTCTAATAGACACTGCCACCAAATTACTTTCCATGAAACCTGTAAAATGCATCAATGTTATATTATCTTATCTTATCGCCATTAGTGGTTCCGAGAATGACAGACAATTGCTACTTATGTACTACACTAGATTTCAGAAAAGCAAAGTAGCTCTAAAATAGTATTAAATAATAAGTATGTCAACCTTCTTGAGGTCAGAAGATGATCGTAACTGTTTGAGTTCGTTAAGAATATGTATACTCCTTCAAAATCTAGATGTTCATCTCATAAATTTGAAATAGAATAATTTTAAATGTTCCAAGAAATTAAATGATTTATAAATGTAACCTAATAGCAATTGAAGATGATTATAATTTGCTCTTTGTGTCATCTTTTTCCGTTTTGCTGATTATACTTTACAAAAAGCCTATAATAATAGCCCTTCTATTCTAAGGTAAGAAATCATGGAAACTCGTTTCAATCAAGCTTCCTAAATTCCTACATTAAGCGAATAAAGAGTAATGAAATCCGCGCATTCAATAGTGAATTTCTTTATCATTATTGCATAGTGGATACCTTTTTGAAATATGATACGCTAACTGTATATTAAATACGAATTGGTACATAAGTATTATGCAAATAATATCGTACAATAAACGGATAACAAATTTAATTCGTAGTCTATCCATTTGATCTCCATGCTCATTTCTAAATTCATTTGTCTGACCAGGTTACATGTATCAGTTACTATATATACCAGGCTATCAGTAACTGAATACATGTACACATATGTGACCAGGTTATCAGTTACTGAATACACGTATTTGACCATGCTATCAGTATATGAATACACGTATGTGACAAGGCTATCAGTTACTGAATACACGTATTTGACCAGGCTATCAGTTACTGAATACACGTATGTGACCAGGTTATCAGTTTCTGAATACACATTTGTGACCAGGTTATCAGTTACTGAATACACGTATTTGACCAGGTAATCACTTACTGAATAAACGTATGTGACCAGATAATTAGTTACTAAATACACGTACATGACAAGGTTATCACTTACTGAATACACGTATTTTACCAGGCCATCACTTACTGAATACACGTAAGTGACCAGGTTATCAGTTACTGAATACGCATATGTGACCAGATTATCGGTTACAGCCTGTTTAACTTTTTGTGGACTGACATCTAGGGTTCATCTTCTCTAAATCATATCGTTAAAAAACTGTATTATTCTTACACATCTATTCTTCCGGTAAAAATATCGATAATTCATAGTATTTAGAATCATATAAACTTAAACGAGCTTTCTTCAGTCCGGCTACATGTTAGTTTTCAGACATTAAGAAAAACGTCACAGTTTTTGCAGCTAACAGAAAGAAGAATTGACCATTCGTTTAGTTTATAGTATTACTTTTGTTTGATTAGCTTATCAGAGTCGCTGAAAGAGAGGCAGTCGCTGAATCCAACTACCACCCGCTTTTACAGTTGGGTAGACTGGGGCTGGCTATAAAGTGTCTTGCCCACGAACACACCCAGATGACGTTGGGACTCGCACCCGTGACATTTAGATCACGAGTCATGCACCAATACCATTCGGCTATCGAGGCAGTCAACACTCCTGTTTAACCCATTCCCACACAGCAAAATTTTAGACCGGTCCAAATTGAAAGAAGCCGAAGACGACAATTTCAAGTTGATGGAATTTTAAACTTTTTAGTCATTTTGGGTAGAAAACATTGGGAATAATGAAGAAATTGCTTGATACAAGCAATTTCTTCATTTTCCACAATGTTTTCAAAGCTTTTTTCTTGGGGGGCGTAAAAAGGAGGGATTGAGTTGTAATGGGTTAAAGCGAAATATATTTATGTCGACTAGACAGACAGAATCTTTTTTTTTAATAAACAAATGTAATTCTATATAAAGAGAATCGCAAGATTGTTTTTTAAAGTAATTGATGAAAATGCATACGGAATCATATCGAGCAGTAATAAGTTATTTAGACAGAGAAACTAGTCGAGTGCTTAAGAATTCGCAATATTGACCTGCATCGAAAAATATTAGATAGCCTTTTCACTTTAGACGGTTCAATTATTACACGTCAATCAAAACTCTATTGCTTACCGCAGACTATTATCAAAGTCATCTTGAATGTTCGTATTTTTGCCTGTGGAATGATGCCCTTGTTGACATTTTCTCTGTTCACTCTTATTTGAGACTGGCCTACAATACATAACAACGGACAACTTTTAACTATCTTTAACAAATCGCATGTACATGTAATACTAACTGATGTATTTCATTTGACAAGCTTTCTAGATCTAACTCTGTTTAGAATTATAAACACACTACATACAGAACATTTTTATCAACCGATATATTTCGTCCGATAAAATGCTGTAACTGAAATGAGCCGATATTGGCTATTGATATCATTCAACATTGCCATGTGGAATTTCAGAGTCTACGACGTTAATCCCAAACCGTTTACCAATAAAATATCTTATTTTCCTTAAACTTGATATAGTATGTCGTTTTTTTTATCTTCTATTAACTTCAATCTTTTATGATTTACGTCGTCTCGTAATGTATTAAAAAATCAGAAATTTTAAATGAGTTTATCATATCAATTATATCCCTGGTCTACTAAGTGATAACCCACCTAAAGATCTAAATAATTCTTAGAAAATCAATGAATATAAGGAAAATGATTCTTCAGCAGGGGAAGCTAACTATCAAAGAATCGCAGATATCAAGTAGGACGAGTTTACTGTTGCATAGAAAAGTATACTTAAGTTTGTATCAACAACAATTGTTTTGTCTGCTTATATTTTTTTCTCTTTACCAAACTGTGATAAAACCTTGTTGATTATTTAATTCAAAGTTGTGTTCATGTCTTAGCAATGCAGCATTAGCATTAGCTCTTGGAAGACATAATCAGTGCTAGATTTTATAGGTATGCATTTTATCTTTTAATCAAGAGACTTATTTCCAATTTCCATGGGCAATTAATTACCTAATGTCCTATTGCGACACTCTCGAGACGCAGTGTCGGTATGGTCGATAGAGCTTAACATTCCTGAAATAGAAAGAATACAACATTTTATGTTCATCTGTATACATTAAACTAATTGTTCAGGTCGTTACACTTCATACTCTGGTAGTAGCTCTATACAAAGATACTTATTTCCCAGAAACTAAGACAGGCAAGATAGAAATCGCAATTCATCGAAATCATTGATATATATCTTGCTTTCTTTTAGATCTAATACAACGTGAAACAACATTCTATTAGTAAAATAAATAACAGAATTAAAGTTATGAATAAGTTAATGTAAAATGTTCAGAGTTTACATATCCCGGTGTTAATGAATTCATATCGAAATTAAACCGAGAAAAATGTAGTGAGCTGAAAACGGTCAGATGTATACACGAGTCTATGATAACTATTGAAGAAGTGAGTAAGGTCACCCCATAAAATGTGTCCTACATCAGATTTTAAAAAATCTAATTCTTTAATTTTCAACGCGTTTCACTGAAAGTACTAACATTGTTAAGGTTTGACCTATTGACCTAGTTTTTTTGA
Organism: Fragum fragum; assembly: GCA_946902895.1. Classification (NCBI taxonomy): domain Eukaryota; kingdom Metazoa; phylum Mollusca; class Bivalvia; order Cardiida; family Cardiidae; genus Fragum; species Fragum fragum. The sequence continues at coordinate 21,893,983 of OX336381.1, forward strand.
CCCAACGCCACCAAAATTTTAACTTGTTTCTTATTTTACATACACTTAATTGATGGATTGATTGAATGTTTAACGCCACATTTAACAGTATTTCAGTCATATCGCGGCGGCTGGAGCACCTAACAATTGATTCCTGGTATTTCTCACACCAGTACTACGATTACATCCTTTCCCAGCCTCCAGCTGCTATCCCACTTGGGTTTACGATTATCCATTCATTGGTGAGAGACAAATGTCGGAAATGGATATATGCCGCCGCCGGGGATCGAACCCAAGACATCCAATTAACTGAAACTTTAACAACAACAACAACAAAACAAATGTGGCGTCTGGAGTGCACACTCGATCTTTCTTAAGTTTAACTCACTTTTTGATCTAGTTTTGACCTCGTGCGACCTAAAATCTAACCTAAGATTTGATCTAGTGACTAAAATTTTGAGCCAATGTGATCCAATATTGAACTGTTCCTAGATTTCATATAAACAAACATTCATACCAAGTATCAATACCTTAAAAAATGTGGCCACTGGTCTGCACACAAGGTTTTGTGATATTTGTCCTAGTGCCATAGTTTATGACCTCACGTGACCCAATGACGAATTTGACGAGATCTCACGGAGACAAAGTTTTATGACATTTGAGCAAAAAGAAAATTGAGACCTTTAGAGGGCACTCAAGAAGTTGGTGCACGACAGACGACGGATGCAGCTAGGCCTCAAAAGCACACCTTTATCACGTAGCTAAAAACAACTACGAGAAGAACCTATAATATAATTTGTCCTCTGAATATTCATAGATACTGCTTTCAAGTAATTATTTGTTGAACCAGTCATCAAAAGAAAATAAAACTATGCTCAATTTTTACATGAATTTGTACTTTCCAAATAAATATGTCAAACCATGTCTCCTACGGTATCACCTGTTTTGAAAGAATCCTAATTATATTTGGAGAAATAAGTAATCTGCAATGACCGACCCATAAAAGCTGTTTCTCTCCTTGTGTATCATAAAACACTAATAAAAGAAGTCTATGATTACCTTGCCGACTAGTAGGCGGTTCAAAGGCGTTTGTAAATCCTCGGCCTTTGTCCCAGATTACATATATAATGATGCTATAACAGACAGTAATGATGAGTGCAGGAATAATAAAGGCAGTTAGAGCCACCAGAGTGATATAAACCTGAAAATAAAAAAAATGTTTACTACCGTCATACTGGGATCAACATCAATATCCCGAAATTTCACCTGAAAGTTCATCTGAGTACGCGGTGCTCTGGGTGAGCTATTGTGGTCGGTAATCGTCCGGCGTTCGTCAGTCCGTCCTTCCATCCACATGTCCGTCCGTCCGTCCGTTCACAATTACAAAAAAATATACTCCTCCTAAACTGACAATGAAATTTCAACCAAACGTCATAGAAATGACCCTTTGGCCATGACTTTCCAAATACTTCAAAGAACTGATATAATTGAAGAACTTTGGTTGCCATAGCAACCGAGTGAAAAAAAAAAACTTAGAAAATCTTCTTCTCCCAACCCATAAGGCATAGAGCTTTGATAATTGGTATAAATCATCACCTATTGAACCTCTACCAAAATATTTCAAAGAATTACCGTAGCTTTAAAAAAGATCTTTTCTGTGCGATACCTGATTTTTCCATAGAAATAAAGAGGAAATCTTTAAAAATCTTCTTCTACAAAAACATAAAGCATAGAGCTTTGATAATTGGTATAAATTATCATCTATTTACCCTCTACGAAAATACTTCAAAAAATTACCGTATACTGAAAATTAACCCTTTTCGTAATGAACCCTGATTTTACATAAAAAAGGAAATATTTAAAAAAATCTTCTTCTCCTTAACCATAAGGCCTAGAGCTTTGATATGAAGCATAAATCATCATCTATTGACCCTTTACCAAACTCTTTAAAGAATTACCGTACTCTGAAAATTAGGCCTTTTCTGTATGATCCCTTATTTTACATAGACATAAGAAGGGAAAGCTTTGAAAATCTTCTTCCCCCAACAATAAGACCCAGAGCTTTTATTTTATGTATGTATCATTGTCTATTGACCGTATACCAAAATACTTAAAAAAGAATTACTGTACTCTGAAAATGAGCCCTTTTAGGTACGATCCCTGATTTTACATAGAATTAAAAAGGATATATTTGAAAATCTGCTCCTCTAAAACCATAAGGCCTATAGCTTTAATATGTTGCATGTATCAATTTCTGTTGACCCTATACCAAAATACTTCAAAGAATTACCGTACAATGGAAATTAGCCCGTTTCTGTGAGATCCCCGATTCTTACCTATGAACAAAGAAGGAAATCTTTGCTTATCTTCTCCTCCCCAACCATGGGACCTACAGCAATATTTGGTGTGTATTGATATCTATTGACCCTCTACCAAAATAGTTCATATAATTACTGTATTCTAAAAATAACTAATTTTCTGTGCAATCAAAGATTTAAGAAAGAAACAAAGAAGGATATCTTTGAAAATCTTCTTCTCCTTAACCACTAGGCTTGGAGCTTTGGTATTTAGTATGCATCAATGCCCATTGAACTTCTACCAAAATACTTAAAGAATTATTGTATTCTTGAAACTAGCTCTAAATGGTAAGATCGTCAATATACCTAGGATTAAAAGAGAACAGCTTAAAAAAAATCTCCAAAAAAAAGTTAGTAGTAAGGATTTGATATTTCGTATGTATCATACAGTCTTGAACCATAATACTCAGGGGAGCGATAAGGGACCATCATGGTCCTCTTGTTTGTTTTGGGACAGAGTCTGGGTCTATTGCAGTTTTTTTAAGAGTAAACTTAGGGGAATAAGGACGCTTAGCTTGCATAGTTAAGTCGAAAATACATAGTTCTTTTAAACACCAATCCATTTTGTGCTCTTTCTCGAAGTTAAGAAGGAATATTTTGATATTTGAGGAAATTTCAACTTAAAAGCGTTTTTTTTCCAAAATAAATAAATAAATAAATAAATAGATGAATCAATAAATCAATGAAATAAAAGCGAGGAAGTACATTAAAGGCTCTATTGTTCTAAATTTCACCTTTTTCGGTCGATAAATTTCCAAATTTTACCTGAGAAATTTTTTGTTTTTAATACATTTGTCACAGAAAATCACCGTTCGTCAATATAAACCGACTGAGAAAGCAAAATCACGACAAGAAAAGTATTGGCGTTTCAGATAAGTTTCCCAATCTTGCTCGATTAAACTCCGGTTCTTTATGGGTAGCCAATAAAATTTTTTCACGTGATGTGTAATTTCTGATTGCATATAAAAAGCCTCCTTCTTTTTGACCGCTTTTCCTTGCTGAATCAGTCAGTAGAGACGGACCCCCGCTTGTTCGTTTTCCTGACAACTCAATTTCTTCTATGCTGTCAGTTTTCGAAAATTAACGCATCAATAGTATTACGTGACTGTGATGCGCTATTGGAGCTATCGGCCATCCGATTACCGGATATTTTATGTGGCCAATATGAATTAGTTTTGAGATCCGAAAATTTGAATTTTGAAATTTTCATTCAACAAAGCTTTTTATTGCGGGCTTGTGACCTATTCTTCAATCATTGATTGAGGGGTGCGTACCCCCCCCCCCCCCCCAACACACACGCAATTTAAACTACCCTTTTAGGATGCCTTTTGTGAGTAATATTGTCCCTGCGAGAGCCGTAGAGCCCCTTTTTGCCACGGAGGGAGGATGAAATATGTACATTGAATTTTGTAGAGATCCTAATCATCGACCTTGTAAAAAAGCTGAAAAATATAGCAATGTTTAAGAAATTTGTATCTTTTTTTGTAGGCGACTCTTTCAATACCACTCTTTTTAATCTTCGATTTTCGAATTCTCCTTTCGTAGAGAAAAAGAGAGAGAGAGAGAAAGAGAGAGAGAGAGAGAGAGAGAGAGAGAGAGAGAGAGAGAGATAGATAGAGAGAGAGAGAGAGAGAGAGAGAGAGAGAGAGAGAGAGAGAGAGAGAGAGAGAGAGAGAGAGAGAGAGAAAGGGAGCGAGCGAGAGAGAGAAAGAGAAAAAGAGACAGACAGATAGAGAGCGAGAGCGAGAGAGAGAGCGAGAGAGAGAGAGATAGACAGATAGAGAGAAATAGAGATATAGATAGAGATAGATAGAGAGAGAGAGAGGAGAGAGAGAGAGAGAGGGGAGAGAGAGAGAGAGAGAGCGCGCGCGCGAGCGAGCGAGCGAGCGAGCGAGCGAAAGAGAGAGATAGATAGATAGATAGATAGATAGATAGATAGATAGATAGTAAGATAGATAGATAGATAGATAGATAGATAGATAGATAGATAGATAGATAGATAGATAGATAGATAGAGAGAGAGAGAGAGAGAGAGAGAGAGAGAGAGAGAGAGAGAGAGAGAGAGATGGAGATGGAGAGAGAGATGAAATGGAGAGGAATCTTTCAACATCATCTCTAATATAAATGTAAAATTCGTTGTAATCTTTGACTGAATCGACGCTTAATACAAGGCGATGGTCACTAACAGATATTGTGTATCGATTTGAGACTTGATTTTAAGATGGTATGATTTTCATCCATTCTCATTACTTATGTTATTCATTGTTTGAAAATTGTTTAGCAGCCACTGCACACACCCAGTGATGGTGAAATATACAAGGAATCTGCTAAACAGCCAGTGCAATTGTCTACGCTTCCTTTCTAAATAGTCTAATTTTATCTTCCGGTCCCACTGTGTATGTAACTTTTTTATACTATGAATCGGAATACTTGTCAATGGCATACATGAAGTTGATTTAACAACGGGATCTGATTTACCTGCCAATGCCAACGTTGATGTAATGTTATTATGCAATGTGTCTGATTTTGTAGAAGAACTTCGTCAAACAGAAACAACGAAGGTGTTGCAAGTAAACAGGAAGTAACCCAGGCAGTGTACACCAGAGCCCTCATAGTGAATGCTAAAAGAATCAAAGCAACATAAACGTCAAATCATTTTATACGGATTTATTACATTAATCGAATTGGCATGTTTTTTTTTCGCAGATTACGGTACAATATGAGGAAAACTTTCTTTTCAGTGTTCAATTTCTATACAAAGTTCTTTAAATCAAGTAATGCTAGACTCGGAGTGATACTTATACTTGAGATGCCTTTAAAACAACCCTTCCAACAATGATATTTATGATCAGCAAGTATTACAAGCTTACTGAGTCAGATATATTGTTCTTCTTTTCTATTCCAGTCATCAAAGTTTTGACAGCTAGATTAAACCCGTCTAAATAGATCTAATACAAGGAATTGCGTAGTAACCGATTTGCTTTGACTTGGAAAAGACTAGAGTTTACAAAAGATCCCAAGCCAAGTATCATGAAGAAGAAAGGACTCTTTTCTCTCGTCAATTGACAAATACAACAGACGAATGTCATTATTTTTTTTTTAAATCATATAAAAGAAAAAACATCACCACCACAACCAACAACAAAAAGAAAATATATCATACCTTGTCTTGTGAACTTCATTGGTCTTGCAATGGCATCCACACGGTCTTTACTGAGTGACACCAACATAAAGGAGGAGGCATACACCACTATCTCCTGTCATAGATATATACTATATCGCATTTTATCGAAACAATTTAGAGAACAGACAATGTTGTTAATCACATTGTTTGTTTCTAACAATCGATAGCTTACATGCTAATGTCTTGGAAATGCTTAGATACCGTAAAAATAGGATTAATACGATTAATCGAGATGGCTGAAGTTTGATGTTACGCTATAAGAAGTTTAACCTTGTATCGCTCACTGTCGTGACTTTGTTGTTCCAGCCAGTCTATCTGACACATATTAAGTATTCTAGTTTCATCAGATCTAAAACCTGCATTATCTAAAGATAGACACAGTTAGAACTTAATCATGTGAAACTTCTGCGTCCATTAATTTGAATTTTGTCTTTTTGATATAATTAAAACAACCAACCCTCCTAATGAGGACATGCAACACTTTCTCTCTCTGGTGGATATTTTTACATTACTTTTTTGATATTCTAATTAATTAGTACCAAATTTAAAGTTATACGTAAGTAGCGGTTTAATTGGCGTAGGGGGCTGAATTGAAGGGATAGACATATTTTCCTTGTGGACTTTTCAGAACAAAAGGTTTTAATTACTTTGTACCAGAATTATTGTAAAGAGATGAGGAAAGTGGGGGGGGGGGTACTCTCAACTTGCTCCTACAAAATTGTATCTTCAAGAGAAAATACATGATTTCAATCCAGCCGGTCAATCACGCATCACCCTATTTTCCATTATCTATTATAGACTTTCCAGTGTCAGCTTCATTTTTAGGAGCTTCCCCCAAAATGGTATTTATGACAGACACGCATTTAAATTGTAAATGTGATAGTATAATTATCAAAAAATAACTTGACATAACATTCTTAAATATGGAGAGGTTATTTATATTGAGCAGGTAGTTCTTTTGCAACAATTATTTCTGAATTATTGAAAATAAAGGGTGTGGAAGCAGTAAAGATTTTAATTGTGAAAATTTGAGATATAATTCGTATAATCTATTCTGAAAAATGAAAAGGAGAGAATGTTTGCGAATAGCTATTCCTCCATTTCCTTTGAGGTTTTACAAGGCATAATTTTGAAATAAAAACAAGCATATTTCATTTGAACTTTGATTATGATTCGTTATAATTCTAATTCGCGTCGACAAAAAATTACAGAACATATACGTTTATTATGGGGGAAGTAATTCATATGTATATAACTATTTTCTCCCGATTTTTTTTCTCTCCAAAATGTATCAAAGTGTCTTTAAATTAAGAGACATCGTACTTCCTCTATTGGGAGACTATTGTACATATATATGTACGTATATATGTTTTACCTGTAAAAATCGTATCATTTTACATAATAAATGACCTCCATACCACTGCACCAAACTCTTCTCCGCAATATCGACAGTCACGTGGAAAAAACCAACAGCCAGGTCTGAACAAAAAAATCAGCAAGCACTTTATGTACATATAATATATGCCACAGTTCTTCAGTTATTCAAATGACTCTTTGTGGTCTGTCATTTTATATCACATGGGAACAAAATCTTCTGATATTTTTGGTCTTTTCAGACTTTTGATACACTTGTTTGAAATTTGCTAAACCCCTAATCACGGGAAATACGCTTTGATAAAGCATATGTTCGCCGCTGCGATAGCTAGAGACACTATTCGTGATATCTAGAGCCATTTATCCTTAATAGTCAGAGTCTATCCTTGTTAGCTACAAAGACTTTACTTACAATAGCTAGACAAATTTTACCTGTGACCGCTGAACACATTTTCCAGTGATGTCAATAGGCAATACCCATGCTAGCTAGAGACATTTCACCTAGGAGAACAATAGCCAAAAACGTTTTAGCTAGAGACGTTTTACCTGCGATGTCAATAGGCAGAACCGCTGTTAGCTTGCCATTTTTCCTGCGTATGAAATGGTCAGAACAGCTATTAGCCAGAATTTTTACCTGTGATGGCAATAGGCTGTGCAGTTGTAAGCTAGAAAATTTACCTGTGATGGAAATAGGCAGTACTGTTGTTAGCTAGAGACATTCTACCTGCGGGGCAATAGGCAGTGTCGTTGTTAGCTAGATATTTTACCTGCGACGGCAATAGGCAGTACAACTGCTAGCTAGAAATTTTACATCCGACGGCAATAAGCAGTACAGCCGTTAGCTAGAAATTTTACCTGCGACAGCTATAGGCTGAACAGTTGTTAGCTAGAAATTTAACTGCGACGGCATTGTTAGCTACACATTTTACCTGCGTCGGCAATATTGTTAGATAGAGACATTTTAGGTGCGATGGCAATGTGTAATACCGTTTTTAGCTAGAAACATTTTACCTGCGATGGCTAGGTTCATTATGAAAAAGTTCATCCTTGTCTTCTTGCCAGTGTCTGACAGCCCCACAGCTAGCAGCACACAGCTGTTTCCCAACACAATAAACACAAACAACATGATCACGATAACCAGTTGGGGAACCTGAAATGAATTAGAAAATACATAAATGTCGGTTTTAAAGGTCACTTTTGGTCTATACAATTATATGATTAGACAATATTTTAGTAATTAACAGCGCCAGTCCGTCAATTGGCCAATGGATATGTCAATTGAAGAATCTATCGACCAATCAAATCATTCATTTGGAACGAAAGTGAACTTATAACTCCGACATTGGCCGACAACTATGTGAAGCTTTTTAGTTAGGTTGGCGACTTAAGAGTCGTAACTACAGCTTGACCAACAATTTCACTCTTGCTCATACATTTTGTAAAATGATACCGTTTAAAATTGGAGTGACACTTCCTATCGGAGCCAATGGGAAGTTCAAGCGATGTCAGGGGACCTGGCCCGCGATCCGTCAATTGGTAAGTAGCTAACTGCTGCCATTTACGCCGACATAGCCGTTTGTCTATAAACGTGTTTATCGAAGGACATTAGTTTGCAATATTTCCCTAGGATTTTACATTTGGACTGCGCCTGTCGAATTTTTTTTAAGAACGGACCCAAATACTCCAGTTCTGCACCGATCAAATTATTTCATTTGTTAATCGGCAATTTGAATACAACGGGGATTCCCAAAATAATAAATTCAATCAGAGAATACAGACAAGGGTTCCTCAAATTCACAGAGCTATTAGGTAGGATCTAGAGAAATCCTTTAGGTAATATTATCTGAAACAAAATTAAACAAAGGTTTCAGATATAGATACTTGTTGCTTTATTGGTAGTGTGAGTAAATTCTTCTGATCTAATTTCTTTCTGTCATTTGGTAAGAAAGTTTTGAAGGAAACTGTATGGTGTCAACACTATAATCGTTATTTCGAGACAACAACTTTTTCGACAACAAAACCAAATGCTCCTTAACCGCTGTCATGCCAAATAAAATCCTTACTCGTAATTGCATTGAAATTTAAGGGCTGAAAGCACTGTAATGCCTGATATCGAGGTTGATTATTTTTTGTTGATTAATCATATTTCGAACTCTGTAATTAAAATGCCAAGAAGTGGGTTTAGACTAAGATTAGACTGCACGTATGTGCAGGCTGATCTAAGTCTATACCTCCTGCCAAAGCAGGAATATTCCGGGTTCAGCATGACAAGGGTCAAGTATTATCAGATTTAGAATAAAGAAGTTCAACAGATGAATGGTGATGTCGAGCCATACCCATGAAATACACGATCTTAGGGGAAAAATCAAAATCTGAAACAGGGAAGATTTTAAATCTGTCTAATAGACGGAATGAGGTAATGTTTCTTAAAGTACAGGGTATCAAATAACTAAATTGTTTGTGTTTATCACCTGTTTGAACAATCTTTCGGTTATATCACGGCAAAATTCACTTATCCATATCAATCCTTGTCATAAACGGTACGAAGTTGGGGCATTGAAATCTCCTGCCAAAGGTTATACCCACGTTACCAGGGACCGGGATTCGAACCAGAAACCCCCACACTTCTCAGATCATGAGTTCGCCACCCTAACATTCGAACATCGCAGGCTTTTTGGCATCTGGCCTTTAGAAGATTTTCTAAATTTTCAATGTTTATTCTACAGCACATAATGTATTTCTTTTAGATTTCAACTTTAATTGACCGCTGCTTTATTACGCCTCAATTCTCAATATTAATGTTATTAAATTCCCAAATGGAACATTTTTTCTCAAACATTCCGCAATAAGGTAAATAATTTTCATTTTGATATACACAGATAATAAAATATAAACTAAATACGAGAGGAGAAGGGGATAGAAGGAAACAACTAATTACGTAGGACCGATATTGTCATAAGTTTCTCTCGTAAATCACTGGAAGACCTGTCCCATTCCAACCATGACATATAGTTGTTTATTTGTCATTGTTCTGCTAAAGCAAGTGGGCAAAAAATATATCAGTGGCTTAAATGACAATTTTCCCTTTTCTAAATGGTGCGTTTAAAAGAGTAAATCCATATGAAAAATCGCGATATTTAAAACCTGGTATTTGAACAGAAATTTGCCCCCCCCCCAAGTATGTTTTGTTAAATACGAGACAAGTCACTTACAAAATTGGCTTCGTATAACAGTTTGTTTTGTTTGATACGAGAGAAGTCACTAACAAAAAATTGGCTTCAAAAAACAGAATGTTTTGTTTAATATCAGACTAGTCACTAACAAAAATTGGCTTCATATAATAGTTTGTTTTGTTCATTATAAGACTAGTAACTAACAAAAATTGGCTTCATATAACAGTTTGTTTTGTTTTAATATGAAACTAGTCACCCATGGAAATCGGCTTTGTATAACAGTATGTTTTGTCTAATACTAGATTAGTCACTAACAAAAATGGCTTCATACAACTGCCAGTTTTGTTTAATAAGAGACAAGTCACTAACGGACATTGGTTTCATATAACAGTAAGTTTTATAATGAGTTTATTCACTAACGGAAAAAGGCTTCATGTTTTGTTTATTATGAGACTTTTTACTAACAAAAATTGGCTTAATATAACGGTTTTTTGTTAAATATGAGACTTGTTACTAGCAAAAATTGGCTTCATAAAAAAGTAAGTTTTCTTAAAAAGGAGTCTTGTCACTAACTAAAATGCCTTCATATAATAGTATGTTTTGTTTAATATGAGACTTGTCACTTAGGGCAATTGGCTTCAGGTAACAGTATGCTCTGTTTAATACCAGACTAGTCTCTAAGGAAAATTTACTTCATATATAACAGTAAGTTTTGTTAAATACACGACTAGTCATTAACAAAGAAATTGCTTCATATAACAGTGTGTTTTGTTTATTATGGGACTAGTCACTAATAGTTAATGTAGCCATATGATGATGTCACTAGATATTAGACAAACTATTATTTTCAAGTCATTGTGTTGTGTCTGGTTTTGTTTCCCTTCCTTCGAACTGTAATGAAATATTATTAACCAACAAAAATGTTCAGCGATTTTTATATCGCAATTATAAAAGTTGAATTTCCCCCAGAAAAATGACTAGTTTTAAAAGTAAAAAGTTGTGAACCAAGGTTTTATTTCAACATTCAAAGCAACATTAAAAAAAAAATACTTTGAGAACACATGATCTATCACATATAAATAGAGTCAAGAGATACCCTAAAACATTTTACTTGAATACAATCTGAGCCATATATGTTTCTGTGTTTCTAGGAAATTAACCTTTTCCTATTCAATCCCTGTTTTTTACGTCCCTGTGGTTTTATGATTGAGAAAATATTGTAGAAAAAGAAGAAATTACTTGTAACAAGCAATTTCTTCTTTTTTCACAATATTTTGTACCTACTGATTGCTTTTTTTAAAAAAAAATAACTCAACCTATATTCCGTCTGCAAAACCTTTAAATTTGGACAGGTATAACATTGTGCAAAACAAAAAAGATTTAAAGAAAATCCAAAAATACCCAACGAACAATTAGAGTCACCTCATCGAGGCCTATTAAAATTTCATTTTCAAGTCAGAAACGTGATAACAGAGACAAGAATCATTAACCTGAAAAATACCGATCTTAGTCAGCTTGGCGATCTGTGCAGGCGAGATAAATGGCAGTCAGCGCAGGATGACCATATGACGATCTTCCCGGGTTGATCAGATTCCCAGATTGACTGCAAAAATTGATCATTAGAATATAAACACAGGCTGATCATTTTGTGGTCTGCACATGTTAACCACTGGCTATCTGCGCAGGTTGATCACGAGGTTGTCTGCACAGGTTAATCACAAGGTTGTCTGCAAATACATGTCACGAGGTGGTCTATACAGGTAGATCACAAGACTGTCGTCACAGGCTGTGATTACGTGGCTGTCTTCACAGGTGATCACAAGGCTGTCTGGACAAGCTTATCACGAGTCTATTCGCACAGGCTGATTATGAGGCCATTGGCACAGGCTAATTAAGTAGCTATCTTCACAGGTTGTAATTACTTGTCTTCACAGGCTGATCACGAAGCTGCCTGCAGGAGCTGATCGCGTAGCGACCTATGCTGGCTGATCAATACGCTTTCTGTGCAGGCTGATCATGACATTGTTCGGAGAGGCTGATAATTGGGCGGTTTGAACATGCTGGTCTCAAGAGTGTCTACACAGGCTTGTCACGAGGCCGTCTGCACAAAATGATGAAACGGCGGTCTGCACAGATTAATCATGAGGCGGTCTGCAAAGAATTTATCGACTTTGTTTACGCAAGCTCATAACGAGGCTGTTTCAAAGGATGATCAAGTCGCGTTCTACAAAGGTTAATCACGAGGCTGTGTGAAAGATTGATCACGAAACTGTCTGCACAGAAATATAACGTGGCGGTCTGCATAGGCTGATCACGAGGCTGTCTGTACAGGCTGATCACGAGGCTGTTTGAAAAGACTGACCTCGAGGATGTCTGGGTAGGCTGACCAATTAGCTATCCGAACAGGCTGATCACGAGACTCTTGGGCAAGCTGACAATAAGGCGGTCTGTGCAAGACGATCGCGTTACTATTTGCGCAGTCTTTTAACTATACGTTTTGCGCAGGCTAATCAGGATTGAATCTTTGATTTTTGGATGATTATCTGTTGATGAATGTTTATTGATCGCGATGCGTTAGCAAATGCTGATCCCGAAGCTATTTGCACACGTTGATCACGAGCTCCTTTGCACAGGCTGACAACGAGGCGGTCTACGCGGGATGATCACGTTGCTGCGTTCAAGGGTTGGTCACAAGGCTGTCTGCAAAAGTTTATAGGGAGGGCGTCTACACAGGCTTATCACATGGTTCTGTGTTCGGGCTTATTATATAGCGATCTGTGTAAGCTTATTTCATGGCAGTCTATGTAAGCTGATTACTTGGCAGTCTATGTAAGCTGATTACTTGGCGGTCTGTGTAAGCTGATCGCGAACGGCTTGTACAAGTTGATCACTTGGCGGTCTGTGCCGGCTGATTTGCAGAGTCTTATCAACTGGCGGACTGCGTGGGCTGGTAGTATTGCGATTTGCTATTGTTCAGTGCCTATTGATCACGAGTCGTTCAGCACAGGCTAATCCAGCAACTGTTTGCAAGGTTGGTTACGAGACTATCTGCACAGGCTGATCACTGGGCTGTTTGAACAGGCTGACAGCGAGGGTGTTTGTAAAGGCTGATCATGTTGCTGTCTGCACATGCTTTAATACATGGCGACCGGTGCAAGCTGATCACGTGGCAGTCTATGTAGGCTGATCAGGTGGCAGTCTGTATATGCTGATCACATGGCAGTCTGTGTATGCTGATCACGTTGCAGTCTGCGTATGCTGATCACGTGGCAAACTGTGTATGCTGATCACGTGGCAGTCTGTGTATGATGCTGATCACGTGTCAGTCATTGTTAGGCTGATCACGGGGCGGTCTATGTATGATGCTGATCACGTGGCGGTCTGTGTATGATGCTGGCCACGTGGCAATTTTTTAAGGCTGACTACACAAATCAAGGACCTCCATAAATTGCAGGACATTTTTGTAAAACTTAGTCGATTTAAAACCTCACCGACAGGGGATGTATATTACGTTGATAATCATATGATAACTCATCTCACTAATCTACAGAATTTTCTTGTTTATTTGTCTGTGTTCTATTGTAGCACGTGGGTGTTATATAGCACTTGCTTATTATGAGGCATAAATGTTTCATTATTTCTGGGGTCTCTGGAGGAAAATTTTGATCTTATTCGCGGCCAGGAATGATAGATGTAGCTCAATTAAAGGTGTCCCAAGAAAGCCTAGTGATCAGTTAAAGTCTAATTGTCAAGCATGAAGATAGAAGTTCTTTGATTTGTCTTTCAGGAAAGCGTGTAATATATCGAAACGGGTAGAAATTTTCGGTATGTCTTTTTCTGAAAGTTCGATTGTCATTATTACGTAACTATTTTTCAGCATCGACGCTGATAAGCAGTGCTGAATAATCGTACTATTTGTACAAATTAATTCTCGGATGGTCAATTTTTGCTTCATTTTTTCACAAATATAAGTCTGTATAAAAAAGGATGCATGCTTCTGCGAGTGAGAAAATTTCTCATCAAAAGGAATCCCGGATTTTCGTTACAGCTGTTTACAAACATCTCTATAATTAATTTCAGAAAAGGTCACAAGTTCGCCATGAAAAGCTTTGCTTAACAGAAAAATAATGATCAAAATTATTTGAAATTGCCAACATAAAATAATTTTGAAATTTAAAACAATGCAGTCACAAATATTGTATTTAAAAGGTTTATTTGTAAACAAGTGGGTGCCGCGACCATAGGGCAGTGATGGCGCGTAGGATTCCTTCTCATGGGTCCCGAGTTCGATTCCCGGTCGCGAGAAATATCCCGTTCAACGTTAGTCTCTCGCCAAAGTGTGGATAATCGTAAACCTAAGTGGGTTGCGAAAGAAAGGATGTAGTGGTAGCACTCTTGTGAGTTATACAAGGAATCCACGATTAGATGATCCATCCGCTTGATTTATTGAAATAATAATGGAAGTGGCGTAAAACCCATTCAATCAATCATACAATCAGTGAGCAAGTGCCATTTTAACCCCGGTGAAGTATATCACGTGTACAGTTCAGCCAACCGAGACTGACAGTGACAAAAGCTTGTGTTTATTTGTTTTAACCAATCAAATCTCTGTATATATTTCATTATTGGCAATAATGAAAGCACGTGACTTTCAGTCTTGTACTAGTTGTTTGACCTTGATCTCATCGGAATGTTTTCCTGGCACGAAAGACATATCACATGATGTCATGGGGGAAACCTAACTAACTATATTTATTCGTTGGGGGAATAGTAAGGATGTAATGGTAGAACTAGTGCGAGATATACTAGGAATCCATTATTGGGTGCTCCAGCCGCCGCGATATGACTGAAAAGTGTTAAAAGTGGCGTTAAAAAAGAATGAAAAAGATCATATCAAATCACACATTTGACCTTAGCGTTTTTCTTATTTCAAATCATCTCGATACGAGCGATCCTGTCCCTTGATTCAGAAAAGACATGCTGTTTTTCTGAGTATTTTAAGCTTACAACACCGAAGCTTTTTATCGTCATCGATACGCTGAACGTGACTTTTCATAGCCTACAATTCGTCCAGAAAATACTTTGTCCAAACTGACGGGTTTGATTTTTAGCTGTTCATTTCTATTTTGTTTGAGACACTGTATGTCTGATTGACACTATTCATATTTTCTTCTTACTAAATGTCATATACGACCGTATTTAGGTGTGGATCACACAACGTAAAATTCAAATCACCTTTTCCGTATGACTTTGTCAGACTGAGAATGTTTTTGATATAATCATAGGAACGAATTTCCACAAAAGAAGTTAATGAATGTATATATCGGTCATGTTCTCACCTCTTCTAGTATTTCTTCCTACGTTTCAATTTAAAATGTCTTGGAAAGCCCCAAAAAACTTTATTTATACTAATTCTTTATCATTCGTGTGTGCAACCGCAATGACTTAAGATAAGAAAGACGATTTTGGTGGAGACCGTTGAACCTCCTGTATTTTGCCCACCAAGGCAAGATTATACTCCTTTGGCGGAAATTTATACCTAGAACCATTAGATATATCGTGCATAGTATTGTTGACATATGGTGTAAGTGGAAAACTCCCATGGTCACTAGAAAATAGCTGTTTGAAACAAGTCTAAAAGTCATCAATGTTATCTGGTACATTTGGTAGCTGTTTACGCTACTCTAGGGTTATTTTAGAAAATGACCACTAAATGGTCTTTGGGCGAGCCAAAGGAGTTATTGCCTTTAATTTAGGTATCGGTGTCAATTTTGTACTGTAAAACCGCTATCTATCTATAACTGCTATTATTGAAAATTGCTCATTATGTCAGTCAACAGCATTCAAATTTGTCATGGTCAATTTATCAAAAATAAGAAAAAAAAAAAAATTTTGACTGCTGTTTAGCAGGTTATAGTGAAAACTGTAGCTCTGATATATTTGAAAATGTGAAAACGAGACCGTTTTCAAATTCGAGAATAAGGATCACGACTTTTAAAAAGTGCTAAGCGGCGGCACATATCCTTTCCGATATTTGTCTCTCACCAATGCTTATACAATCGTAAACCTAAGTGGGAACCTGGAGGCTAGGAAAGGATGTAATGATAGTACTGGAGTGAGAAATACCAGGAATCCATTGTTAGACGCCGAGATATGACTGAAAATTGTTAAAAGCGACGTTAAACTCCATTCAAACAAACAAACAAACAAAAGTGCTAAGAGTTTCGGCTGAACCAGTAGTTCAAGGTAGTAGTTATGCAGGTTTGGGCAGTCTGTGAAATTTTTTTATTGAAAGGAATGAATAGACGCCAAGATAGTGAAGAAAGTAGCTGGAAGGGTGGCATTTTTTACTTATTAGACGAACTTTAGATTGTTTTTACTGTCCAGATATCATTAGTTTGTTGGCCATCATTTCCAATTTGGCCTGTGCGGCAACTCGCGACAGGCAACAATTGCCCAAATACGATCGCTTATTGTTTACCGGGCCGCATATCGAAGAGCCTTGAGTTTTGTCCCTTTTATAGAGTTATGTATGATATGTTGTAAAATTTAACTAGTTTTACAACCTATATCGACAAAAGAACAGAATGTTTATTCTGTTGTAGATTGTTGGTTGATAGAATAGTTTTGTGCAACATTCGAATATTAAGCTTGGCGACAAAGGAGAGAGACATAAAACCAGGGTGATTGTTAAAGCAAGTGATAATTCAAGATGAAAAAAAATCGTCTTATACAAAAACAGTATGTGTAGTCTAATACTCGCCCACATTGAATTCGTCAAATTTCGGTTAACTTTGAATTGTTCGGTACATTTTGATAACGGACTGATAGTCCTATATACGCTATATTTTTGAAGCCAAGTTTCAAAGTAGACAACACGAAGCCTGTAGCTTGAACACAATGCTTAACCTAGCTGTTACCCCAACTTATCCAATATCAAATATAGCTTTCTAGCTATATGACTCCATAACGACGTGATTTGTTTGTTGTTAAAGATACAAACATTGTGGAAAACACATACAAAATCAATTCCCAAAATATATAATCTAGAGTACACAGAAAATGACACACAATTGACACCATACGCTGTTACATTGCAAAAACAAACATTTCGGTATTTCATCGGAGCAAATAGCAGATATTCTATTATACTGATCTTTTTTCAGATTTTTAAATGAAGATCGACTGCTTTTAACACACAATAAAAAACAATTTCTTGCTGTAATGGTTACATGATACAAATTGATAAATGCTTATTATGCGACTGTGTTTCATTCCGTTTTTCGGTTTTCGGTGATTAATGCTTTCACACAACAAACCCATTATCTTTTCTTCCCAATCGCTTTCTAATTCTAACTTAAAGGAATATCATCCATCAAACCCATGTCTATCTTAACCCTTTCCTATTTTTCAAAATTTTAGATCTGTCAAATTCAAAGGATTTGCAGACAAAGAATTGAAGTTGATTTGATTTGAAAAAAAAAAAAAAATCTTTCAGTTAGGTAGAAAAAATTGTGGAAAATAAGAAATTGCTTGTCACTAGCAATTTCTTCTTTTTTTTTTACAATATTTCCCGAATTATAAAATCCTAGGGCCGTAAAAACCAGGAATCGAACTGAAAAATGGTTAACAAACACCCAAAAAAGTAGAATGAGAGAAAAGTAATTGTATGTCATTAGAGGCATTGTTCAACTAAAGCCTAAAGCAATTTCGGAAGTTCTTCTAAACACGAAAAGTATATATAAGCTGATATTGATTTAGGAGTTCGACATCATATTTTCTAAATAGCGTCAACAAAACGGTCGTTAAAAAGTCGCTTGTCTTGCGTGTTCCACATATTTGTTACAACAATTAATACAAATAAAAATGTCAATAGCTGTCTGAATCTTACACTTTAACCCGTTCCCGTTTTACAAAATTTTAAAGAAGTTGCAGGCAACAATTAAAAGTGGGTGCAAATTGAAAATTAACCAACCAACAGGTTAGAAAATATTGTATTACAAGAAATTTCTTCTTTTCCCACAATATTTTCTAAAGAATAAAATCACAGTGACGTAAAAACAAATGATTGTACAGGAAAGGGTTAAGCAAGCTGAAGTTATTGTTACTATGAATTGCAGCTTTCTTCATTAATACTTATCCTAGCACAAGTCCTAATGTCTAGAGATATTATAGTTTCTGAGACACAATAATGTATTTCAGGACAACATGTTGAACTGTAGGGAGGACGGCCGGTCAAAGGTCATAACCATATATCTTCCATATATCAGATAAATACAAACAAAATCAAACCGATATTTGTTGAAGAAATACCCTTCAGAAATATTTGGGAATGGATCCATCCGTTGACTGTTTATTCTATCATCATGATATTAAACGCGGGTTATCTTGTGATGAGAAAATACTCATGAGATTTCTTTATAAACGAAAAGAGTGACGGTTTGCTGATAATTTATCAAAATTTAAAATTTAATGGTAAGATTTACTTATTATTTATGGAGTCACTCAGTACGATTTTTGTGTGAGAGAAGTATATCGTAAACTAGAACTCGTCTATAAAAAAGGCGAGGACCATTCTTACTGAGTTCGTGATGTTCAATGAATTAATTTATGAAAAACCTTTAGAATGTTACTTTTAATTACATTTAGGTTGTTTTCTGTGCGAACTTAAGATCAACAATGATCAAAGTCGCGCCAACTTCAGTGGTAATCAGACAGGATAGTTTGTCTGAGATACCAGTTGATATAAACATAAGCTAGAAGTAGCTGATTGAAGTGACCTGACCCTGACCTGTAGGCTAAATATAGAACTAAGATTATGAACACAAGCCCGACTATATTTAATGCCATCAAGAAAAACAAGGGAAAACTTCATGCACAAGCATACAATATAGTTGCGTGCTCAGAACAGAATTATAAGAGACTGTTCAATGAGTAAAATATTTGACAATACTTTTCATTTTCGCTAAAATAATATTTCTTATAAAACTTACATAAGAGAAGGAGATACTTAATTAAACACCCCCTGCCCCCATCTGAATGTTTCTAAGATTTAAACAGACTTAATGACTGCTTGTTAAAACAAATAAAAAGAGCAAAGGAATCCATATTGCTGTTTTCTTTTTTCAAACTACACTAACACATATTTATACTCTATATAAAGGCGACAACATGGAATATTCAAGTATTAATACACCATGCCGGAGCGCTCTATCATGTTGACAACGTTACCTATCGGTAAATACGAATCTCTTTATGGACAAAACTAAAAAAAGTCTGTGTTTTCTTAAACGGTATTACAAAACTAACTGCTTCAATTTGATCATGTTCTATGATAAATTTGTTTTCCAACCGTCATTTATGTATGTAAACCCATTCCCATACGACAAAATTTTAGAATGGTATAATTCGAAAAGAGTTACAGACGATATTATACTTTTTATGAATGTTTAAATGCTGTCACTTTTCTGAGAAGAAAACATTGTCGAAAATGAAGTAAATGCTTGTTACAAGCAATTTCTTCATTTTCCACAATGTTTTCCTTAGCTTTTTTCTCGAGGGGCTTAAAAAGCAGAAATTGTGTGCAAACGGGTTAACTATTATGTCAGGATACTAAGGCATATTTGTTACATTAGTTTCATTTTTTTCTTCGCCTTCAATATAAAGAATAGTACTACATGATCAAACTAACGAACTCTGTTCAATTAATTACGGGCAAATGAGACTGCGTATAATCAGTATAAATGATGTTTGTGCGGTTACAAAAAGGTAATGAAAGACTGGTGTCATGAATTAATTCCTCATGTCTTGACAACGTCTTGAAATTTGAACCGCAGTTGTTTCGAATGATACTGAAATCAATTTTGATTTGTAATACCGAAATGAGATGTGTATGTGAAACAATATTGACTCTTAAAATCAGAGTGTCGGAGGTATGTATGTGTGTATTTCTGACGATCTTGCTTTAGCAATTGGTGTATATCGCCAACTGACC
Organism: Fragum fragum; assembly: GCA_946902895.1. Lineage (NCBI taxonomy): Eukaryota > Metazoa > Mollusca > Bivalvia > Cardiida > Cardiidae > Fragum > Fragum fragum. The sequence continues at coordinate 21,914,044 of OX336381.1, forward strand.
TCCGATAGGAAGATCGACTTCGATATAAACGCATTCCCACACGAAAAATTTTTACACTGGTCTGAATTGTAAGAAGCTGCAGCCGATAATTTCAATTTGATGAAATTTAAATAGTTTTCGTCTTTTTCCATAGGAAACACTGTGAATAAAGGAATTGCTTGGTACAAGCAATTTCTTTAATTTCCACAATGTTTCCAAAGCTTTTTACTTGAGGGTTGTAAAAAGAATTGTGATTGGAATGGGTTCAATTAAGTTAATATCCATAACATATAACAAAAAACATAAAACAAATTACAAATGAGCTGTACCTATGACACATCGACGCAAAACCAGCAAAAATATTTTACATACGTAGATGTCGAAGGTTAAGGTTCACTTCCTGTCTAAATGAATGAGGTAATTTACATATCAAAATTTCACTATAACTGCATGGACATAGTCGAAATAAATACAATATGATAAAAAGCGGATTGAAATTCTTTCAAGACTAAGAGCCTTCAGAATTACTGCATGAAAAATTTCAGAAATGGATAACGAAATACCAAAATGATTGGTGTTCGCAGAGAAACTTTAATGCGTTGGATAACCTAAGAAAGTCATTATACCTTTTTTTTTAAAAAAATAATTTAAGTTTCTATACTGAATGGAATACAACTTAATTTATAAGACTTTGAGGGCTCCGAATTAAACAAAACTTACATTTCTGTATTAAAAGCCTGAACAAGATAGCACACTTAAGCCTTTAATCTACATGTATTAAAGAGCCGCTAGAGCTATCATCTGTTTCATAACGTCTTTCTAATAGTTGGAAAATAAATATGCAATTCTCTACGCACACTATCTGCGTGTCAATGATACGAGAGCCGTCATAGAGCAGTCAGACTCCCGATCTTTAATCATTGGATGTCATGGGAGGCTAGGAAAAGATGTAATAGTAGTACTGGTATGAGAAATACCAGGAAACCATTGTTAGGTGCTCCAGCCGCCGCGATATGACTGAAATACTGTTTAAAGTGGCGTTAAACATCAATCAATCAATCAATTAATCAATCAATCAATCAATCAATCAAGGATACTAGGATCAATTCTACTTTGATTTTTTCAGTAGCCTATATTATAAAGATACCATTTGCATTAATCATCTTGACGAGAAGAGAATGTATGAAAAATTGTAAGATATAAGATCTCGTTTTAGCAAGCCAAGATTTTATTAGACATGCATTTTCTGACAAAGCATACCTTTCTACATGAGAACATAAGACATTTTGGCCTCGATCAGGCTTATAAAAATACTGTAGATATTGAACCATATCTCATGTAGCGTTGAAATTGAATGACATTTCCTTCAAACCCACCCATTTAAGCTATTTCTTTCTTTTACAGATTTTCCACCATGTCAATTTTAATACATGTGTCTTTCATATTTTTTCATCTTTCGTGTTTAAAGGAAACGGCACAGACTTATCACAGCCTTTAATGAACGCTCTAATGATATGGATCGACTCACAGTTTTCTTAAGACGACCAGAGAAAGATCTAAATTGACGGCTCGCTGGTCAAGCCCACTGAGATCAATAGAAAGGTCCACTTCGATATAAACGGTGTTTAAAAAAAAAAAAAAAAAAAAAAAAATAGACGTTACAGGTATTTAAAAAGAAAAAAGAAGAAGATTTTTTTTTAAAAGAATTACAAATTTGAACGGTAATAGGTTTGTGCATACTTTAAAAAAGACGTCACAGGTATTTGATTAAAAGAAGAAAAAAGAAAAAAAATGAGAAGAATTACAAAGAAGAAAGAAAATAATGTAGACCAAATGTGTATTACTGAAAACGAGATGAAGAGATTTTTATTGTTATGAACCGAAAAAACTAATCACACTGTACGAATAAGCGAAGCGGATTAATACATAAGTGTAGTTAGGTTTTTCGGTTCATACCTCTATGAAACCAAAAAAATCTTCTCTTCATTTCTTATAGTTTAATAGCATCGAGCGAAAAAAGCAGAATCTGCACGTATTTTGAAACTTTTTTTTGGAACTTTTTAATGCGGGAGCAAACAAAATGGCAGGCTGCTCAAAAGTTTGTTCATGGAGGTATAAAATTTTTTTTCCAACCAATCAGAACGCCCGTTTTTGATTGACGAAACTAAAAAAATAATTTTTCTTTGAAAATGACGGCTATTTCTCTCTGAAAAATTAAACGAGCGGTACTGTACATATATAATACCAAATTAGATTATATCAATTACTCTTAAAGATCTATAGTAGATATATTCCCGTTAACTGCGGCCGTATTTCTTTCAGTAGCATTTTGCCTAAAGATATAATAGTCATTTTATTGAGTTATACCATTTCTTTGATCCAGTAGACGATCGGCTATAATATATATGACATAAAATAAATGCTTTTTTTACTTGAAGATAGAAAAGGTGCGGAGGGGAATTCAGTTACAAAGAAAACTAGTTCAAATGGGAATCTAATATTTCTTATAATAATCATTCATCGGAAAATATAAAATTTTCTCTCAAGATTTAAAGTCAATGAAAATGTCATAATTGTGAACATGAGTTTGTCGACACGTTACCATGGTTCCCCAGTAAAGCGTGTTTTTATTTTTTACTTTAACCAGGATACGAATTATTAAAGTGTGGTTCTTTTCACTACAATACATTAATTTCCTGCAAAGACTGCTTTAAGCCAGAATGTAAAGTTCTAATAATGACTTAAAGCTGAAATGATGAATTCTTCCATCCCTTTATATCAATTAAAAAAGCTTCATAGAAGAAAAAAAGTTTGTATATATGTTCGATGGTTAAAATGCTTTAAGCTCTTACAACTACTTTAGCCGCCGTCATAGCGCAGTTGGTAGCGCGTCGGACGGTCAATCTAGAAGTCCATGGGTTCGATCCCCGACGGCGGCACTCATTCTTTCCGATTATTTGTCTCTCACAAATGGGTCGATAATCGAAGACCCATGTTGGATAGCAGCTGTAGGCTAGGAAAGGATGTAATGGTAGTTCTTGTGTGAGAAATACTAGGATTCCATTGTTAGGTGCTCCAGCCGCCGCGATATAACTGAAAGATTGTTGAAAGCGGCGTAAAACCCCATTCAAACAAACAAACAAACAAATTACAACTTCTCTAAAGTCTTTTTATGTCCCAAATATATCGAAAGATGGATACTTTTTTATTGAATGGGGTTTTTCGCCACTTTTTAACAGTATTTCAGTCATATCGCGGCGGCTAGAGCACTTAACAATTGATTCCTGGTATTTTTCACACCAGTATTACCACTATACATCCTTTACTAGCCTCCAGCTGCTATCCCACTTAAGTTTACGATTATCCACCCATTGGTGAGAAACAAATGTCGGATAGAATATGCGTCTACGCCGAGGATCGAACCCATGGCATCCCATGATTGAACATTGGAAGTCTGGTGCGCTCCGACTGCGCTATGACGGCGGCTAAAGACGAATGCATATTAGCTTTTGTTCTTCTCTTCGTCTGTCCGATAAAATCCCGAAAACAACAATTGATAGTTTTTTACTTTATAATTTTTCAAGTTACAAAACCTTCATGCGTAATGTAAGTATCTGTCCTCAACACTAATGAACTAAGGTCCATTTGTCTGAAGTTGAGGTAATATTGCATGATTTATTTTGAAACCGTTTTCTGTAAGCCCGGCCCAAAACTTAGCACTCCCCCGATTCATTTTAAACAAGATATGTTACTTAAATTTAGTAGTATATTTAATTGGGATTTTTACACTGACCATAATTTAGGAAAATTTAAATGGAGAAGCAGAAGTTATTATATTTTAGGTTTGGACATGAAACTAGTCGTTTCCAAAACGTTAGTATACCTACGAAGGGTCAGAATAGTATTTTTTTTCTTTTCTCTATATTTTCAACTTCAACGACTTCTTTTTAGATAAGATTTACAATAATGAGCTTATCAACTATTAAGAAAGGTTTTAAGGATTTATCTCAAAATGTTGTTTTGACAGTGAAAACCGGTGAGCTGTAATCAAGACTCCTCTTCGAGGAATGTCTCTTCATTAGCTTACTTCATGGAGTTATCGATGGTTTTTTCTTGTCACAGATTTTAATTGTTAATACTTGAATACATTATTCTGAAAATAAGTTTGCGAAACTCAGAATAAACCGGGGTACTTTCTAACTAGCCTAAGTAGGCTTTTAATCCGATTTAGAATACGCCGAGGAAGCTGCAATAAATTTTCGGGAATTTCGCGTGATGCGTCTAACCTTTGGAATCACACATTCAGAAATTTCTTAGAAATTCTTGGTTAAGACTTTACGTGCACCGCCATATTTCTCTTAAATCTCCGTTACCACATATGCTATTTATTTGCAACTTTGCACATGCCTTTATCCGTTACACTGAAATTCATTTTAGTGGAATTTCTACCCTTTATATAACTAAGGAGTTCTTAATTAAAGTTTACGTGCAAACGTGTATTGTTGCTTTTGCTCTGAAACATTGTACATGCATCTGTGGCCATAATATCAACCCTCAGCAAAATCATTCCTCTGGTATTCTTTTTAGTGTTCTTCCCTTTTTGACTTGGACATTATTTGTTAAAGTTTTACATGAAAGTCTCTCAAACTGTTTCGTCTTTGTTAAACTTCACACTTAATATCGAATTTAATTTCATACTTCAGGCAAATATGCAATATTCTGATATTCACTTATGTTGACATTCAACCGTTTTGACTTACAAATTTTATTATTACTTAATGTAGTGTTTAGATACATGGTTAACTAAATACTAATTGTTCCGACATTCATTCACTGGAATTATGCCCAAATATTGACAATGATTTACTGTTACTATCCAGCTCTGATAATAGTCAAGCGCTTGCTGTCCACTGATAGCTCTTGTTTAGTGAAGTTTTGATAAATACCCATAACTATGGATGTTGTATGGTAGTTTACTTTGAAAAAGTTAAGCACACTGCCCATCTTAATCACTTGACTAATTGTATGTTTGGTTAATGACAATACTTTTTTTCGGTGTAGCTGATCAAAACTTTATTGTAAAATTGAGAAAGGTACTTAGTAATACTAAATAAGGACGCGGTTTAACTTGTTTAACTTATTTTCCCGTTGATACTTCAAAGTATCTACATGATCAATGAAATATGAGTGAGAAATAAGGGGCCAGTTTGATCTTGGGAGTGGAGCAGCCAATTGGTAATATAGTTCAACCTAATGATCTATCAAACGTTTTGGGTAAGTTACAGAGCGGTTGGACTAATACTGAAGCAGTTAGAACGAAAATCATATGAACTAGTAAGGTCCTACTACAGTCAATCGTGGATCACAAAGTTTAAAATGAACATGTCGTATTTTGGTAAGCGAAATGAACTGGCTCCGTCTTAATCTTGAGTTAAACTAATTCTTTGTTTTGTTCCCACAAAAAAGGGTTCTATTACTTAAAATGCAAGGCTTAGGCTACAGAACATTTATTACAAGATTTTCTATTCGCGAAAAGAATATCGTTAATCTCTTTGAATAACACGCAGAGCGCTGACAGAATTGGTATTTTTTTCTGATTTAGAACAGGCATTTAAGAGAGAGAGAGGAAAAAAATCTCGCATATTGAAATCCCTGAGGATGAATTTGAAGAATAACAAAATGGTGTGTATGTTGCAGACGATCGCTTTGAAATGACAAACACCAAATTACAATCCTCGCACTATCAACGGAGATCAAACTTCAAGTAAACGAATAAGGTCACCAATTTATTCAAATATTTACGCATCTATTTGGACAGCGTGAATCACATCCAGAAGGCTGTCCAGAAGGAACAATGGTGACAATAAAAGGGAATAAGATTCTAGAATAATATAAACAACCTTATAAGAAATACTTCTGTCATATTACTCACAATATTAAACTAAATAAAAGTACCATAACGATTTTTCGTATTTAGACAACTAAGATTAAGCCACGTCTAAAAGTTTGCCTGAATTTATCAATGTTTCCCTTGTTGCTAGAAAATTGCACTGCGATTGTCTTCCATATTTTGAAAATATCATAAATCTAGTATTGTGTGGGCAGCTAGTGGCCCGAAAAGAATATCCTGTTGGAAAATTACAGGAAGCTATGGTTAAATATAAGAAAATTTGTCCAAAAGCAAATATTTTATTTGAGCCTATGCGTCACATTTCAAACCTTTTCGCATGTGCGTGACCCGTACACATTGAGCACCCTGGGCAGCCAATCGCGGCAAATAGAACATTCGCTGATTGTTTGAATAAGCTTTGGGTCAGTATCTATCAACAGAGCGCAGTGTGAAGACTCTAATCAGACTGTGCGGATGCACATGCTGATCTGAATCTTTGCTTGGCGCACATGTGTAATGGTTGGAAAAGTCACGCATGCGCTCATTTATTATTCTAAGACAGGTTGTTATTGATCTACATTATATGAATACAAAATAGATACGTTGTCAAAATGATATTCACGGCAGTTTGACAATACACGATGAAAAATAAAAATCATAAATACACCAAGAAAGAACAACCAACAAACAAAACAACAACACTCCCTAAAATATTCATATTTTTTTTGAAAAGTGAAGATGATCAATACCGAAAGTTAAATCAGGTTTTAGTATCACTTTGACGCCAAATACTTTCTCCTCTCTTTTTGTAATTCAATAAAAACTTTTTAGCGTTGTCGAGCCAGATAAGAATTCATAAGCTTGGTAAGGTTTTTATTGGACTAATTTGCGTGATTATGCAAAAAAGTTTTGTTCTTACTATTTCTTCGTGGAATTTGTTTTTAGCCTGAGATTGCGTAAGCAATCTGAGGCTAAAGTTACTATGCTAATAATTCAAACCCATGCAGAGTTTAATGTGAAAACAAAATGTAAAATTATCTACCGCAATCAATGTGATCTTCTATCGCTTGAAAAAGTAGATCGGATCTGTACGCCCGATTGAGGCGAGAAGGACAAAGGCGAGATAAGACTCATTGAAAGCTGTCGGCTTGATGTACAGTACTTTCGTGTGAGTGTTCTGAATTTGGCAAAATTATCAAAACTTGACGAGTGAATGGAAAGAAAGAAAGGAGATATATACTGTATTGGAAATTATTTAACATATATAATTTTATCATATTGTTAAGAAAAAATAAGTTGTTTGTTTCATACCAAAATAATATTACTTATTATAGAGTAACAATGTTAAAACGGTCCGGTTAGACGAAGTTGCTGTATAAAGCTGATAAGCGAAGCTGTCGGTTTTACGCACGATTAGAATGCTTTGTTTCACAAATTAATTGGTCATTCATAGGATTATATTCGCACTGTCTGAAAACAGTTTGGTCGTGCTCGGACTTTTTGTCTATATATTTTTTCCTCCGAATTCTACCCAAAGGATGCAACGCCTACATATACCGCTTTTGAGAGGTGCACATAATCATGTTAACCTGGTAAACGACCGCCCGCACTCTCTCGCTCTCTTTTTCTTAAGATTAAAAGGCACATATTTACATAACGAAATTGGTCTGTGTGGTAGAATACTCACATCGCACGCAAGAGCCTCCTAGTTCGAACCTGGCTACACGCTCCTTTCCAAAATCTCTCTCACTCTCTAGCTCTCTCTCGCGAGCTCCACTGGCCGAAAGCCAACGAGCTTTTGTCATGATGTGGTGTTCGTCCGTCAGCCCGTCAACTTTTACTTTAAAATCTTCTTCTTAGAAAGTACTGAACATAATTCAACCAAACTCAACCAAAATTCACAGGAAGGATCCTTGGGTGACCTTTATCACATCCCTACAAAGCATTTTGATCGGGTGAAAAATATGTAACGATATATACATGTAAATATATCGTTACAATACCTCATCGGGATGAAAATTACTGCGCATAATCGACAGTAGATTTGGATAGAAAGTGGCACCTCCGATAATCCGACCATCAAACTTTTTCTGTCCAGATTATATATCTCCTGTATACATATCTCAGGCCCCCAGCGCTTTAAGCGCTTTGATTTTAAACTCTGATAAAATTCACTAATTTGATAGGTAAGACTTTTTTTTGTATATGCATGCACGTCCTAATAAGTATGGGTAAAAACTGACAGGCTGTTATCTAGTTAGCTACATTTCGATTGCTAAGTCATCTTATTACACATACTAAGGTATTGACAGTTTGTGCCCCCCATGATAGCAGTTTCCTTAAAAAATGTTCCTCCTAAAAGGTCATAGTTATTTCTTCATGCTAGACTCCTCTTTATGCCCTAGAAATTATTACTTGTCTCATTTCTGTTCACACAAAAAAAAGCAAGTAAAGTTCAAGTCAGACGAAAAAGAACACGAATTTATTTAGTGGGAATGCATAAGCAAGTCGTCGGTGGGCGAGCAAAATGTCGTAAATACAGCTTTAATGTAATAAATACAGCTTTATAAAAGTTATATTTACGACATTTTACTCGACCACCGACGAATCGTTCTTTTATATTTGACCTTTAGAATTAATTTTGTCACCTGCATCGAAAAACCGGTTCTAAACTACCTGATATGAGGCAGAATTGAGCTAAAAAAAGCTTAAACAGTTACTTTAAGAAATGTGTGTAAATATTCCGGATCCTGCTTTTTGTACGTTGATTTGATAAACCGTGCCAATAAAGGAAGCGGTGATTGTTAGTACATGTACTACATACCATGGTGGTATATATGTTTATCTATAAAATATCGGTTTGGTTTTGCGTGTGTGTAAATATATAGATATAATAAAAGAACACAAAAAAATCCCATGCAGGAATGTATTTTGGGATTAATTTTTCAACATAACCGTTACACGACAAACTTGATATCAAAACAGAATGTCTTTTTTTTATCATATCCATATGAGGGGCGTCACATGTTGTAAACACATAAGAGGATATTAATAAAATTGTTAAGAGTGTTCTTACCGGCACTTTCTTGGATGGATTTCGCTGCTCCACATACATAAAAATCACGTTTGTACAAATATTGATTGGCAATATAAATTCACAAACTTACATTTGGCCTTTGCAATGCATTATTGGATTGTTTGTAATAGTAACCACGAAGTAATTTACGTTAGACCAATGTTTTACTATTTGTAAACATAGGACTGTGTCCGACTTTTATGTTGTTCACCACTGACACATATCCTGTGGACCTCGGTGCTAGTAAAATGTGTTTACTTTTTTATTTTCGTTGTAATCAGTCGCACTATTTTGACTTATGACGTTTGTCAGACCAAACTTATCCACCAATAAGATTTGTGGCCCACAAAAGGTGTAGGTGTTACAGTCACAAAATTTCTTGGCTGTTAGAAATTATGGAAACTCAATCTGCACTACATTCGGAGATTCCCTGATTGCATATCTTTGGGATAGTAATTAATTGAGAATATTTCTATCCTGCAAATCCTAATTATCAAGAAGCTTATAATCTTTTATCAAAAGCGTGCTTCGTAATCTTACTGGATAGTAATTACCACATTTACCATTTGTACTCTAGATTAGACTTTTTCTTTTAAATGATAAAAAGTGACAAATTGTCACAAGATACGCCCGTCAGACTGCTTGATGTCGACTAGGAGAGGGGATTAAAACACAAGTCTATGTCAAAGGACTGAGAGTACTGAGAAGGTGGAAATGCGCTGAAAGGGTCATAACTTTGGAATTCGGTTCAAATTCATTTATTACTTCCTGAGTAAGCCCCCCCCCCCCTCCTTTAAACTTAAACCAGCATTCTCATTCGTGTACATATGTGCGTGAATAACGCACAAAAACATAAATCCACATACAGAAATAAAAAACTAGCACTGTCTTAACCCATTACCAGACAGTGATGCTTTTAAATGACTCTAATTTTGAAAGCTTAGGAAAACATTGTGGAAAATGAAGAAATTGCTTTGTGACAAGCAATTTCTTCATTATCCACAATATTTGCTGTGCAAAAAAGACCAGGATTTTAAAGATTCCATCAATTTACAATTGTCGTCTGCTACTTCTTTGAATTTGGACTGGTCTAATTTTTCATCGTGTTGGAATTGGTTAACGTGATCCAGCCCATATGCTCTAGGTATTCATCCGACGACTTTGAACAGTAATATCATTCTTATGGAACCGTTTCGGTGGACGAAATAAGGAATAAAAGTGGGTTAATTGTCACGCACAACAAATTAGAATTTTCAAGCATAACATACTCCTTCTGATCAACTGTAATACGTGAACTCCTTTTAGAATCTTGAAAACAGAGAATAACAGCTTCTACAGTAAGAAATCAATGACCTCGATGATTATTTGACCCTCAACTCGGCCAATTCTGTAACGATCATACTAAACTCACGTAGATTATCACTTCAATGAGTATACTTGTAAATTTGTGGAAATGCACGGAAACTTGTTTCAGGATGATCGATTTGAAATACCGGTTAAGACTTAGGAAAAAAGAATATTTAAAGCGTTGTGAGTAAAATTCAATAGAAAAAAAAAGACGTTAACGTTATTGTAACGTTATTGATTGCACATTGTAGTTTCGCCTTTTCCTAAAAATTCCTATTATTATAAAGATAGTATCAAATTATTTTCGGCGCGATTTCCTTATTCGTAATTCGGCAAAAAAAAAAAAATCCTAAGTAAAAAGGACCAAGCTGAAACACTTGTTAAAGGTTTGATGTGTTATTATTGACCTAAACTTGTTAATTACGACATAATAAAGCGTAATTATTTAGTTAATAAGTAGAAACCGGAAGTTAATATGTTTACATTCTATTTTCAAAATCTTCTACTTTCGGTTTGCTTGATGCCTACGATCCCTCTTAATCGCTTTAGAATGTTTAAAAGCACTGGGCGGTGTGATTATTGTAAAAATGCAATTGCGACCTGAGCCATATTTGTAAACATTGAATTTCTATGTTCAAATGACTACCACATGTCAATTGAGATCACGTGATTATCAAACACAGGACGGCGAATCACAAAAAACAAATTACTGCGCTGATCATTACCTTATTTTTCAACAATTTAAAGCAAACTAAAGCATGTTTAGAAGTCTCTAAACGAATTTTTATATCATCCTTTACATGTGCCATATTATCGTCTTCTGCTACAACTAACTGACTGTCCGTGGCAAGTTGAGATGGGAAGTAACTCGAAGTGTATTCATATCTAAGAGATCAGTGATATGTGTTATCAAGAACCCGAAATTAAATTGTCTTTTGTTCATTTTGCGGTTTTGTTAAATCTTAGTTGGAGTTGCTCCGCATTCCAACTTAAAAACAATACAGGGCAATACCACACTAGGTAGAGTTATTGTTCTTTTGCATATGATTGTGAACATGAAGTTTCATGATCATAGCTATTAAGCTTTGGACAAATCTCAAGTCTGAAAAAAACAACAACAAAAAACCCCAAGGGCAATAACTCAAAAATAAGTATCGTAGAGTTATGTTTCTTATACAATTCACTTTGTCTTGGTGAGATCTATACGCACATAAAGTTTCATTGACATACCTATCATACTTTCATAGATATGCTATACAGACAAAAATCAAACCTAAAAATAACAAAAGGGCAATAACTTAAAGAATAATTATGGTATAGCTATGGTTCTTATACAATGTACTTTACCCTAGTGAGATTTATTCACACATAAAGTTTCATGATCATAGCTTTTTCACTTTCAGAGATATGCTAAAGACAAAATTCAACTCTGAAAAAACAACAAAGGGCAAAAACTCAAATAAATGAGAATAGTAGAGTTATGGAACTGCACCTTCCTTTGGTGAGATCTATCCACACATAAAGTTTCATGGCCATATCTATTATACTTGGATGCTACGTAAATTCAAGTCTGAAAAAAGCAAATGGCAATAACTAAACTCTTATGCACTGCACTCCGTAAGCATGCACTAAATAAACCGCCAAGCTTCAATTCAACCAGACATAAGGTTCCAGAGTGAAGCCCCATACAAAAATCTGACGCAGCCCGCCCTCCCGCATTTCCACCCGGACGCCCAGGGACGGGCGTAAAAAAATGACTGTCCCAGTGAAATTCACTTTCTAAATCGTTTTACCACAATCTACGGTAGAACAAGATTATATAATGACTCCTCGCCATGTATCTAGATTTCTACACGTGTTTCGCTCTATTTGATCTCAACGTCGTCTACAGTCCACTGTCGAACAAAAACAACCTACATAAGAAGATGGACAGCTGCCCATCAGCATTTAAGAAATGAATGAAATAGAACGTCTATTCCAGATTCAGAAAGTGTATAGAGAGTGATAAGTTTTGACCCTGGTCAGTCTGCACAGACTGATAATGTCCGTACTTTACGAACTTCTAAGAATGTCCGTTTGGCGAGACTGGTTAAATAAAAGTGATACCTGTTAACCCATTACCAGAAAACAAAATTTTAGACTTGTCTTAATTGAAAGAAGGTGCAGACGACATTTGAAATAAGCGCCAAATAGGATAGAAAAGATTGCGAGAAAAGGAGGAACTGCTCGTTACGAACAGTTTCTCCTTTCCCACAAAGTTTTCCTTGGTCGTATTTCGTCAGGGCGTCAGTAGCGTTATGTAACAAGAAATGTCTTCTGTTTACTCGAAAATTTCAATGATCTTATTTCTTCAGGGCGTCAGAAGCGTCATTGTGTGGTATTTGGTTCAAGCAATAACTTGTATTTAGCAAGAACTTGTCTTATCCAAGCACATTTCCATTATTCCTCAGGTTCTTACCCAAAGACGGTTGGACTGTAAATGAACATATATATAAGTACTGACCTGCCAGAAAGAAATATCCTCATTCTCTTCATAAAGGTATGTCCCATAACTCCCGTTGATTGAAGAAACATTACTAGAACACATAGCTCCCATACAGTCTGTATACAGCTGGTTTCGTGCTGTAGTTACATCATTAACGCCGGTCCTCGTCATATCCCCAATCGAACTAGTTTTAATCCAATCCCCCTCTTTCTTGATTGACATTTCTAAGTAACTGTTTGTCACGAACTATCCGAAACGAACCCAATTAACCCATCTCTACTCTCTCAATGCAATGGTACATTCCGCACTTCGCAAACTAGAATTTATCAACGAGAGTTTAAACAAAGCAGTTTCACCATATTTGGTGTCAAATCTTGAATTTTAGAGACCAAAATGGCCAATTGTTTATGTTGTAGGTCTCTATTAAAGGTGGAAATAAACCAGCTCTCTAAGATTCAAATGGTGGAACGAATAAACACCAGTGCTGGATGCTGTAGTTAGGACACACTGCTTGATTAATTTACACGTAGCTTGTCTATGGGTCTACATGTACTTCGTTCCATATATTTCAGAAAAAATACCACTTCTATATCGTCAGCATTCTAACAAAAATTAATATTTACATTAATTTTGTACGGAGACGATTTTAATGAATTGAATTAAGAACCCCGCAACGCAACGGCGCATGCATGTACATCACTCACACACATTATTATCACATTGGCGATGAAAGCAATCTTACAAAGCGCCTGAAACAATTTAGGCAGAACCATAGACACGTTTTCCAATGTCTGTCAAATACGTATAATTATCGAGGATGTTTTATCATATCTAGTCGAACACTTTAAGAGAATCACAAAAAGTACATTGTATATCTATTTCTGTCTCTTTAGGTGTTTCTAGGCTAAGTTACTTTTTCTCTCAATTATTTTTTTTTCGTGGCTAGGAAATACATTAACTATCAGATTCGAAAATATCGCCGTTCATAGATATACTTTGAATCCTTTCACCCATTACCAGTTGGCAAAATTTTAGACTGGTCCAAATTGAAATGAGTTGCAGACGACAATTTAAAGTTGATGAAATTTTAGATTTTTTCAACTTTCTGTATAGAAAACATGGTGGAAAATGAAGGAATTGCTTGGCACAAGCAATTTATTCATTTTTACACCATGTTTTCCAAATTGTTTTTCTTTAGGGGTGTCCAAAAGCGTCACTGTGTTGGAATGGGTTAAAATGGTTGGTTAATTTTCGACAACTTACACTATCTTAAGCTTTAAAGGGGGTATCGGTATTCCTAGAACTCCGGAATAATTTTTTTCAGTGAAATATAGCACCATTTTTAAAATTCACGACATTCGGATGTCAACAACGCGTGTTTTGAAATTGACCAAGATTCAACAGAAGAAATCAAATTGACAAGCAATACGTCACATTAAGGGGTTAGGACAAAACTGATTTAAGTGCCTATATTAATATAAGCACTTAAGGCAGTTCTGAACTGAGCTTTACAGAAAAGAAAATCGGCTAGCGAATCCAGATGACGCCACAATGACATTTATTCTACAGCCATATCTTCCCCCCAAAGCACACAATAAACTTAAAAAGAAAACCATACTCGAGACCAAAAAGCATAGATAAAACTACCGAATCAAAATAATTCTTCGCAGTAAGCCCCCCCCCCCCCCCATTCATGAAAGAAGTATCAATATATCAAAATTGTGACCTATCACAATGTAAGGTTTGTTTCAGAAAATTTTAACGTCATGTATGACATTTAACTTTCGCTAGTCATTCTAACAACCGGCTCGGTCACGGATATTAACGAAATCGTCAATAAGGTATAGCCATCAGCACTTGTACATATAATAGTCAATACCGAAGATTAGCGAACATACCCGGTGAAGTATCTTGTGCATTCGTCGCGATCTCAAAATGTAAGCAAACAGGAAAATATTTTCAGAGAACTTTACTCACACTCTCCTTTTGCAGAGTGACATTTCGAAGGCTCTTATTTGCTTTAGTGACCAAATAAATGATATATTGTTTAGACTTTTTTTCCCTCTCACGACGTGATCTTTTTCAAAACGATCAACCGTTTGACGCATCACGTGACTGTCCCGCAAAACATTTCGAGATACTCTTAACTGGATATGTGCTCGTTCACGGAATTACCATAGTTTATTTAAACTTTCTCTGATCTTTGTAAATCCCCTTGTCAGAGACAAAATGGTGATATGAGACTAATAATGATAATTGAAAAACAAAACAAACAAACAAAACAAACAAACAAACAAAACAACAAAACCCACAAAACAACAACAACAAAAACACCATCAATATTCTGTAACATGAAAAACATCGATATCTCTCTTTTTTCACATTTATAAGATTCTATTTTTATTAATGCCAGCAATGCGCAGAGAGTGCAGAACTCGCCGTCAATATCTATTTGATCTGCCTTCGCATGAAATTCCCTGACATTTGAGGCTGGGCGAAGTAAGTCGTCATATTTAGAGTCTTCATCAAGTTTAATTCATAGCAAGTGTAATTTAAGATTCTTACTTTTTACCCTTGTCATGCTGAATATAATCCTGTCCAGAATCGGCTAATTTCAAAGCCCTGAATTCTCAAGGATCTTTAGATGCAGATTAATAACTCCTTTCAATAAAGACTGTTTTTACATACAATTCTGGCTGGAAATGATTAAGAGGGTGGTGAAGACCACGATCAGACTGCACACTTTTATTTTTATTATATGCACTCTGATCTTCGTCTACACCTCCTGTCTAAACATGGACATTCCGGTTACAGCATGACAGGGTATTATATCGATCTGTCTCTTTATACATCAGCAACAGATTTTATTTACAAACACTGATTTTCTAACGAAATAAGTAGAAATTCTGATTAGTGAAAGTGAAAAGGATCGACCTTCTATTTACCCATTCCCACACAACAAAATGTTGAACTTGTCCAAAATTGAAAGAGGTTGCAGATGACAATTCATGTTGATGGAATTTCAATTTTATCGTCTTTTGGGATTGAAAACATTTTGGATAATGAAGAAATTGTTCAAACAAGCAATTTCTTCATTTTCTACACTGTTTTCCAAAGTTTTGTACTTGATTGGCGTAAAAAGGATGTTTCGTGAGGGATTAGTCAAGAGACATTGATTATTAGTAATAGAAATGATTTTTTTTTTCAAAAAGAGATGTTAAAATATGTTTCATTTAATTAATTATCTCCCCTTTTTTCAATAATATTGATCCGCTAGTTTATATGTAACTGTTTCCCTGGTATTCACACGTAATTTAGACCCCCTTTATTCCATATAACACTTTTATAATAATGATATTTTCTAATGCCCAGCAACGACACTCTTTATTATAACAATAATTAAACAAACAAACAAGCAAATCACACGTACTCATGGACAGAATGAAACGTAATTTCTTTGAGATATAGAATTAAGAACCCAACGAAATCATCCGGACCCCAAAATACAACTATCCTATTTTCCTAACAGTTTTTGATAGACCGTATTCTCCCGCATGTCATCCGAATCGATTTTAATCGAATTCTTTTAAAAGCTATTAGATTTTCTCTCAGAATCTTTAATTCGGTCTATGAAGGGGAGGCAATTAAAATCATTTAGACCAGTTTTCTTCGTATTCTAATTAAAACACATCTAAATGTTCTTTTCCAGACGAAGTTAAGATCAGGCTGTCTAACAGAAAATCGAGTTATTGAATCTTTTTCTCAAAGCAAAAAGTTTGTGCTTTTTAAAATATTTTTGGAATAGGGCTATCGCCATATTATGAGGACGTCGTTTAAATAGAGATGCTACACAACAGAAGGATCTTCGTGATGGATGGTCGTTATATAGGAGAGAAATATATCAAGCCATTACCAGACGGCAAATGTTTAGACTGGTCCATTGAAAGGAGTTGAAGAACACAATTTAAATAAATGAGTGGTTCTTATATATAAGGAATATAATGTTATAGCTGTGATTCGTAAGCCCGATTAGCTCAGTTGGTAGATCATTTAACTTCAAACCTCAAGATCAATGATTCGAGCCCTTTGCTTACCATATCAACTTACAAACTTTCTTTGGGATGGAACGTTAAACAGAGGCCCCGAGCACGTTAAAGAACCAGTCGAAGGTCTCAGTAGCTTCGTCCTGTATCCTTGCACTATCCACTATAATAACTAGACGTCTTCTGGGGGGCGTCGCTCATATGGGCATGTGCTAGGGTTGCGACGGAATACACACAAAACTGTAATTCGTCAGTCCGATTAGCTCAGTTGGTAGAGCACTTAACTTCAAACCTCAAGGTCAAGGATTCGAGCCCTTGGCTTACCATATCAACTAACAAACTTTCTTTCGGATGAGACGTTAAACCGAGGCCCCTTGTGACGGTGCTATCCATCGAGTACTTTAAAGAACAAGGCGGGGTTCTCTGCAGTTTTGACATGTATCCTTGCAATATCCCCGTAATAACTAACCGTCTGCTGAAGGTGTCGCTCATATGGGCATATGCTTCGGTAGCGACGATAAATAAACGGAAATACAAATAGAGTTTCTTTTATAAATGTAGAAAATTTACTTAGAAAATACTGACTATGCTCTTTTGAATCTGAAAATGAATAAAGGGAATTCGGTAACAAAGATAGCTAGATCAAATAAGTAATATAATATTTCCGAGATAATCTCCCGCGGAAAATATTCTCGCACAATTCAAAACTAGTAAAATTACAAAACTAGGAATATGTATCTGCCGAAGCGTTGCCATGGTATTCTAGTAAAGTTTTTTTTAGTTTCTCCAGCATTCCAAATATAGGACTGTGAATATTTTCACAGCCTCTTTCATTGAAATACATAAATTTCTCTACAGAGACTACTAACTGGCTGGAATTAGAAAATGTTAATAATGACTAAAAGCTAATGCGAAGAAAACTTCATTTCATTGCATTAATAGTGTCGCATTAAGAGAGACAACAACTTTTAACGAATGATCGATAATAAATAGATTTCATAAAATGAGAGTATTTATTGATATTATTCCCATGCAGTTTATTTTATACCCCCTGTCATAGATCCGCGACGTTTTCATCATTGATTGTTTATTTGTCCGTCCATATATATCTCCGTAATTTTGTCTTCTCAAAACTTAACCGAATTGACAAACTTCACATTTTGACTGTTGGTAGCTTTCAGTAGTTCGCATTTAACGAGATTTATTCGTCCGAGGTTAAGTTCATATTTCAATTCTTATCTCGGCAACTTTTTGTCTAAAAACATGCCGAATTAATAGTATTTGTAAGGTTTTAACCTATTTTTTTAAATATCAAATGGGGAGCAGGTTCTTACATGTTATTGGTTGAAGCAAACACGTGTACTCTCGCCGAATCCCACCCAATCGCACTTTTGAAACCTCTTAAGAAATAGATTTGGAAAACATTGCGGACAATGAAGAAATTGCTGGAACAAGCAATTTCTTCATTGTCCACACTGTTTTCTTGCTACCAAGACAAAGGTTTTCTAATTCCACTAATCATGCAAACCTTTGACAAAGAATATTACTTGATAAAAGAATGTTATGCTAGCTTAAAGTGCTTTCAGTACTTTGATTAAATAACGTGTCACAAGTGTTTATCGATGACATAACTTGAAAACCGTGTTACCTGTGACTTCACTTAAACACTAAACATTCCCCATTATTTCACAAAATAAAAATGAAATCGTCGATCACTGACCTTATGAATGGCAATTCTTTTTGAATCTTGCAGACGTGTGTTCCTAAAGGACAAAATACACCAACAAAGGAAAACAAACTTTCCATGAACTGACTTTCTCTCGTAAATAAGGTTTCTCCTGAGATAAAAGGGTCAACAATTTACTCTGGATTCATTCTCTCACATTTACTGATCTTTTGGGACAGCGTGAACCACTTTATTTATGATATACAAGAGGCTGTCCATTAGGACAATGGTGACAATAATTGGAAATAAGATTCTAGAACGATAGAAACAACCTCTAAACCCATCCCTCTGTCATGCTATAACCGAGACGACAAAACTTGTCCATAAGAACTTTACGGCATACAGAATATACAATGTTTATTCTAATGACTAAAGTGATGAAAAACATGCATCCCAGTCATACATCTGTAAATCGCAACAAAAATAGACGAAATAGCAACCTTGTGAATTATTTATCTTTAAATATAATTCACTGTTTTCTGCGAGAGAATGGTGTGATGAATCATGTCCATGCTTATACATTGACAAAAAAGATCGTTGTTTTCATCAATAGTTTAACCAATTACTACACGATCTCGAGTGTTTACGAATTTGGCCACAAAGTGTGTTACAACTTCTGCGAAATAGATAAACTTCATTGTGATCTAAGCAACACTTTACAAAACTGCTTAAACTGTGACAAAATTACAAATTATTAAACTACCTATCGCCATTACTTATAAGAAACTGAAAGGATACAATTTGTTTGAATTAAAAAAAAAATATTATGTCGCCCAATTATTCGGTTAAGTGAAAAGTCGAGTTATAGACAAAATAAGTCCGGGACGTTTAGGTCAAGGCGGAGGTCTTGAGAACCAGACCGGCACTTGTCTGATCAAATGTCTCAAGATACGGTCTTTTTGTTCCTTACTCAGTGACATGATTATACTTGTTAATGATGTTTTTGATGTTATCGTTATGCGTATATTTGACCATTACATCACAAGAAAGAAACACTGTTAAATAGATTGAAAAGGGCAGTACCAAGTACATACCCACTGACTCGGAGAATATATATAAAACAATGGTCACATGCTTAAGAGATCTAGAAAAGAGGGGGTATCAGAATCCTAAAATCTTTATTTCACGGAAGCCTATATTGTGGGTACTCATTTGAATTGTCTCGTGGAGACGATTAAATGAATATCTACATCATAGGGTCTATGAATTTTTCGAAAATAGAATACGGTATACAGATATACTATATGTAAATCTGGGCTGTTATCCTTATGAACTTAATCATTGAGTGCTTTTCAAGACAGTAAGGTAAACCGTTTCCGGGAAAAAATCACTTCACAAGCAGATGCCTTTCTTACTAGAACGTTAGCCTTAAAATCGCCTTAAGTAAACCTTATAGTTTAATTTTACGTTACAAGTTAATCAATACTATTATGTAATCTTAATGAAGAGAAAGCAACATTGATTTTGATCTGTGACTCCGCCATTTGTCAAATCAATCTTTGTTTTATTCCTGCATAATAAGGAAACAAAATGAACAGATGTTTGAAATAACACCACAATCGGCCAAATAGATGCAGATACATGTATATACCAATGATAAGTTTGACCTTGAATTATAACCATTAAGTCTGAGCAAATCAAATAATCTTAAACAAGGGTCAATACTAACAATTGTCAAGGTATCTTAATAGTGTCGGAGATATTTTCTTGATAAAACATGTGAGCAGAGTGATAAACAAATATATGCTACAGGCAAATGAAACATACATGTATTTCACTCTGACCAATTTTAGCCCATTTCGGAACCCTCGCACTATGATCAGGATCGACTCAATAAAAGAAGGCACTTTTTGCCGGACGGGCCTCACATCCTGTTAAAGTATAATAACTATTAATACTTTGCCTACTACTGAGATACCTGTATAATGCCCAATTTTTACATGATGTCACCTGATAAAGGATACCAGAAGGGTCTTGCAGTAAGGTCTTTTCTCCAGTAATTTTTAACCTTTATCTTACATTAACGGTGTCCATCATATTTCAAGATTGTAGTTAAAGTTTGTTCAAAAGGTACATACAGTTTTCATTTAATATAAGTTTTGAATACTTCATATTTTCCAACTTACAATTCGAATGAACCGCCTTGTCAGCGTTACCCTCAATGAGTAGTTTTTCAAGAACCTCGGTTTAAAGAGTAATAGACCAATTACCTTAATTCCCTTTCACTGCATCGTCTAAATTACAAATTCCAAAATATTGACAATGTTTGTCGCCCGAGCTAAATTTGTACCAAGAAACGTTCCCAATAATAGGTCATGGTCTTGTAAGTTGGGCTTCCCTTTTTCTAACGATTTTTGATAACCAGTTCAAACATCAAATTTCTAGGATTAACACTTTCGAAAAATATACTTCTTGCAATCATTATATAATATGAAAGAAAAAAGAAGTACCGATGATAAGGGTTATCCTAAGAAGGAAAATAGGATCGGATGGTCAGAAAGTATACAGTAAATTAACTCTAAAATGATCAGGGTTTGAATATATTTTCGATAAGAGATACTATTGCATGTAGAAAATGCTTGCAACAAACAGACCATGTGCCAACTTATGCTCACTCAAATTAGATAGAAATACATTTTTGAGCAATTTTGACTAAAGTTTATAATGAAATAACAACAATCTAATTTGCAGTTACCTGGCAGGGTGACCAGAAATAGATATTTTATTTTCTAGGGTGATTGCCATCTGTCAGTAAAATATAACACATTTTTTATGATACATGGACATTGTCGAAAGCCGCTTCTAACATAATTTTGACATTTTTTACGAATCTAGGAATAGGTGTAAAACGTCGTAAGTGTCTATATATTTATACATGATCTTACTGCAGTTTACGCTTACTACTCGGAATGCACATGAATTACTTACCTGCCAGAATGAAATATCCTCATTCTCTTCATAAAAATATCCCCCATAACTTCCGTTTATTGTAGAATAATTACTAGAACACATAGCTCCTATGCAGTCAGTAAACAACTGGTTTCGTCCCGTAGTTATATTACTAGCCCCGATCCTCATCAGATCGCCAATCGAACTAGTTTTCATCCAGTCCTCTTCAGTTACGATTGACATTTTCAAGTTACTGTTTGTCACGATTTCTCCTAAATGAATCCAATCAACACCACTGTAGCTTCTCGATACAATGGCACATTCCGTACTTCATAAACTAAAATTTCTAATGAGATTTTCGCAGAAGGAACTTGTACTAATTATGGTCTCTCTATCGAGTATCAATTCTCTATTAGAATAAGGAAAAAAATATGTTTGTAAGTTTTAAAATATCAATTTGATACTAATTTATAGCGCTGTGCTAAAACACAAAAATGTCTTAATTATCTATGTCCTTTCTCAAAGGCAGGCGATTCTGATGAAGAGAATACAAGCTGAAGAAATAATCGACATTGCGATGAGCGTAATCTTACAAAGCGCCGGAAATTGTAGAGAACTTAAAGTGTCAGAATGACATAGATGTTTTATCCAATGTCTGTAGAATATGACCAATTGACGCAGATTTCTCTATCAGATTTAACAGAATCGCTCATAAAATATAGCTTTGTATTAAGACACATTTTGCCTTTCCTCTCATATTTTGAACCTGTATTAGAACTGTCGTTTCTATTTATATTTTTCTCGAATTTAAATTAAATGATCCAACACTCTTTCAAATACCTTCACACATAATTATGTATTTTTAACCTTTAAAAATTCGACGATCTCTACCGCCATCATTATTTATATTCATCTATACAGTATTTCGTTTTTACTTTTTTCTTGTACATTGTTGACAAAGAAGAAAGATCCTTACTGTATGATTTTAATAAAGGAGTCATTATCCAAATACTTAATTACTTTATCGAAGTAAAACAACAATGACGACAAAAACAACAAAAAACAGCAACATACGCCCCTCGAAAACAAACAAACAAACAAACAAACAAACAAATAAACAAACAAACAACAAAAAACACAACCTGCAATCCTCGACCATTAGAACATGCATTTAACCCATTTCCACTCAATGACGCCTTTGACTTTGAATTTTCGTCTACAACTCTTTTGAATTTGGACTAGTCTAAACTTAAACAGATGAAAATTATTTTGTTTATACGTCTAAACATATAACATTAGCATACATGAAACATTAAATATATATACGCACAGACGATTAAGAAGACGAGTCAACTCATGATATTTATTATTTAACTCAAAAAAGAGAATAGAATTCAACCTTTGTCATGCAAATCCCGGAATATTCCTATTTCTACAATATTTGTGGCAGATGTGTAGATCTGCACAGACGAGCAATCCGATCTTTGACTACACTACCTACTTGTTCGTTTGGTTTTGAGGAAATCTTTGAACACAAACTAAATCTAAATTAGAAAAAAATATAGATAAAGAATAAATATTCAACAAGACTACGGTTAAGCTTCTTGTGAGATAAGGAGAAATTGTTTTTTATCAAATACTCACTATGCCCATTTTGGTGACCTGTGCTGAATCTGATCTCTTTTTCAATAGAATAAAGTATTTCATTGTAGATGTGTTTATCAAAATATTCGACTTCTTTTCGACTTAAAATTCCTGTCACATTTACACGAAAAAAATGTAAACAAAACTATTTGTATGCTTGCGCAGAAAACAGTGCTATAAAGATCCGTTCAAACCAGTAATACTTTGCTCATAATGCGATCTTTGAGGTATGAAAATAAAACCATACTAACAATGTAAAAACCCGCTTCAACGGAAAAAATAGCCTCTTCATCCCTTAATTAACCCTCTCCTGTTCATCCTGTAGTTATCATGGTCCCGTGATTTCATAATTGCGAAAACATTGCAGAAAAAGAAGCTTTTATTTATTACTAGCAATTTCTTCTTTTTCGACAATAATTTCTACTCTACTAAATGATTATCTTTTTATATTTAAGCCCGCTTTGAATTTTCGCACTAAATTTTGCAAGACAGGAAAGGGTTGAATGTACTTAATGTACATATATATATTTTCAGAATCTATTGAAGTAAAGAAGATATCCTGTGGTTCTGTTAACCCATTACCACATGGTGACGCTTTTAGAAAGTTGAAAAAATCTAAAAATTCATAAACTTTAAAATGTCGTCTGCAACTCCTTTCAATTTGGTCCTGTCTAAATTTTCCTTGTGTGGTAATGGGCTAATGGATACTTTGAACAGAAAAAAACCTGTCCAGCTTAGTCTCATTTGGGTTCGTTATTCTCATTTTGGGATATCTTAGTGTAAAATGCCTTATTCTATCAACAAGTTAAATGATTATCGACAAAAATTATCAATTGACCTGTTGTTTTTCCACTTTAAAGTGACATTTCGTTTTCTTAACTACAATCATTTAATGTAAGTATGAAATCTAGAACTACCGTTTGCTGACTGAGGCTGGTTATTAGACCAATATAATTAACGGATAGCTGGACACGCATACTGACCTCCGAAAGAACATTAAACGTTTATATTAAATGACTTTATTTTGCAGAAATCTAGAGTCAGTAACGTGTAATAGAAAAGAACCAAAGTACTGAAAGTACTGATGGTGGACGTCCCTGTTGGCACAGTACAGTGAGATGCTCATTTTGATGTAGAAACTGACATTTTTCATAAAACGTTTTGCTTAGCCCGGCTTGCTTAATAGGTAATAGTAACTGTTTTCTATTTTAGTGTCCTGAGCACGACCCCCATTTCGGTAATAAAGCCATCGCAACACACATCATTTGTCTGTCTCCGATGAAAACATGATAAGTAATTAACCTATTAAGTTGGCTGAGTAGCTAATTGCTCAAATTTAACACCATTACACCAAATTCAATTAATCGCAGCCAAACTTGCTTTAAAGATTGGTATTTTTTAAAAACTTTTCCGACATGATCTTTTTTCCACGACAGTCCGCAAATAATTAAGATTTTATTTGGACAGTATTTCATTCATTTAGCTTATTAATTACAAAAAAAGCGATTTTATGTATCCTTTGAAACCTCTGCGACCTAAAAGTAACTTTAAAGGCTTATACACCTACTCCAAGTAGCTTCATTAAACATGCTTAACTAGTATCCGCTCATACATACATTTCTATGTACATGTAGTGTTGCATGGCTTATCACTCCCACGGTATACAACCGGTATGCTGAGTTCTAAAAAAGAAATTTTGGAATCCGATATTTGTTTGATTGATTGAATGGGGTTTAACGCCGCTTTAACAATATTTCAGTCAAATCGCGGCACCTAACGATGGATTCCTGATATTTGTCACACCAGTACTACCACTACATCCTTTCCTAGCCTCCAGCTGATATCCCACTTAGGTTTACGATTATCCACCCATTGGTGAGAGACAAATGTCGGAAAAGATATGTGCCGCCGCCGGGGATCGAACCCATGACATTCCATGATTGAAGATTAGGGGTCTGACGCGCTACCGACTGCGCTATGGCGGCTCCGATATTTGGTATGCGAAGCCAATGAATCTTGGTCTCAAAGGCAGAACAATGAATTAGGATGAAGCACTAAAGAGGTCATATGTCATGGAATCTTGTGGAAAGTGCTACAACATCATAAACACATGCAATTTTATATAGAAGAAAGGAGGTCGAAAATCCCGATGGATCTGACCTAAATAAGAAACTTGTGCGATTTCTTAAAAATGCGTCTTGACGTCATTTTATGGTTACAAATGCTGTAACCCGTGGAAGACATCATTAAAACGTGTAATTAGTCCCCTTTTAGTAATTCTATTTGAATTTTAATAAATTTTATTGACTGTTTATTTTTTTGAAAAATTAAATTGACACGCCGTGTTAAGATGCGTGCATACATTTCAGCATTTCTATTGAGACCCCAAAAAGAGTTCAATCACCTTTGATATTGTGTATTGGAAGGATTATTTTAATTTGACAATTAGATGTAATTATTTATGTAAACTTCTTTCATATATTGTAGGCTAACTGCATAGAATTATGTTGAACTTATAATTTCAATCGTCATATTTGTTAATGCTTTGGAGCCTGGGGTATGGTTTTCTTATCAAATTTATAGTGTGTTTTGGGGAAAGATATTGCTTTAAACTACTAGTCCGACAAGAAATAATATTTTAAGTATACAGAAACAATCCACATGCTCATATATTTAATATTTCATGAGTTCTGCATGTATTCTATAGTTTTACACTTTGTTTAGCCGTCTCGGTCCTTGACTTTATATTCCAGAGGACGTCAAACGGATGTGGGAGTACCCAAACTGACCAACCTTCAATAAGTAGAAAAAAGACAGTGCCTCTACTCTTGTGCATTTGGTCTCAAAAGACAGAACTATGAACGAGGATGTGGTGCTAAATAGGTCATATGTCAACGAATGTGGAATCTGCTATTACATCAAAAATATGTGCAATTTATACAGAAAGAAGAAAGCAGAAGAAATAGTGGGGTCCGGCCCTAAGTGAGACCTCAGCGTCATAAATAGAAGGTCGTGGTTGGGGTTGTTAAGAAGTAACAAAATCATATTTAGAGGTAAACTTTCTTTAATGAAAATCGTCTATGAATTGATTGTCATACACTGTGCCCGAAATTCTACGACAGCGAACGCTACTGAGATAATCACGTGCTCCCAAAAGGCCCGCTTAAAATATTGGTCAACGATCTCATATTCTCCGAAAATTGAAAAAATGCCACCTATCGAGAGAAAAAGATAGGTCAGAGCTGGCTTGAAATTTGTTCTACAATTGCTTCCGATTTAGACAACACATAACCTTTAAAGACTTTATGTAATTTAAAGCGCTTTCACTTTAGATACTGCGCTTCAGAACGTTCTCCTCTAAAACCTGTCTATAAATGTCAACTAAATTTTACAGACATTATTCTTGGTGAACCTTTATCAGATTCATTCAAAAATTTTTGATCAAATAAAAAACATGGCCTTAATGGGCGGAGCTAATTTCCATATGTAGTGAAAACTGGTTTTTTCTCAGAAACTATTCGATAGCTTTCTACCAATTCTCACGCCTTTATAGTAAGGGAACAAGGCCATAGCACAGTTGTAGCACGTAGGACTCCTACATCGCGGCGAATATCCTTTCCGGTATTTGTCTTCCACCAATGGGTGGATAATGATAAACCTATGTTGAATGAGCAGTTTAATGTAGAGGTTCATATGTAGTACTGCTCTGAGAAATACTAGAAAGCCATGGTTAGGTGCTCGAGCCACCGCAATATGACTGAAATACTGTTAAAAAGTGGCGTTAAACCCCATTTAATAAACATAAACAAGATTCTTTTTAAACGAAATTGATCGGATAAAAATCATGACTATATTCCATATGTAGTAAATAGTAAAAACTTAAAGTAAATCTCATAAAGTAGTTGACGGACTTCAACTTAAATTCACAAAAATGGTGCTTTGGTGACCCTTAACCAGATTACCTCAAAGAATTTTGATCTAAAATCTAAAACATTTCCTTTAGAATATTAATAGTTTTAAATGATTATAGACATTTAGAAGATATACCAACTTTCTGATAGGAATCACATATTGGTGCAAGGGAAATAATTGATATTGCTTGACTGAAAACATTGTGGACATTGAAAAAATTGCTTGTTACAAGCAATTTCTTCATTGTCCACAATGTTTTCCAAAGCTTCTTTCTTGTGATGCGAAATTTATTGGGAATGGGTTAAAAAGCATGCTTTTGACAGAGTTCTCTTCAATTAGTTTGCAATATTCCTTAAAAATCATAATACTGGTGAACCTGTCCCATCTACGCTGCTCTCCTTAGATTAGGACAGGCTCGCCAGTAAAGAAAAAGATAAGAACTTTTTTTATGGCGTAGGTATTCTATGGATTCGGTGGTTAAGCCGCCAGTGACAGTTTGCGCTCGTTGAGCTTTGAGTAAACCTCAGAATTTTGTCTGTAAACTTGAGCTATCAAAGCTTACGCTTTGCTAGCTAAAACATGAGTTGGGATAAGGAAAAATCTACATTTCGTCTAAACGGTAACAATTAACAAATCGCTAGCCCCGTCCAATGACTCCGCTGGCCACCCGTACTGGCTTCCACTCCGGTATAAAATGGCGATATTTTGCAAAATTTACGGTTAGGGGCAAATAAAAAAATAGTAAAATTGTAGGTTGGTGACCTATGTGCCGTAAATACAGCTTATTCAAGCTGTAGCTTTGACGTTCAATTCTCCAAACCAAATATTGTTTAACACTAATGTCGTCCAATTTCGGAGTTTAAGTTCACTTCAAATCTAAATGAATGTATTGATATTCACCCCACATGACAAATTCAGGGTCTATGGAATATGGGTATTGTGCCAAATATTGATTCTTATGAAGTCATAGCGATTTACAAACACTATTTCCTAAAAATTGTAACTTTAGGAGAAAACAATACAAGCTTAATGGGGCGGCAACTTTCGATATAACCAATCTGTTCTTCCAAATCCATATTACTTGAAAAAAATTAGACTTGTTTAGTTTTGGTCTGTAAGAAACAGATCCATTTTTTAAGTAAGTGATTTGACCATTGTAGATGGTCTAAAACAAGTAGTACAAACAGTGAGCAATATTGTATATCTTCGTTATAAAAACTTTAACAGCACGACAACATCAACATTTTTAAAATATGCATTGGCGAATGATGACAGTGCTGCTAGTCTTTTTAATTTCTGAATTTTCTTAAAACCATTCTCCGAGAAGTACATTATATTGTAACTGCCTGTGGCATATGACAGCTGTAAAATGGATCCGAACGATACCTGGTTACAGTGATAAGGATCGCCCTTAACTTTTTCCTGTTTAGTCCCTGTTTTTAAAACCTGTGATTCCATAACTGAGAAAATATAGTAAAAAGAAGAAATTGCTTGTAACAAGCAATTTCTTCTTTTTCGACAATATTTTCTACCCTACTAAATGGTTCCATTTCTAGTTAAATCCACTTTCAATTTTCGTCTGCAAATTCTTTGAATTTGGATAGGTCTAGAGTTGTGCAAAACAGGAAAAGATTAACGTTGTTTTTTAGCGCGCTGATCAGGGCTATATACATACGATATTGTCCGGTGATCTTGAGGACCCAAGAAAAATGTATTTAAGTATAGAACTGAAAACAGTTATCCCATAACTATTTCAAACTTTGTACAGTTCAATAATGCTTACAATGGCACAAAATTTAGAAAAAAAGTTTTCTTCTCTTCTCTTTTCGACCGTTTTGTTGTAGGCTGGCCTTGACTTATATTGCATATCAAAGAAAAAGTAAAAGGGACGTTGTCAGATAATTCATTGAACCCTTCAATTGCGAAACTGTGTAAAGGGAATGACAATAGATAATACATGATAGTCTGAGAAAAGTCTAAGAATTTGCATTATATGTTGGCCAATTTTATCAATACCGTTGTCAGCCAATTTATCGCAGTTGGTAGAGCATCGACTTTAACCTACTAACTCAATCTCCGTGCTGAGCAAAATAATAAAAAAAAACTAATTGTTTTTTGCATGAGATATGAAATCGAGTCTCCATGTGACGGTCCATATTCTTAAAGCCCATCGAATGTGTAAAGGTAT
Organism: Fragum fragum; assembly: GCA_946902895.1. Lineage (NCBI taxonomy): Eukaryota > Metazoa > Mollusca > Bivalvia > Cardiida > Cardiidae > Fragum > Fragum fragum. Next base: position 21,943,223 of record OX336381.1, read on the forward strand.
CGTTGCGAAATCAGGAGTAAATCAAGGAAAAAAAACTTAGATCACAGAATGTTATAAAATTTGAAAAGTGAATTTGGATTTAATTTGTATGAGACTCCAAGGTGTGTGAACAATGAACAATTCAGATACAATACATAAGGAATATTATGTTACGATAGAGATACAACATCTTGTATTAATTTGAGCTGGGTAGGAAAACTCTGATATTACACACGAGAATGAAGGTCGAGTGAAATATCAAATTTTCCTAAGCAGTGAAACGCGAATACAAGATGTGTTATCGCAATCCTTACGTAATATTCCATGTATTTTGTCTATGTGGAATGTCGCAATCCTTACGTAATATTCCATTTATTTTGTCTATGTGGAATGTCGCAATCCTTACGTAATATTCCATTTATTTTGTCTATGTGGAATGTATATATTTCGCTAGAAATATTTATAGGTATAAAGTTATTAATCATTTTTTTCACTGGGACAAAATCGGAATTTCATTGAATTTCAAGCCGCGTCTTTTATTTCTGTATTCATTTTCCTGGTCAAATGCTTAAAATTTGTGTGTATTTATTATGATTGTAGTCTGTTTTATGTAATGCAGATGTCTCATTTAAAGGTTGTATGATAAATTTGTGCTTGTATGCATATCACAGATACTACTAGTCGTGGAACTATGATGCTATTGCTCATCTCTGAATGATGTGGGTCCTTTATATGCAATCTCATGCCATTACAGATCCCAAAGGACTATAATAGGACCAAACAAGTAATTTGGTAATCACAAAGATCAATAAAGAGATGAGACTAATACAGGTTGCCTACATGAGTCCCACATGAGTCCTGTTTGCAATTCCATCTTGGTCCTAGATGGGGGAGCCTATATTAAGCCCAAATTGGTTCCCACATGGGTCTTAAATTTTTTACTGGCTAGGTACCCTTGTTTACACTATGTTGAGGGGACTCAAGGCTTTTGAAAAGATGCTCATCATACCCTTCTTGGCTATTTTGCCTCTTTCTACGACCTTTCAAACGAGAATATTATCAGTCCATCATGAGAACTATGTTGCTACCGGAAAACATGCTAATTCTAACCAAAATAATCCAAAATTTATTGAAATTTTGAAGACAGAGAAAATAACCGAGAAGTCAATTTCAATTCGACCACGTACGGATTGACTGTGGTCGTTTGCAAGTTCTTGGACCAACAACCTTCTGTATTTTTAGCAAAGAGGCTTTAACAAACTGGCTAAAACCACATTAACGTACTTGGTAAAAGGAAAAGGTTGATAACATAACCTCATAACTTTTTTTGTTATCTACGATTGTTCGTTTCAAAATCGGTGAACTGTGATCGGCTGCAAAGTTTCATACTATTTAGAAAAATGAGCATAGAACTTGAGAGAAGGAGTTCTGTATAAACTGTCCAGAAGTATAATTATTACGAGAAGTATTCTGATCTGTCCGATGTCTGTTTATCTGTTACTTCAACGTGTCAGCGCCAGTAAATTACGTGTCACTCGCAGGAATCAATTACTTTTGGATCTAATTTAGCTGGACCACTACCAAGGGAATTTATACTAAAGGGATCTTTGGGGGCATCAACCAATTTAATATTACAAATTTGATAAGTACGAGATAAAGCTGTACCCTTGGCCAAACTTCTTTGTCGTAAACAACGCATTTATATTACAGTGTCTTGTGTCCCTTACCATGGCTTCCTGTTATTTACACCAGCACCTTGTATCAGCGTTCACAGGATATAGAGATTGTTGAGTGGAGAGAAGTATTTACAATCTCGGATGCACGGTAATAATATCATGATAATCATGACTATGTGAATCAGCTAAGATTTGTTTTGCCATAGAATTTAGGAAAGTAGACTGTCTAATCACTTATATTTTTCTTGACCTTCAATCAGATCGATTCAATTTTTTTCATATTTCACGATTTTATTGATATCCAGGCCCATGAATTTGCTTTGTTATACTTTCTCTAAGGTCCCAAGATTTTATATAAGAAGTTGTAATTGGTTTTTGAAATTTTAAAAAAATCTACCGGCATACGATCTCTAGCAGGTAGTTGTCAATTAAGTCTACGAATTATAGAGAAAATAGTGTACTCTAGTGCATGGACATTGAAAGTATTAAATATATATTATTTTCTAAGTTGTGTGCCAAAAACGTGAAAAATGGAAACGGAATTGATTCAGACATTGAGATTATACATCATTGATAGAACTCTAAATTAGCCGCCGTCATAGCGCAGGCGGTAGCGCATCAAAATCCAAATCTTCAATCATAGGATGCCATTGGGTTCGATCCCCGGCGATGGCACATAACCTTTCCAACATTTGTCTCTCACCAATGGGTGGATAATCGTAAACCTAAATGGGATATTAGTTTGAGGATAGGAAAGGATGCAATGGTATTACTGATGTGAGAAATACCAGGAATCCATTGTTAGGTGCTTCAGCCGCCGCGATATGACTGAAATACTGTTAAAAGGGGCGTTGAACCCAATTCAATAAATCAATCATTGAATTAACTGTCAACATATTTTGAGGTTATAATGATATTAATTTAGAGCCTTAGACGGCAGCTTGTCCCCTGTCGAACGGGCACTTCATGTAAAACCAAAATTTACAGGCTGCAATTTGTGTTTTTGCAGATTAAGTAGTAGTTATAGTTAGTTTCAGACAAGATATGTGATGTAACCGAAGTGGATGGCAAGTCGGTTTTGTGTTAATTATCAGAATATGAAAATTACTAATTTACCGAATTCGTCAGGCACATCAAACGCCGACAGGCGGGGACAAAAATTGGTGAGAATTTTGTGTGTCTTAATTTTACGCGTAAGCTTTTAACAATTTTGTTACAGAATCACGATTTCAACCCAAACATGTTAGTTTCAGTCTAAATAAATGGATTTTGTTTTTGCATTTAGAACTCTAGAATACCTCCACCCATTAAAGCCATGTTTTATTTTTATCTCATCAAACTTCTTACAATGAATCTAATAAAAGGGCTCCCAAGGATCATTCTTGAAAACTTTGGTTGAAACCCATTCACTGGCTTCTGAGGATAACAAATTCAAAGATTTCAGACACACACATAAACAAAATAAATGAATAGATATATAAGAGCCACCAATTAAAGTCACATAAAGATGTTTTTCCGATAAAAATTCTCCATTTTAGAACTTTTATTGAATTCTGTACAACACTTTCTGCGGAGGTAGTTATAATAGTAAAAGTTTACAATGGTCCGGATACAAAGCTAATACAATAGCTCGCAGACTTTAAGACCTTTGGGGCTAAAAGACAAATTACAGCATACTATTTCTTACCTGATTCGTTCCCAATATCACTCAGGCTTCCGGCCAGTTTATCATGGTACGAAATAACCACACATGTTATGGTACGAAATGGTCATGGTACGAAATGGTTGTCGATTAACCGATCGGAACACACTCGGTCATTCCCGTAAGCGGTCGAGAGATGATCCGTATAGTCTATTAAAGCGTTGCTAACGGTATACAGATATAGCCAGTATCCGATAACTTTATCAGTACATCATATTTTTGTATTACTTAGACGTAAACGCTTTTAAAAAAATCTTAAATCGTAAATTTACCAATATAAGTTCTGAATTGAAAAGATTAAATCGAATCTGACTGTCCTTTCAACAACTAAATACTTTCCAGTTCATTTAAGAAACACGCTTAAAATAGAGTGATAACTGTTCCTAAACTATTTTGTATCGATTTGTAATAAAAACTCACCAAAATAAATTCGTATTCTGTTCAGATATAAAATTGATCTGTGTTTTCGTATAATGCTTATATCATTGAAAAATACAAACACCCTAGTCCCAATCTTGCCACAAGTAGTGCTGCGTTGGGACGCCGTGCTGCGTTGGGACGCCGCGCAATAACTAAATAAGCTCAATTTATCCACTTTGAAGCTTCGGTTCCGCAAACCAGGTGTATATTTTGAAAGGGCGCGTTATGAAAATTCAATATAATTCATACATTTCGTAAACCCCCTTTGTATATAAAACCATCTGCTTAACAATATAATCAGCTTCGGATATGTATGCAATATTGAATTATTTGCCGGCCCCTCGGAACGCTAAATCTCACTTCACATTGCAGATTTGGTCCTAAAATTTGTGATTTGTTTCCCTTACAAGTTGTGAGATTCCAGAATTACTATTTTTTAAACTCACCGTACCAGCTGTATGAGGTGACTAGCCATATTACCCACATAGAAGTATGTAGATAAACAGACACAATTTTAGTATGTGGTATGTATGTTCGAAGAGGTTTTGTGAATAAATTGTTAATCCGATATTGTCCAAGTTTCTTAGGTGATGTCTAAACTTTTTTTAACTAAATGGGGTCGGTCTTCGGAAAAAAGATCATCTCGAAAAAGTTAAAAAGTATTGATTTGAAAGCTCGTAAGACACCTTAATCCATTATTACACGGCAACATTTTAGACGGATCTAAAGTCAAACAAATTTATGACGTTTGTAGAAATTCTAAAATACTTGTATTTTGGGATTAAAACTTTTGTGAATAATGAAAGAATAGATTGTAAGAATATTGAATTAGAGTTGGTTTAAAATCAAATATCCCACATACATAATGTCGAATTCCAATTTCTTGAATTTATATGGTATTTACCTAAATATACAGTATATGCTAGACGAATAAATTATATATGTACACCATCTCTACCTGTTCTGTGATCAATACTATTTCTGTGTGATCATGCTTGTAGATAGTTTTAGTTTGGATGATATGATGTGCAATGCATAACTTATTCAAACTACACATAGTACGGAAGTCTAGAAATGGTAAATAATGAATGATACGAACGAAGAGGAGTGGTAAAATTTTGCATGCGGAAAGACATGTGCTCTGATTGGCTTAATAGGCAATACATGGTCTTTTCCATTCTAGAGTCCTGAGTTCGATCCCAAGTTCGGCAAAAGACTGCCATTGCCACACGCGTCATTTGTCCCCCACCGATGGAAATATTATTAGTAATTTGCCTATTATGTAAGCTTAGCAGCTAAGGTCTCAAATTTATTGTTGTAGTTGTACATGTATATGTCCTGATGTGAAAAATGACATGAAGCCGTGGTTTGGTGCACCTCAATCCGCGGTTTTACCGAAATACTAATGAAAGTGACGTTAACTCTAATTCACTTGATGCAAGTCTAACTAGCTTTCAAGATTAATACTTTTTTACTTTTCCGAGTTGATGCCTTTCCGATGACAGTCCACAAATTATTAGATATCATTTAAGAACCTAGGACAATACTTATATAGCAATATTCAGCGAGAATAATTACTTAACAAATGAAAGATTCTGTATATCTTTAAAACTTCTGTTAACAAGTAGTAAGTCAACCCATTCCTACTGGAGCCGTAAATACGTTTACGTATTTAAGAGGAGTCCTTACGCTTTCTAGATATTATACAGAATCTACGTATTACGCCTTATTCAAATGTCCAGTTGTTTAGAGGAAACAGGTTTTGTAAAATAATAAATCGAACTTAATTGGGCACTAGATCTTTTCTACTCTTAGGCTAGTAATAACCTACTGGATTTTCCAAACAGGATAATACTGAAACTGAATTCAGGATAATTTCATTTTATGAACAAACGTGTATATTATTGTTCTACGCCCGAAATGTCATAACTGGAAGTTTTCCCGACACTCTGTGAATTAACTTGGACTTCTATGCTCATATATTTATATCTACATCTTTTAAGTATCTAGAGTTGGTTTATAGCCTGCTTTCTCTGCTGTTGTATATTCAACCGACTTCATCGTTTCAAATTCATTGGTGCTTTTAGATTCTACTAGAATTGAATAATTTATTGTTTGAATTTGTTCATATACAGTTTTACTCGTAATGTGGTTCTAACCTCGACCTTGACCTACTTCTATAGATAATACCAATAACCAATTAACAGACGACAAAAATAAGACTGATCCAAATTGAAGAAGTTGCAGACGACAATTTTTAGAATATGAAAAAAATTAATTAAAACATTCGTTTATTTAGAAAAAAACTTTGAGGATAATAAAGAAACTGCTCCTTTTCTTTCGGGCGTCAAAAAATGGGAGTGTTTGGGAATATATTAAATCGTGGAATTATTCCTTATGGAATATTTTCAACAAAGCTTCATGATTTCACATTCTTTATTAGGTACAGGTAAGTTACAATATTCTACCATAAGATAGGCTTGATTTTTACTCCGACTAGCCGACAACACCACTACCGTCTTGCTGCTCACTACAATTATAAATAAATACTTGACCGACACGCGATCATATATGTATACTGAACCTCAAAAGTGATATTCCAGACTTTCTTTTATTAAAAGTTCAATTCGTCAGAAAAAAAGCTCTTAGTAATTAAGAAATCCTTCGGAAAGTAACGTGAAAGCATTTAAGGTAGCTCCATACACATACAACGGCAAAATAGCATTTTTAACCAAAGTTTGCGACATTCTAGGTATTGATGGTTTGATGTCATCGCCTTTGCGTAACGCCCTTTATAGGGTCGGCTTTCAAGGAGATATTACGTCATGAGGCCATGAAGGTGCTAACCAATCTGATTTTAACTCATTTCGCTATCAATTTGAGCCGAAACCAATCGCGATCGTTTGCAGACTGGGCAGTGATCACGGTTAAAGTTGTCGGACAAAAATCGGAATGATTTGAAAGAAATTTATTTGTTTTATGATCTATGTATGAGTCATGTTCGATGTAGCTTGATGGTTGGTTATCGAATTGACCAGCTTTTGAAGAGCGGTCCGCGTAGACTGTCTGTCTGGGATGACCTCCAGTTTGTTGAAATAAAATACTTACATCTCGCATATCGGCTGTTGATAAGTATCACATGGCGCGTCCACCCACTGGTACCCAAACTGGCCATAGAAAGCAGCACAGTGTTCCTCTTGACCCATGAAGTTGTTTGGTTCTCCAGGATACCAGTCGAAAAATGTGACAGTCTGGTTATTGGCGTAATATAGCCAAGTATTGTCTGTTAGAAAATCAGTGAGACCAATCCAAAAGTTACCCTCTAGAACGACAAAACAAAAAATATTTACAAGAAAAAATAGTTTACATATATTGTAAATTTTGAAAATCGATGATACTTGAAAGTACTGAAATAATTAGCCTGAACTACTTTATGCTTTAATCCATTCCTGTACAAACCTGGGATTTTACGTTGCTGCGATTTTATACTTGAGAAAACTTTGTGGAAAAGGAATAAATTGCTTGTAACAAGCAATTTACTCTTTTCCCACATTATTTCCTACCACATTGACTCATTTCGTTTCAAATTGCATCCAATCATCATTGTCGTCTGCAACCTCCACCAATTTGGACCAGTCAAAAAGTTTGCAAAACAGGAAATGGTTAAAAGATAAAAAATGTCATTTTGGGAAACTAAGTGTTGTATGTTAAGAAATTAGACAGATTGATTGAATGGGATTTAACGCCACTTTTAACAGTATATTAGTCATATCGCGGCGGCAGGAGTTCCCGGTATTTCTCACATCAGTTCTACCACTACATCCTTTCCTAGCCCCAGGCTGCAAACCCTACTTAGGTTTACGATTATCTATCCATTGGTGGGCGAAATAGATAACAAATTTCTATGGCGATTGGTTCTAACAAGATGAAATTCAGACAATTTACAGTCCAGAACAAAGAAGATCGTAAAGAAGATCGTTGGAACCCCCAAACTATAGTACAAAAGACACTATCGTCACACCTACTTTGTAATGCTCCCAGCTTTTGTTTGATAAAGTCATTTTCCTGCTTAGTATTGATATGGACGAGTTGTCCCCCATCTGCTCTACATGCTATCTGGAATGGTGAGACATTGATTGTGTGCTACATTTACATTTAGACTCATTTCAGAGTTTTGCCATACGATATTATAGTTTGCGACGAAAACAAAACGCAAGGTCTCAAAGTAAGATATAAAGTATATTCATTTCGTCCTTAGCGGACCAATTCGTCGTAATCACAGCTTAGACCAAACTGTATTTACGCTATTCTGTTTACCCATGGACGATTCTAAGAGAACATACGCCATTTTGAGTAATACTTCATATAATATAAAGGCCTGTATGTGTGATGCGTATGTGTGATTAATTATTTGATTGATTGTTATTTGAAGGAAATAAACTTATCATTATGCAGTTGTTTTAATATGCATGATGATGTATTAATAAGTTACCTTGACTAAATAAAGCTACTATCATCATTATCACTATCATTATTATCATTAACAGAAAATCTACGATGTAAACAAAAAAGCTTTTGAAAATACACGTAATTCAGCTATATATAATTCATGGGTACATATTCGCTCATATGGAATAACAGATCCACAAACCCAGCATAAAAATAGGTACCTCGCTATCATAAAAGTTCTTATAATCATCACTGCGAAATTTATAGCAGTTGTCCTGAAAGGATATCCAAGAATTGTCTGGGCAAGACACTGCTGAGCTGGAGCCTGAAAGAACAATTGTTCTTTAATCAGTTGAGGAATATAGATGCGTAGCTTCAAGGTCCTGTCTACCATGGGCTTCAGAGAGGTTTTTACCGGGTTTAACGCCTTTTCACCGGTATTTCACCGATAAATCGAGGAGGCTGATCCACCTAACCATGGTTCTTGCAAATTTTTAAGACCTGAACAACCACGTCTTTACCCTACTAATCTCACTAAGGTGCACAACTTATCTTTCGTGAGAGACAAATGACGCGATGATCGCATGTTAATTATCGGAAAGAATTTTGGTAGGGTAGGGGTTCGAACCCGCGACTAGAAGAATGAGAGCACAGCACGTCACCGAGTGAGCTAACCAGGCTCGGCAAGGAAGCTTGTACCCATCCTTTAAAGTTTTGGAAGGGATAGATTAAACTCAAATTGAACTGAAAACTTAGTTCAATACTATACTTTCGATCAGGCATCAACGGATCCAACAGAATATACTAAAATGTGTAGCCCATATGAGTTTGTTTACTTGAATGGGATTTAACGCCGTTCTGAACAATTTTTTCTTTCGTATCGCGGTGCCTAGAGCACCCAACAATGGGTTTCTTGTATATCTCTCACCGGTACAACCATTACATTCTTTCCTAGCCTCCACCTGTTATCCCATTTAGGTCTACGAAATCCGATATGAGTGCTAGATAAAATAATCACCGTTTTAACGAAATCTATCCTAAAAGACAAAAGAAATTCAGAGTCATTTTGTCGACCGTCTTCAAAATGGTGAGATTTATATGTAGGATATTTACAAATCTTCATCCAGGTTGTACTCATTATATGGACCTTGATGGAGAGCTGCTTTAACATTTTTGATGGAAAACCATTTCGAAAAAAGATGAAGTAGAAAATACATGTGTATTTGAGCGCATGCGTGACATTTCCAACCATTACATGTGCGCCAAGTAAAGACTCAGATCAGCCTGTGCATCCGCATAGTCTGATCAGAGTCTTCACTCTGTGCTCTGTAGATAGATACTGACCCAAAAGTTCTTTAAACAATCAGCGAATGTTCTAATTGCCCCGAATTGATGTCCAGGGTGCTCAATGTGTGCGGGTTACGCACATGCAAAATGGTTGGAAATGTAACGCATAGGCTCATTTCATGTCAGATGCCGGACTCAGCAAATATCAATGTTCGAAAACAACAGCAACAACAGCCCTGATTTCTTTACACTATGTTATACTTATTTGAATTTAATATTTTGAAAAATTAATACATTATTTCAAAGTTACATTTTCTTGTCGACTTCGTAATGATATAAACGTTTGACAAATTTCCTCTTTTGAGTGTATAATTAACTTTACGAATAATCCCATTCCCACTCAATCCCGCTTTTTTACGCCTCTACAGAAAATGTTTTGGAAATCATTGTGTAAAATAAAGAAATTGACTGTTACAAACAATTTCTTCATTATCTATATTTTTTAACCCAACGTACAAAGAATTTCAAAACTTAATCAGCTACAAGTTGTCGTCAGTATCTTCTTTGAATTTAGACCAGTCTAAATGATTTTGTCTGAGAATAGGTTATATAAAAGAAATAAAAGACACGGAAGATATAGTCTGCTATATATATAAAGTACATATATAGATATCATACCAAATCCAAAAACGAAAAAAATGAAAAATATAAATCCTTTGTCACACTGCATTGCTGTCCTAACCTAGCAGTTGTTTCTTATCAGTAATTTCGAAATACACACTAGAATAAGTCGTTTATAAGCAGGATTATTAAGCGAGAATTTCAGCTGTATACTATGGCACATATTTATGATCAAGGTGAAAGGTCAGTATAGCATTCGTTTCGGAAAATAAGAAGGAGAAAAAAGATAGAAAGATAGGGTGATGGACAGAAGGAAAAAAGAAAGAGAGACAGTGAGTGTGTGTGTGTGACAGAGAGAGGGAGAGAGAGAGAGAGAGAGAGAGAGAGAGAGAGAGAGAGAGAGAGAGAGAGAGAGAGAGAGAGAGAGAGAGAGAGAGAGAGAGAGAGAGAGAGAGAGAGAGAGAGAGAGAGAGAGAGAGGGCGAAACCATAAATTTTATTTTTCGAAACTAACGTTCGTCTTCAATTGCAGAAATGAAAAATATTACGGTCGTAATATGATAAACCACCAGATTCCTTCGACCTGCGTACCATATAGAATTTGCTTATCCACTTGCTGCTTAATACATTTCCGCCATCTTCAATCATTCAGTAATATGTCAGGCATTTTCCCGTGTATTTTAGGTTTATGTTTCCGTAGGGTTTATCTGCCTTCTTCTTCTTCTTCGTATGCGTTGCGAACCTGAAATAAATACCAGTTGACATCTTGTGTACTTTTAATCCATCACTAGATAGCAAAATTTAAGACTGGTCCAAATTTTAAGAAGTTGAAAACGGCATTTTATAGCTTATGAACTTTTGGACCTTTTTCACCTTTGAAGTAGAAAACAATATGGATGACAAAGAAATTGCTCGTAACGAGCATTTTTTTCATTTTCCACACTGTTTTCCAAAGCTTCTTTTCTTTGAGTGTCTAAAAGCGTCTCTGTGTGGGAAATGGTTAGAATAATCAATATCAAGAATGCTCTTGGTTGATTAAGTGATAAAAAAACCCCAAAACACACACACAAAAAACAAAACAACAACAACAACAAAAAACGATGGATTGTTTAATCCATTCCCACACAGTGAACTTTTTGGACGTTAATGAAGAAAAACAAATAGAAAACATTGTGTAAATGAAGAAATTGCTTGTAACAAGCAGTTTCTTCATTTTACACAATGTTTTCTATCAAAAAAGTTGAAAATATCTAAAATTTTATAAACTTTAAATCATTGTTTGCAACTCTTTTAGTTAGGGCCAGTCTCAAATTTTGTCATTTGGTAATTGGTTAAACCGTTTTTCCTTCCTCGGAGTGAAAATATGGCTTGAAAGGTTTTCCCGGTCTTTGTAAAATCCAAGATTCTCCGATATGGAGCTCATCTAAATTTCATATCAATAATATTAATGATTCCAAAACATGATTCTGAGTGCAAATCAAAGTACTTAAAGTACTGTAAGCTAGCAAAGCATCGTTTTGTTAAATATTCTCCTTCGGCTAAAGGTTATCACGATGAATAAACGAGGTTTAAGTAACTCAGGAATTAATGCATTACATGTCAAAATCTTACAAATTGAAAGAAGTTGCAGACGACAATTTCAAGATAGTGGAATATGGAAGAAAATATTGTGGAAATTGAAGAAATTGTTTGTTACAAGCAATATCTTCAATGTCCACAATGTTTTCCAAAGCATTTTTCTTTAGATGAATGATATAGCGGAATTGAGTGGGAATGGGTTAGATAGCATACTTTTGAATTAGTGCACAACAATTTGAATAGAGTTTGTTAAAATATTTTTGAAATACACTAGAACTACTTTTTATGATGTATGCATTCAACTGATTAGTGGTTAAGCCCCCAGTGGAAGTTTGCACTCGTTGAACTTTGAGAAGACCTCAAATTTTGCCTGTTAACTTATTATATAAAAGCTATCAAAGCTGACGCTTTGCTAGCTAAAAAAATTCAAAGCTGAAGACGTACTAGTTTTGACGGAAAGGATATGTTAAGTTTTCCTCTTTAACTCCATGTAATTTAAATGTTCTCACAAGATAGGGCTTAGGTTAATTTTAGAGTTATTAGTAAATTGGTGGAAAAACATAAGGTTTTTCTGCATATGCACATTTGAAAGCTCTTTCCATATGATTTGGATTGCGAAGTTTGTTGCACAAATTATGAAAGAAAAGTTTTGATTGAACGCGAAGAAAGAATAATTATCGTGAAAATTACATTAATAGTTACTGGAAAAGTAGATAATTTACATAGTACATCAAATTTTCCTGAAAATCTGTTTGAGCCGATTTAAAGATTTCCTCCTTAACTGTGTGACTCGTCAAGCAAAAATAGATCTATTAGGCGTTTGATAAAACAAATACTTGAAACAAAGATTGGATTCAGATGTGGTTAACCATTGATTCGCATTCTGAAAATGATTATATAGTAAGGTATAGTCGTACTTCATCAGGAAATCGTCAAAAAGTAAAAAAGTTCAATCCTAGTCAACATATGCAGCCTGCCCGGGATCGAGACTTTCGCGCTTCCCAGGAGGTCCTTTTTTGCCTGATTACTCTAAAATAACTTTGTGTAAATGTTTCGGTTTATAAAAAGGTGCCAAACAGGCTAGATGAGCAGTGGCCTCATAGGTAAGTCTTTAATGTGCCCAATAATCAGCCATTATTACATTACTATGAGCTATTCTTTCAGCTTCATTGATGGCAGCATTTGTGTTTGAAGTGAGTGATTTTTAAATCATTTTCGCAATTCATATTTTGGTAAACTTTGCTAATCTTTGTTCAAGCTGTAGCTTCGACGTTTAGGTCGTCAACCAACCTCATTTTTTTGTTTCCTTTTACTGGCAACAAATTTTGAAAAATAACGCCGTTAGATATCGAGGCGGAACTTTCTTTTGGAGTCGGTTGGTGTGGCCAGCGAAGACAGTTGGTGTGGCCAGCGGAGACAGTGGACGTGGCCAGCGGAGACAGTGGGTGTGGCCAGAGGAGTCAGTGGGTGTGGTCAGCGGAGACAATGGGTGTGGCCAGCGGAGACAGTGATGAGGCCAGCGGAGTCAGTGGGTGTGGTCAGCGGAGTCAGTGGGTGAGGCCAGCGGAGACAGTTGGTGTGGCCAGCGGAGTCAGTGGGTGAGGGCAGCGGAGTCAGTGGGTATGGCCAGCGGAGACAGTGGGTGTGGCTAGCGGAGTCAGTGGGTGTGGCCAGTGGTGTCAGTGGGTGTGGCCAGCGGAGTCAGTGGGTGTGGCCAGCGGAGTCAGTGGGTGGGGCCAGCGGAGTCAGTGGGTGTGGCCAGCGGAGTCAGTGGGTTGGGCCAGCGGAGTCATCGGGTGGGGCCAGCGGAGTCAGTGGGTGTGGCCAGCGGAGTCAGTGGGTGTGGCCAGCGGAGTCAGTGGTTGTGGCCAGCGGAGACAGAGGGTGGGGCCATCGATCCGTTAATTACCTATTGAAAAGCGGCTGCTTTGTCTATCACGTCGTTGTGATTTTTGCTTCAATAACTTATCTTTGATAGTTTGAATAAGGTGTTCTGATGCCATTTGATAAAGCATTTAAAAGAAATAACAGAAATATTGTGAGAAGACAAATTCATAGCCCATAAAAGGAACCGACTGTAAAATGTACTCTACATAGCATCTACATTACCCGGCTAAAAAATCTTCGTGTGGTTTTCGAGTATTCCTAAATATCAAATGTAAGTTTAGGGGGCAATGTTTCGACGAAGTTGACAATCTGCCTAATACTATCAGGATAATTCCTTCAGAAGACTAGTGACAAACATTTTTGCTTAATTTTCAATTAATTTGTTTGTGATTGAACGAATTAACAAAACCCCCGAAGAAAATAAAGATAAAAATATGTAACTTTTTAATTAATATTATAACTTGTACCTATTCAATTTTATGATTGTTTGTTATTGTTGTTCAAGAAGAAGCTCCAGTAGAGTCCGTTTATCATAAATCACACCAATAACTTTGAATAGGAGATACTGTATTACAACAAGAGCACCGCCTACGGGTGCCTACGCTCGGCTATTGGGTGCTGGGTAGTGGATAAAATGCATCTATAGTTACCCCCCTTGATAGTATAGATTGCTCTTTTGATAGTGAACAAGTATGCCAAGTTTCAAGTGAATGCCATTAGTAGAACCAGAGATATCACAAAATGTAAAAGTTTTCGCACGACGACGACACCAAGGCTATAGCAAAACCTAAAATTATTCTACATCTTTGGTTTGAAGACACTTTCTACTATAAGATTCTATTCATAGACCCCCCCCCTATTTTTATAATTCTGTAGACTTAAGAATACAGAATCGAAATACATAAAGAAAAAAGGGAGTCACCGAAATAGTATTTGTATAAAACGTCGCCGAATACCACAGGGGTGTAACTTTTTTCCGATTTCTTGATACAATTTAACCACTTAATTAGCATTGTTTTCTTTAAATCACATTCTAATACACCCTACAGAGATAAACTATGTTTTACTATGATATTTCTGTATGCTTTTTAGTTTAAAAGTGAATATGTATTTTTTGGGGGATAATCGGTTTAAGATTGCAATGGAATTAATTTTTAATAGAAATAGTCAAAGAAAATAGGGTGTCACTGTCTTAGTTTTTGAGAAAATTGCATGTTTTCAATTGCGCATCTTGCAACGTCGAGAAAGGTAGAGATTAGCACACCTTCAAAGATCTGTTTTTCCGAATTGAAAAATGGACATAAAACTTTATTTTGTAATGCAATTAGGCTAAGAATAACGGAATAAGAATACCTTCTGAATGTTTGTCTCAATAGTTGAATAAGGGTTAATAAAATCGAAGGGAATTCGAACAATGTTCTAAGCTAGTAAATAACGTTATGATTTTAAAATGACGTCACATCATGATATCCTCCGAGTTGCCTACAAGTCATTTCTACTTTATTTAAGATTATTCAATGATTCGCAAAATGAATGCGCGAAACGTAAACCCCGAATTCGTCATCATGAAGAGAAGATTTTTTTCTCCTGTTTACAGCCGACTTCTGGTTTAAGTAATGTTAAATCGTTGAGCAACTTGAAAACGAACTGTGAGGAGAAGATAACCTCTTAACCCCAGAAGAGCACGTCTGTATAGATCCCATACTTAAACTCTGAAACAACAAATAAATTCAACTCGGCGATGCTACACGTTACCGTTTAGCTCAATACTTAAGGTTTCTTGGTTTCGGATTTGAATATTTTTTAAAATTTCCTTCTTTTTGCTTCTACCCCCCATACAAACAAACACACACACACACACACGCGCGCACGCACACACACATACACACACACACACACACACACACACACACACACACACACACACACACACACACACACACACACACACACACACACACACACACACACACACACACACACACACACACACACACACACACACACACACACACTAAAACAACCCGCTTGTAGGTGGAGTCTAACCGATACACCAAGGCGCCATTTTACTAAAGTCCTTACGAACGTTTGTCTTACTATTTTATATCAACCCATATAAAAAATTAACACAGGTCCAAATTTTTAAAAAAAGTAGCATACTATATTTCAAATCCAAATATGCTCAAATCAGAATAAAAGTACCTAATAAAGAAGAAGAAGAAGAAGAAAAAAAAAAAAAAAAAAAAACATTGCGGGAAAACGAAAAATTGCATGCTACAACCACTTCTTCCTTTTCTCACAAAGTTTTAAAATAAATCATTTGAAATCTTCAAGGTATCAAAAAGGGGCATTGTGTGGTAATGAGTTAATAACAAAAAATGGTTAAAAAGCTTGTAATGAAAAGATTAACAAAGAGTCCATCTGTCTGAGGTTCAGTTTTTGTAAGTAGAGGGTGAAGGTAACAGATGCATTAGGTCATGTTCTTTCAAAATACTACAAAATATTGAAATCCACGAAGAACTTTGTTTGTCATGGCAACCGATTGAAACAACATAAAAATACTCTTCGCCCAAATCATAAGGCCTAAAGCTTTGATATAAATCATCATCTATTGACGCTCTACCTAAAGAATTATCGTATCTTGGTAATTAACCATCTTCTGTGCGATCCCTAGTTTTACATAGAAATAAAAAAGGAAATATTAGAACATCTTCTCCAAAACCTTAAGGTCTAAAGCTTTGATATATAGTACAAATCATCATCTATTGAACCTCTACAGAAATACTTCAAAGAATTACCATACTCTAACAATTAGCCATTTTCTCAACGATCCTGATTTTACACATGATTAAAGATGGAAATCTTTGAAAAACATCTTTTCCAAAACTATAAGGCCTAGAGGTGTAATATTTGATGTATATTTAAACCTATTGACCCCAGAATAACCGTATTCTGAAAATAAGCACTTTTCTGTGCAATCCCGGATCTTAGAAAGGAATAAAGAATATCTTTGAAAAACTTCTTCTACTACATGTAAACCATTATGCCTAGAGCTTTGATATTTGGTATGTATCAATGCCTAATAATCCTCTATCAAAATGATTCAAAGAATTACCGTACTCTAGAAATTAGCGCTATATGGTCAGATCTTCAATATACATAGGGTTAAAGGAGAAAATCATCTCCAAAATGAATAGGCGTAGGGCTTTGATATTTTGTATATATCATAAAACCTTGAGCCATCATACTCGGGGTGCGATATAGGACCATCACCTATTGGTTTTCTTTATAACGTGTCATTAAATGGATTAATTAAACAAGATAAGTGAAATTAAATTTATGGAGAGAACCATAACAAGGTTACTTATGAAAATATCGTAGATTACAAACCTGTAAATTGCGTGTCGTAGTTTTTCTACATTTGCTATAACTAAAGTAGATTGCTCGAGTCCAAGGATTTTGTTGGAAAAAATCTCTGCGCACTTTTCGGTAAAATCAGTTGTCATCACCAAGATTTAATTTTTTCATCGATTGAACTTTGGTATATGACATAGAGTTCGTAATAATATCCGCCATTATTATAAAAAAAATCTGATGCCGATGGTATACAAGAGTTTGTTACCATCAAATCAGTGGAGGTGCGAATCTTACGTTATCGATTCACGCTTGATTTACAATCTCAGCTATCGATTCACGCTTGATTTACAATAGCCTCTGGGAAAAATGTGATTATCGCTTATCATAACCAGGCGTCTTCCTGTATCATTTAGGTGACTTCGATTTACCTATGATCAACAACTCAGGTGAAGTTTTATGAAATCGGGCCATTTTTTTTGTCTGAGTCGCCTACTCTGCAGAGCCCTGCATCTGCATGATAGTTTCAGTTGATTTGTATGTATGATCATGTTTAACCCATTTCCACACAATAATGATTTTAGATTCACAAGCAATTTCTACATTGCCTACAATGTTTTCTGACCAAAATGGCAAATATTTGAAATTGTATCAACCTTAAACGGTCACCCGAAATATCTTTGAATGTAGACTAGTCCAAAATTTTGTGGAAAAGAGTTAAATCAAGTTATGATTATATGATGTTTTAAAATTCTTCAAAAATCTGTGAATTGCACCGTGACAAATTTTGATAACTTTTTCCCTTTTTTCCCAGATTTAACGAATCTTAGCCTGGGGCTCTCTGAATCTTGTGTTTCAGTCATATATCGGCGGTTGGAGCACCTAACAATGGATTCCTGGTATTTCTCACTCAAGTACTACCACCACATCATTTCCTAGCCTCCAGCCGCTATCCCACTTAGGTTTAAGATTACCAGCCCATTGGTTATACCAAAATGAAGCTTTTATAAAATTTTGATAAAATGGATTTTGAACTCAGGTCGCTGAGGTGAGCAATATAAGGCCTTCTTGTACGAGGTAAGTTGCAACCTTCCAACTGAGACTACTTCTGGCTACTAATTTAAACACAATGTAATTGCTCAACATGCTCTCTGTGACCTTTTATGATCCTTGAATATTACAAAAGAGAGGTATTTATGGCAATTTTATGTTTAAACACAAAAGGCCAAAATTTGGGCTACATTTTTTGAAACATATGAAAATTACACTATTTACATTGAATGCGCCACAATTTCAGTTTAGTCTTGACCTCACTTCTGGTTCATTCTTAATGAAACTTGGTTAGAATGATTGCCATTTCACTAAGGATGGTTCTATTAAAAAAGGTATCTTTCTATCCGTAAGAGTGGAAAAATTGCTTAAATGACAGTTTCACATTTTACCGCAGTTTTTGATATATCTTGATGAAACTTTTGAATGATTGTCATTTCACGAAGGATGGTCATGTTAAAAATGGTATCCTTCTACTTGTAAGTGTAGAAAAAAGTTGCTTTAATGATAGTTTCATAGTTTAACAAAGTTGTGATGTTGAAACTTTGTCAGAATGTAGTACAGTCATGGATGAATGCTCTTGAACATTACACGGTTATACAGTTCGGGGGGGGGGTTGTCAGAGAAAGTTCAAGGAATCGTAATCGGTTGATTTCTAAGAAATTCTTTGAAAATCTTCTCTTGTAAAGGTATAAGACCTAGAACTTTCAGATTGTGTGTGTAGCATTAACTCTACCAAAATACTTCAGGTTATGATGTGATATATATGGGTAATTGGAATTTATATGAAAATAAAGATTATTTTTAAAAAGCATCTCCTCCTAAACTAACCTTCAGATGTCAATGAAACTTTAGAGAAATGTCTTAGACGTGTTATTTTTTTCTTTTACAGCTTTCATATCATGTGTAACTTTCATTGCAGAAAAATTATCAATGGAATGTCAATGTATTGTTGGAGCAGCGCTGGTATTCGATGGACACTGATCCAATTTTTTCAATTGGTTTGTAAGGGTTTCTCATCTTTGTAATGTAATAAAAGATTTGTTAGAAAAAATGTTCACTTAAAATTTTTCACAAAAAATAAGTGTAAAATTTCTATAAGTGTCGTATTTCAAAAGCTATATTGAATAATTCTGAAAACAAGTATAAAAAACTTAGTGCCTTAAGAATAATTATGATTCATCTTGTGAAAGAAAGTTCTCCTGGAAATTTTGAAAAAAGAGATCTGGGCCCGAGATTATAAAACTTTTTGTCGTACTCAATTGAGAATTTACCCGAATTGATTCAAAACGGGTTAACCAGTATTAGAATTCTAACAATGAATATATAGAGAGGAATAATGTTCAATATACATCACGGAAACCTGCAAATAAGGAAAGGTATCAACTAGAAATTATATACAATAATAAGAGAGAGAAAATGTATTACACAAATTATTCATTGAATAAAGAACAAAATGTTGAAAAATGATTCAACCTACTCACTCTTAGGCTATCATACTCAATCATTAGACCATGGATTCCGAAAGAATCTGCCAACACTTGCAAACCTGGATTCTTATTGTATTCAAATTGATTTTCATAAGATTGATTAGTTATTTCAGTCACCTTTCCAGTCAATTAAAGTGTGACACAGGGTTATTCTCATGGAACCTTGCATAGTTGATAGTTATCAAAGCAAACTTCCAAGTAAGTATCAATACATCAATGTAGAAAATAGTGTTCTAATCATTCCAAATTAAATTTGAAACAAGAGGACTTTGATAGTGCTATATTGCTCACCTGAGTAAGGGGGCTCACGGCTTCGTAATGTCTATAACAATATCAAAGCCCTTCTCCTAATGGTTTTGGGGAAGAAGATTTTTAAAGATGTTCTCCACTAAAATATGTAAATCCAAGATCCCAAACATACATTTAGTCTTTTTCGAGTCATTCTTTCGAGTATTTTGGTAGAGGGTAAATAAGCAATGATATATACGAATTATCAAGGCTCTAATCCTTATCGTTTTAGAGAATTTTTTAAGATTTCCATTATTTATTCTTATTTGAAATGTTTCCATATAAGGCTAATTTTCAGAGCGTAGTATTTTTTAGTTTATTTGGTAGAGTATCAGTAGGTGATGATATGTACCAAATATCAAAGTTCTATACTTTATGGGTTTGGAGAAGAAAAATATCAAAGATTTCCTGCTTTATTCTATGTTAAATCAAGGATTGCACAGAAAATGGCTTTCAGACCATGGTTTATTATTTGAAATAACTTATTAGGCATTGATACATACCAAATACCAAAGCTCTAGGCCTAACGGTTTGGGAGAAAAAAATCAGATTTATTTCTATATTCCTATGTAAATGAGGGATCGCATAGGAAAGGGCTGGTTTTCAGAGTATGGTACTTTCTTTTAAGTATTTAGGTAGAGGGTTAAAACGCATTGATATATACCAAATATCAAAGCTCTAGGTCATGTAGTTTAGGTAAAGAAGATTTCATAAGTTTTTCACTTGGTTGGCAATAAAACCAGAGTTCTGCATGTATTTCAATGCTTTGAAGTAATTTGAAAGAGCATGACCTAAGGATCATTTCTATGAAATTTGGTTGAAATTCCACGTTTAGTTTAGGAGGAGATTTTTATTATTGCTCACCTCAGCTAGACGATGACCGATCACAACAGCTCACTCTGAGCACTTTGGTCTCAGGTGAGCTAAAATGAAAGAAAAGTAAACAATGTCTCTGTTATCGATCTGCACACAATGAATCTCGTTGACGTTTAACCAAATACCAGATGGAAAATCTTTAGACTTGTCCATATTAAAAGGAATTGTAGACAAAATAAAAGTTTATAAAAATTTGAATTTTTTTGTCGAGCCCGAGTGCAGTGAGCGAGACATAGTTGTCACAATTTCATTTCGATGTTAGCGCTTGCATTGGTGCGTGCGTTCGTCCATCCGGATTTTGAAATTTAAGGATAGATTTGAAACTCAGTTGGCAGAGTTGTACTTCTTGGTGAATGTTAGTGTCATGCGAAACGTTTGTTATTTTACCTCCAAGGTCAAGCTTAAAATTACAGTAATGTATGATTGACACGTCCTTTGTGTATTACTCTACACAACTCTTGTAATGCTCCTGCCATCTCATGATTGAAGGGCATATACGTGTGTGTCTCTTTGCGTTTAGAGTATATCTTCTAGATTAATGAACGAATTTCAAAATAACTTGGCTCAGCCTATACCCTGGCCATGTACTCATCTCACAGAGAAGTTTGTTTTGATAACCCAATCTCAAGGTCACGGCAGAATGTATGTCAAATGACAAAATTGACGGAATGGTTGTATCAGGAGCATATCTTCTACATATATGGACGGCTTTCAAAAGTACAGGGCGCAGTTGTTCCCATGACAAGTGCTAATGTAATGGTAAACGTTTGTTTTCGATGCACTTATGACTGAGTCATATATGGCTTGAGTTTTTGATAGATATCACTAGTTAAGCACGAGAAAAGATAAAACAGTTTAAGGTTAAAGTAAAATATTTTTCTTATTACCTGTTTTCTTCACCAAATCTCTGAAAGCTAAAGTTTTGAAAAATGAAAATTCAGTACAAGTATTAATCTTTAGAATTGTTTGAATTGAACTTTTATATTCTATTTCACTGCCAAACGATATAATGTGGCTTATAATACCATAGTTTACTTTGTTTAAAAGTAATGCGATAATTCAATGATATTCTTTTTAAGCTAGAATATATAGCCCCCACTCTGTTTTGGAATTGTAGAAGTCAGCCTGAGCTTGTAGGTTGGTTGGTTTGTCAGTTGGTCTTTAGCTTTTCCATTTCAGATAACCTGAGCACAAAGTATGCTTGAGTATGCTGAGTTAAATTATGGTACTCTACCGAAACACTTATAATTATATCTCTGGGTCTTAAGCCCCATTTTAAGGATTCTTCATTTCACAGATTAACGAAATTTTTCAAAAACATTCTCTAAACCCACTAGTTTTAGAAGTTGCATGGTTGCCTTTTGGTACTCCGTTGGAATCTGTTTTTCACATAAAAACTACTACTGATATCAGGGCTATCACATTTTAAGCATTAAAGCATTGCCTCACTGTATTTTGCCAATAGTCTATATCTTATTATTCCTTATTCTAAATCATTCTTGTTTTGTTGAGAACAATGTTTGAACATAACATCGATCTAATCACGTAAAAATTTAAGACATATTGAAAAGAGGAAAAATATTCGGCAGGATAAGGGTTAACCAGAAAACTTAACATTTACAATTTCTTCAAGCCTTTTCATGAAAAAAGTGCTCTTTTTTGTCAAGAGGGTAGATCTTATTGATACACTATCGCAGATACCAAGTTTGAGGTCATATGACAAGCTAAACGTCAATATTCAAGGCCAAACTTTAAAAAAATGTATCAGAAAGCTAAACAATCACAATTACTTCAAGCCTATTCAAGATACAAGGCTCATATTTAAGATGATGATAAATCTCACCGACATGCATTTGCAGAATCCAAGGTTGAGGTCATGTCATGGTCAATTTTCAAAGTCTAACTTATGCAAAAACTTTACCAAAAATCTTAGCCGCCGTCATAGCGCAGTTGGTAGCTCATCGGACTGTCAATCTAGAGGTCCCGGGTTCGATCCCCGACGGGGGAACTCATCCTTTCCGACTATTTGTCTCTCACCAATGGGTTGATAATCGTAGACCTATGTGGGATAGCAGCTGGAGGCTAGGAAAGGATGTAATGGTAGTACTGGTGTGAGAAATACCAGGATTCCATCGTCAGGTGCTCCAGCCGCCGCGATATAACAGAAAGATTGTTGAAAGCGGCGTAAAACCCCATTCAAACAAACAAAACCAAAAATCTTAACATTTACAATTTCCTCAAGCCCATTTGAGATAAATGCCTATATTTGCCATGTTAATAAAGCGACATTGATAGACACCCGCAAAATATCAAGGTTGAGATCATCTGACATTATCAAGGTCATTTGCCATAGTAAAACTTCTGCAAAACTGCAAGCCTATTCAATATGCAATTCTCATATTTGGCATGACGATAGATATCATTGATACTTATCTGCAGATACATAGGTCTTCAACTTCCTCCCTTCAAGGATTAAATAGATTTGATTCAAGTTTCATATGTGCTTGTCATCATGCAAAGATATGAGTATTCTGTTTAGATAACAATCCATTTACTTTCTGGAAGTTGTGACCATTTTTTTTACAAAAAATAAGAGGGTCTATTGGAGTGACAAAATATCTTTTCTGTGACAAGGAGCTGTTTTGGACCATTAATTACTTTAAGTATTCGTCTAGCTTCAATGTTCTGCATTAGCAAATTAGGAACGTTTAATAACACTGTCCATATATGAGTGTCTTGAGCATAGCTTTTTCATTTGTTATCAATGGATTTCAGAACAACTTAAACCAGCTGTTTGTTTGCCTACAGTTAAGAACACTGTCTCAGCTGAAGGTCAAGCTATAATGTCTTGACAAACCCATTTAAGGATTATATTCGTCATTAAAGACAAGACAATAGTTATTACGACTTCATATTTATTCTCGGTTTTCCAACAACCACGAGCATTCTAGATATAGACCAAATAGGAAAACTGTTAATCATTTACAGCTTTGAGTAAGTATAGATAAAGTCTACCAATACACTACATATTCCTCCCCTAATTAGTTTTAAAAGAATATCTCTGGAAATTAAAATCTCTACTGATGACAATTTTTCAAAAAGTATTTTTTAGATTTTTACAATGTAAATACCAATTCATGAACACAGAAGTGTCTATGCACTGAGATTCACACAATACTACCTTTATTAACCTAAGACCTTCCTAGAATGTTAATGTCGTTTCTAATTTATCTTGTAAATGACACTGATCTCGTATCTTACATCATTCTGTACCTACAGAATATATCAAATAAAACATTTCAAAACAACAATATATTGACAAAATATTAAACAGTTTTATCTGAACAAAATTGCAGACTGTTTCCTGAAAATCCACAATAATGTCAAAGTTCAAAAATCTCTCATTAACCCTTTTCCATTTATCACTGTCATTTCTCAAAAGGAAATTATCTTATTTCATAACAAAGTCAGAATATCTCTCAGGCATCTTCTTTGTACGCGTTGGACGTGAATACTGTTTATTTGGTGTCTTCACAGGAGATGGTCTGTTACCATTATTGGATGAAGATGGTGTCACTCCAGCTTCTTTTACCATTCCGTCATAATTCTCTGTTGACTTAATACTAAGATGCTCATTTGAACTGACACGTTTATCAGAATTTACAGTAATCTGATTTCTCTTTTCTTGATTTTCTACTTCAAACTGATTATATAGATTCTTAGAAACAGAACTTTTCACATTTATTTGACTTTTTTCGCCATTATGACTCATCATTTGCTTTTCTACTTGAACACTTTCTTGATTAAACATATTTTCTGATTGACTGTGACACTATTTCCTTTCCTTCCGAGTACTTTCATGACTTTCGGACTGAATGTAGTAGATAATTTGTTGGTTTTCTTTTGCTTCATCAATACTGAATCTCCTTCTTTAATATCACTTTCTCTCACATTTCTCTGTTGATCGGCATACACTTTACCTTTCATTTTTCTTTCACTATCTCTATCTCTTACTATTTGATCATTATCCTCATAATCCTGTAATTCTGGTAATTTAGTTCTCAGCTTTCTCTTGAATAACAATTCGGCAGGACTTACACCTGTAGTTGAGTGTGGAGAAGATCTATACATAAGAAGATAATTCTTTAGTTCTTGTTTCCAGTCTTTATTTTGAGAAAATGATATTCTAATTCTTTTCATAATCCCTTTGTTCTGTACTTCAACTTCCCCATTAGCTTGAGGCCATAAGAGTGTGGTGTTTCTATGTTCAATTCCCATTTCTTCGAAATAATCATTCAGTTCTTTACTATTGAAATTGCTTGCATTGTCCGTTTGAATCGATATTGGTAATCCATGAGTATTGAATAGATTATCTAATTGAGATATAATCTTGCTTGAAATGGTCGTTTTCATAGGCATAACTTCCACCCATCTTGAATAGTAATCCACGACTACCAACATACTTTCACCATTTGGAAGTGGACCTAGAATATCAGCAGCTAAATGTTCCAAAGGAGCATTTGGTAACTCTCTCCTAAAAACCGGTTCTGGTCGACTTGGACTCGCTACTAACTGACATCCTGTGCACTCTTTCACAAATTGTTCTATTTCTTTGTCCATTTTTGGCCACCACACTTTTGATCTCAATCTTTGTTTCATGATAGTCATTCCAGGATGTCCCTCGTGACTTAATTCTAGCACTCTTTTCCTTAACCCCTGTGGTACAACTATTCTGGTTCCTCTCAAGATTAAAAAGCCTAAAGATGTTAATTCATGTTGTACTGGTATATAATGTTTATTGTTCAGTTTTTCCCATCTACCAGAGACTAATGCTGATCTGATTGAACTCATTTCTGAATCAATTTTTGATTGTTCTTCAATTTCACTGGTTTTCATTGCCATTGGTGTACTTTCAATAGTCATTATTTTCAAACTCTCCTCTGTATGCAGAAAATCTTCCTGGTCACCATCATTTTCACTATTCACTAGTCTGGATAATGAGTCAGCAATGTTTGTGTGTCCTGGTATGTAGCTGACTTTATAATTGTATGATTGCAGTCTTAAAACCCATCTTTCTACTCTGGCACAAGGTTTTGATTTAGGAGAAAACAGAAATTGTAACGGTCTGTGGTCAGTCACCAATTCAAATTCAATACCTAGTAGGTACATGTGTAACCTTTCACAAGCCCAAACCAAACTAAGTGCTTCCTTTTCTGTTTGGGAATATTTCCTCTCTATGGTTGTTAAAGTCCTACTAGCATATAGAAATACTCTAGACTCTCCCTTTTTGTTAATCTGTACTAGAACACAGCCTATTCCTACTGGTCCAGCATCACATATGACTTGAGTTCTATCTTTAACGTCAAAATAGCCTAATGTTTTGGCCTGGCATAATTCATTTTTCATGTTTTCAAAACATTCTTGTTGTGATTTACCCCATTTGAATGGTACCCCTTTTCTAGTTAATTTTCTTAACGGCTCAGATAATGTCGCCAAATTCGGCAAAAACCTAGAACTAAAATTCACTAATCCCCAAAAAACTCTTTATTTCCGAGACTGATTTTGGCTCACGTGCTTTCAATACAGCTTCAACTTTTGATTCGGCCAATCCAACTCCATGTTTGGATAAAACGACACCCATGAAATCTACTTGTTTCATGCGAAACTGACATTTTTCTAAGTGTACAGTTAATCCTTCCTCCTGTAATTTTCTCAAAAGTTCATAAAGTCTTTGATCATGCTCTTCCACCGATTTACCATGAACAATGATATCATCAAAAATACTATTTACTCCTTCTAAACTACACAATGTTTGCATCATAACTTTGTTGTACATTTCCGGCGCGCAATTAACCCCAAACAGTAAACGTTTGTATCTATAAAGGCCTCTGTGTGTCATGAAAGTTGTTATCTCTCTTGATTCATTGTCCAATTCTATTTGGTGATAGGCTAATTTAATGTCTAACTTTGAGAACACTTGTGACTGATTAAGATCATGTACAACTTCATCAACTGTAGGTATTGGAAACCTTTCTCTAATTACTGCACCATTTTCTCTGCGCATGTCCACACAAATTCTAATATCATTAGTTTTTGGAACAACAACCAAAGGACTAACCCATTTACTCGGACCATGTACTTGTTCAATAATGTCTAACTGTTCTAGTTCATTCAGTTTATCCTCAAGCCTCTCTCTCAGATTATATGGTATTCTTCTCAAGGGTTGGACAACAGGTTCAACAGATTTATCAATCGGTATATGTTATTTATAGTTTTTCAACTTTCCTATCCCTTCAAAGCATTTTGGAAATTTCTGTTTCAAATCATTTTTCAAGTTGTTACTTGAAGTAACGTTCAAAATTTGTTCTGGTTCAACAATTTCAGTAACCCAAGAAATTCAGCTGTTTGTTTCCCTAACAACGGTTTGCCTGCACCCTCAATGACAATAAATTCAGCTCTCAACGACTTATCTTGAAAAATGACATCAGCATCAAACGCACCAGCTACAGTTAATGACGTTTTGCTTCCATATGCATACAACTTCTTATTACAAAGTCTACTTTTACACTTAATTTTAGGTTTTTTCAACTGTTCCCACATTTGTCTGTCGATTACATTGACAGATGCACCAGAATCAATAATAAATGACAGGTCAATTCCCCCAACATTCAATTTGATTGTTGACATTTTTGAGTCATGGACAGTAAAAGCATAGTTCAATGAATCTGAATCATCAGAATCTTTGTCCTCAATATTCCTCACTTTGTGGCCTTTCTTGTGTTTTGGTAGAATCTTGGTTTTACACATCTTTTGAAAATGACCCATATTTCGACATTTGTTACAACGTCTTTTCTTGGCAGGACAACTCTCATCATTTTTCAAATGACCCTTGTAACCACAGGCATAACACATTTTCTGTGTGTTCTTATTGTATTTATTCTGTCCATTTGCAGACCTAGGGTACTTTGATTTATAGTCTACTTTATTAATGGAGATTTCTTGTGTTTCCATCATTTTGGCCTGACTTTCAGCAGACTCCATTGACCTGGCCAATTTACACAGATCCTCTAATGATATTTCTCCTCTTTCTAAAACTTTACGTCTCAATCTCTGAGAACTGCATTTTTCAATAACTTGGTCCCTTATATTCTCATCAGCATTATGAAAATCACAATGTACAGCCTTTTGACGTAATCTAGTAACAAAATGTTCTACCGACTCTTCAGAATTCTGGGACATAGATCTAAACTGTGACCTTTCATAAATAACGTTCACTTTCGGTTTGAAATAATTGTTCAGTGCCGCTTTTGTTTTGTCATAGACAGTTTCTCCTTCCCCAGGGACAGGGACAGCCAATGTGTAATAAATATCTTGGACCGCAAGACCAGCAGAATGCAACAACAAGGCAGTTTTCTGTTCAGGGTTCTCTATACCCTTACCTACTGCATAAAGTTCGAAACTACGCAGCCATCTTGTCCATCTTGTTGCAAGTTCCCCTTCCAAGTGAAATGGCGAAATACCCCCCAAATCTGGAATAATAGCAGTTGCCATCTCGTTTGCAATGCGTTGAGTACTTTAAAATCCTCGTCGCCAAATATAATGTCTTGACAAACCCATTTAAGGATTATATTCGTCATTAAAGACAAGACAACAATTATTACGACTTCATATTTATTCTCGGTTTTCCAACAACCACGAGCATTCTAGATATAGACATAATAGGAATACTGTTAATCATTTACAGCTTTGAGTAAGTATAGATAAAGTCTACCAATACACTACACAAGCGACAAGAATGACCTTGTATGGAGCAGATAATCTCTATTCATGGACTAGTTCAAAAATCACTTGGAACAATTTTCTCCCTTGAGAAGTAATAGTGCTTCACTAACAATTTGTTTGGCTTTTGTCCAGGTCACAGCTGGAAATGTATGTAAGGAAGTTGAAGCTAGATTAAAATAGTTTTGAAATCTTCAATTTGGTTACAATTTAACCGAATTCTTTATTCGGAAGGTAAGATCGCCCTATAATCGTATTCTAACCCTTACCCTAACTCTAACCAAAAAATGTTCACGAAGCAGAGCCTCATTAATGCTTTCTAGCCATCTATAAGATAAAATTGATCATAAAGGAAATTTGAAGCTAGATTGGAATGGTTTGAAAAAATTACCGTTTGGGTATAATTCCCTGGACTTCTTTAATCACATGGTTAGTTTGCCCCATTATCGTTATTCGTTCTAACACTAACACTATCGCTAACCAAAAATGTTCACCAAGCAGATACCCATTTCAATGCTTTATATCCATCTATTTGATATAATTTAGCTAAAAGGAAAGTCGAAGCTAGATTAGGATGGTTTTAAAAACTTAATTGGGAGTAATTCCCTTCAATTCCTTATTTGAATGGTAAGTTAGCCCTGTTATCGTATTCTGTTGTAACCCTAACCCTTACCCCAAAAAAAATTACCAAGCAGACTCTCATAACAATGTTTTCTATCCGTCTATTTGATAAAATTGATCAGAACGGAAATTTGAAGCTAGACAAAA
This sequence comes from Fragum fragum, assembly GCA_946902895.1. Classification (NCBI taxonomy): domain Eukaryota; kingdom Metazoa; phylum Mollusca; class Bivalvia; order Cardiida; family Cardiidae; genus Fragum; species Fragum fragum. The sequence goes on from OX336381.1 coordinate 21,972,426, forward strand.
AATGTTTTGTAAAAATTTAATTTCGGTATAATTCCCTTGAATTCTTTATTAAAGTGATTAGTTAACCCTATTATCGTTATATTTTCTAACCCTTTCCCAAATCCAAAAAATGTTCACCAAGCAGATCATCATTACAATGTTTTCTACCTTCTATTTGATATAATTCAGCTAAAAGGAAAGTTGAAGCTAGATAAGAATGGTTTGTAAAACTTTAATTTGTGCAGAATTCCTTGAATTCTTTATTCGAATATTTAGTTCGCCCTTTTTTCGTTATCTGTTCTAACCCTAACCCTAACCCCATCAAATGTTCCCCATGCTGATCCTCGTTACAATATTTTCTTTCCATTTGATGGAAAAAAAATTAATCATAAAGGAAAGTTGAAGCGAGATTAGATTTTTTAAGAACTTTATTTGGTTATAATTCCCTTGCATTCTTTAATCGAATGGTTAGTTCGCCCTTTTATCAAATCTGTTCTTAACCTAACCCTAACCATAACTCAAAATAATGTTAACCAATCTCATTACATTGTTTTCTTTTCATCTATTGTTTCAGATTGAGCATTAAAGGAAGTTGAAGCTAGATTTCAATGGTTTGAAAAACTCTTATCTGGGTATAATTCCCATGAATTCTTGATTCTAATGGTTTGTTCGCCAAATTATCGCTTCTGTTCCAACCCTAAATCTAGCCATAACTCAAAATAATGTTTACAAAACAGATTCTGATTACAATGCTTTCTATTCATCCTTTAATATGAATTGAATATGAAGGAAAGTTGAACTTTTATTTGTATTTAATTCAATTTAATTCCTTGTTCAAATGGTAAGTTCGCCATATTATCGTTATCTGTTCTAAACCTTACCCAACCCCCAAAATGATGATCACAGAGAGGATGCTCACTACAATGTTTTTCTATCCATGAATTACATAAAAATGATCATAAAGGAAAGTTGTAGCTTTATTAGATTGGTTTGTGAAACTTCAATTTGTGTAATTTTATTGAATTCTTTATTCGAATGATAAGTTAGCCCTCTAATCGTAATCTGATCTAACCCTAAAAAAATGTCCCCAAAGCAGATCCTCATTACATTGTTTTTTATAAATCTATTACATAAAATTTATGATAAAGGAAAGTTGAAGGTAGTTTAGAAGGGTTTGAAAACATTTGATTTGATTTGTAATTCCCTTGAACTGATTATTCTAAAGGTTAGTTCGCTCTATACGTAATCCGTTCTAAACCTAACCGTACACCTTAACCCAAAAATGTTTTACAAAAAGATCCTCATCACTATGTTTTCTGTCTATCTATAAGATAAAATTGATCATAAAGTAAAGTTGAAGCTAGATTAGAATGGTTTGAAAAACTTTTAATTGGGTATTATTCAAGTTATGGTAAGTTCGCCCTATTATCGTAGTCTGTTCTAACACTAACCCTAACCCTAATGGAAAAAAGTCACCAAGCCGATCTTTATTACAATGTTTCCCACCCATCTTTAAGATAAAATTGATCATAAAGGAAAATTGGAGCTAGATTAAAATGTTTTGATATCTTTGAATTGGTTACAATTTAAAGGAAATCTTTATTCGAATGGTCAGTTCGCCCTATTATCGTAATCTATTCTAACCCTATTCCTAACTCAAAAAATATTGACCGAGCAGATCCTCATTACAATGTTTATTCATCTATGAGATAATTTAAACATGAAGGAAAGTTGAAACTAGATGATAGGGTTTTAAAAACTTTTATATGTATATAAATTAATTAAATTCTTCATTCAAATGGTTAGTTCGCCGTATTATCGTAATCTCATCTAACCATAGCCCTTAAAAAATTTCCACAAAGGAGATCCTAATTAAAATATTTTCTTTCCATCTATTAGATTAATTTAAACATAAAGGAAAGTTGAAGCTAGATGGGAATGGTTTTAAAAACTTTAATATGTGTATAATTCAATTGAATTCCTTATTTGAATTGATAGTTCGCCCTTTTATCAAATCTGTTCTTACCCTAACCCTAACCAGAACTCAAAATAATGATAACCAAGCAGAACCTCATTACATTGTTTTCTTTTCTTCTATTGTTTAAGATTGAGCATTAAAGGAAGTTGAAGCTAGATTTCAATGGTTTGAAAAACTCTTATCTGGGTATAATTCCCCTGAATTCTTGATTCGAATGGTTTGTTCGCCAAATTATCGCTTCTGTTCCAACCCTAAATCTAGCCATAACTCAAAATAATGTTTACCAAACAGATTCTGATTACAATGCTTTCTATTCGTCCTTAAGTATAAATTGAACATGAAGGAAAGTTGAACTTTTATTTGTATTTAATTCAATTTAATTCCTTGTTCAAATGGTAAGTTCGCCATATTATCGTTATCTGATCTAACCCTAACCCAAAAAAAGTCCCCAAAGCAGATTCTCATTACATTGTTTTTTATAAATCTATTACATAAAATTTATGAAAAAGGAAAGTTGAAGCTAGATTAGAATGGTTTGAAAAACTTTTAATTTGGGTATTATTAAAGTTATGGTAAGTTCGCCCTATTATCATAGTCGGTTCTAACACTTACCCTAACCCTAATGAAAAAAAAATCCCCAAGCCGATCTTAATTACAATGTTTCCCACCCATCTATAAGATAAAATTGATCATAAAGGAAAATTGGAGCTAGATTAAAATGTTTTGATATCTTTGAATTGGTTACAATTTAAAGGAAATCTTTATTCGAATGGTCAGTTCGCCCTATTATCGTAATCTATTCTAACCCTATTCCTAACTCAAAAAAATATTGACCGAGCAGATCCTCATTACAATGTTTATTCATCTATGAGGTAATTTAAACATGAAGGAAAGTTGAAGCTAGATGATAGGGTTTTAAAAACTTTTATATGTATTTAATTTAATTGAATTCTTCATTCAAATGGTTAGTTCGCCGTATTATCGTAATCTCATCTAACCCTAGCCCTTAAAAAATGTCCACAAAGAAGATCCTAATTACAATGTTTTCTATCCATCTATTAGATAAATTTTAACATAAGGGAAGTTGAAGCTAGATGAGAATGGTTTAAAAAACTATAATATATGTATAATTCAATTGAATTCCTTATTTGAATTCATAGTTCGCCCTTTTAGCAAATCTGTTCTTACCCTAACCCTAACCATAACTCAAAATAATGATAACCAAGCAGAACCTCATTACATTGTTTTCTTTTCATCTATTGTTTAAGATTGAGCATTAAAGGAAGTTGAAGCTAGATTTCAATGGTTTGAAAAACTCTTATCTGGGTATAATTCCCCTGAATTCTTGATTCGAATGGTTTGTTCGCCAAATTATCGCTTCTGTTCCAACCCTAAATCTAGCCATAACTCAAAATAATGTTTACCAAACAGATTCTGATTACAATGCTTTCTATTCATCCTTTAATTTAAATTGAACATGAAGGAAAGTTGAACTTTTATTTGTATATAATTCAATTTAATTCCTTGTTCAAATGGTAAGTTCGCCATATTATCGTTATCTGTTCTAAACCTTACCCAACCCCCAAAAAGATGATCACGGAGAGGATGCTCACTACAATGTTTTTCTATCCATGAATTACATAAAAATGATCATAAAGGAAAGTTGTAGCTTTATTAGATTGGTTTGTGAAACTTCAATTTGTGTAATTTTATTGAATTCTTTATTCGAATGATAAGCTAGTCCTCTAATCGTAATCTGATCTAACCCTAACCCAAAAAATATCCCCAAAGCAGATCCTCATTACATTGTTTTTTATAAATCTTATACATAAAATTTATGATAAAGGAAAGTTGAAGGTAGTTTAGAATGGTATGAAAACATTTGATTTGATTTGTAATTCCCTTGAACTGATTATTCTAAAGGTTAGTTCGCTTTATACGTTATCCGTTCTAAACCTAACCCTACACCTTAACCCAAAAATGTTTTACAAATAGATCCTCATCACTATGTTTTCTGTCTATCTATAAGATAAAATTGATCATAAAGTAAAGTTGAAGCTAGATTAGAATGGTTTGAAAAACTTTAATTTTGGTATTAATCAAGTTCTGCTTGGTTATCATTATTTTGAGTTATGGTTAGGGTTAGGGTAAGAACAGATTTGATAAAAGGGCGAACTATCAATTCGAATAAGGAATTCAATTGAATTATACACATATTAAAGTTTTTAAAACCATTCTCATCTAGCTTCAACTTCCTTTAATGCTCAATCTTACCTTTAGAATAATCAGTTCAAGGGAATTACAAATCAAATTAAATGTTTTCAAACCCTTCTAAACTAGCTTCAACTTTCCTTTTTCATAAATTTTATGTAATAGATTTATAAAAAACAATGTAATGAGAATCTGCTTTGGGGACTTTTTTTGGGTTAGGGTTAGATCAGATTACGATTAGAGGGCTAACTTATCATTCGAATAAAGAATTCAATAAAATTACACAAATTGAAGTTTCACAAACCAATCTAATAAAGCTACAACTTTCCTTTATGATCATTTTTATGTAATTCATGGATAGAAAAACATTGTAGTGAGCATCCTCTCCGTGATCATCATTTTGGGGGTTGGGTAAGGTTTAGAACAGATACCGATAATATGGTGAAATTACCATTTGAACAAGGAATTAAATTGAATTAAATACAAATAAAAGTTCAACTTTCCTTCATGTTCAATTTATATTAAAGGATGAATAGAAAGCATTGTAATCAGAATCTGTTTGGTAAACATTATTTTGAGTTATGGCTAGATTTAGGGTTGGAACAGAAGCGATAATTTGGCGAACAAACCATTCGAATCAAGAATTCAGGGGAATTATACCCAGATAAGAGTTTTTCAAACCATTGAAGTCTAGCTTCAACTTCCTTTAATGCTCAATCTTAAACAATAGATGAAAAGAAAACAATGTAATGAGGTTCTGCTTGGTTATCATTATTTTGAGTTATGGTTAGGGTTAGGGTAAGAACAGATTTGATAAAAGGGCGAACTATCAATTCGTATAAGGAATTCAATTGAATTATACACATATTAAAGTTTTTAAAACCATTCTCATCTAGCTTCAATTTTCCTTCATGTTTAAATTTATCTTATAGATGGATAGAAAACATTTAATTAGGATCTCCTTTGTGGACATTTTTTAAGGGCTAGGGTTAGAATAGATTACGATAATAGGGCGAACTGACCATTCGAATAAGGATTTTCTTTAAATTGTTACCAATTCAAAGATATCAAAACATTTTAATCTAGCTCCAATTTTCCTTTATGATCAATTTTATCTTATAGGTGGGTTGGAAACATTGTAATAAAGATCGGCTTGGTCATTTTTTTCCATTAGTGTTAGGGTTAGTGTTAGAACTGACTACGATAATAGGGCGAACTTACCATAACTTGAATAATACCCAAATTAAAGTTTTTCAAACCATTCTAATCTAGCTTCAACTTTACTTTATGATCAATTTTATCTTATAGTTAGACAGAAAACATAGTGATGAGGATCTATTTGTAAAACATTTTTGGGTTAAGGTGTAGGGTTAGGTTTAGAACGGATTACGTATAGAGCGAACTAACCTTTAGAATAATCAGTTCAAGGGAATTACAAATCAAATTAAATGTTTTCAAACCCTTCTAAACTAGCTTCAACTTTCCTTTATCATAAATTTTATGTAATAGATTTATAAAAAACAATGTAATTTAATCTGCTTTGGGGACATTTTTTTTAGGGTCAGATCAGATTACGATTAGAGGGCTAACTTATCATTCGAATAAAGTATTCAATAAAATTACACAAATTGAAGTTTCACAAACCAATCTAATAAAGCTACAACTTTCTTGGGGGTTGGGTAAGGTTTAGAACAGATAACGATAATATGGCGAACTTACCATTTGAACAAGGAATTAAATTGAATTAGATACAAATAAAAGTTCAACTTTCCTTCATGTTCAATTTAAATTAAAGGATGAATAGAAAGCATTGTAATCAGATTTTGTTTGGTAAACATTATTTTGAGTTATGGCTAGATTTAGGGTTGGAACAGAAGCGATAATTTGGCGAACAAACCATTCGAATAAAGAATTCAGGGGAATTATACCCAGATAAGAGTTTTTCAAACCATTGAAATCTAGCTTCAACTTCCTTTAACGCTCAATCTTAAACAATAGATGAAAAGAAAACAATGTAATGAGGTTCTGCTTGGTTATCATTATTTTGAGTTATGGTTAGGGTTAGGGTAAAAACAGATTTGATAATAGGGCGAATTATCAATTCAAAAAAGGAATTCAATTGAATTATACACATATTAAAGTTTTTAAAACCATTCTCATCTAGCTTCAACTTTCCTTCATGTTTAAATTTATCTAATAGATGGATAGAAAACATTTTCATTAGGATCTTCTTTGTGGACATTTTTTAAGGGCTAGGGTTAGATGAGATTACGATAATACGGCGAACTAACCATTTGAACGAAGAATTCAATTTAATTATATACATATAAAAGTTTTAAAAACCCTACCATCTAGCTTCAACTTTCCTTCATGTTTAAATTATCTCATAGATGAATAAACATTGTAATGAGGATCTGCTCGGTCAATATTTTTTGAGTTAGGAATAGGGTTAGAATAGATTACAATAATAGGGCAAACTGACCATTCGAATAAAGATTTCCTTTAAATTGTAACCAATTCAAAGATATCAAAACATTTTAATCTAGCTCCGATTTTCCTTTATGATCAATTTTATCTTATAGATGGGTGGGAAACATTGTAATAAAGATCGGCTTGGTGATTTTTTTTCCATTAGGGTTTAGGGTTAGTGTTAGTACAGACTTCGATAATAGGGCGAACTTACCATAACTTGAATAATACCCAAATTAAAGTTTTTCAAACCATTCTAATCTAGCTTCAACTTTACTTTATGATCAATTTTATCTTATAGATAGACAGAAAACATAGTGATGAGGATCTATTTGTAAAACATTTTTGGGTTAAGGTGTAGGGTTAGGTTTAGAACGGATTACGTATAGAGCGAACTAACCTTTAGAATAATCAGTTCAAGGGAATTACAAATCAAATTAAATGTTTTCAAACCCTTCTAAACTAGCTTCAACTTTCCATTATCATAAATTTTATGTAATAGATTTATAAAAAACAATGTAATGAGGATCTGCTTTGGGGACTTTTTTTGGGTTAGGGTTAGATCAGATTACGATAAGAGGGCTAACTTATCATTCGAATAAAGAATTCAATAAAATTACACAAATTGAAGTTTCACAAACCAATCTAATAAAGCTACAACTTTCCTTTGTGATCATTTTTATGTAATTCATGGATAGAAAAACATTGTAGTGAGCATCCTCTCCGTGATAATCTTTTTGGGGGTTGGGTAAGGTTTAGAACAGATAACGATAATATGGCGAACTTACCATTTGAACAAGGAATTAAATTGAATTAAATACAAATAAAAGTTCAACTTTCCTTCATGTTCAATTTAAATTAAAGGATGAATAGAAAGCATTGTATTCAGAATCTGTTTGGTAAACATTATTTTGAGTTATGGCTAGATTAAGGGTTGGAACAGAAGCGATAATTTGGCGAACAAACCATTCGAATTAAGAATTCAGGGGAATTATACCCAGATTGAGTTTTTCAAACCATTGAAATCTAGCTTCAACTTCCTTTAATGCTCAATCTTAAACAATAGATGAAAAGAAAACAATGTAATAGGGTTCTGCTTGGTTATCATTATTTTGAGTTATGGTTAGGGTTAGGGTAAGAACAGATTTGATAAAAAGGCGAATTATCAATTCAAAAAAGGAATTCAATTGAATTATACACATATTAAAGTTTTTAAAACCATTCTCATCTAGCTTCAACTTTCCTTCATGTTTAAATTTATCTAATAGATGGATAGAAAAATTTTTACTTTGGATCTTCTTTGTGGACATTTTTTAAGGGCTAGGGTTAGATGAGATTACGATAATACGGCGAACTAACCATTAGAATGAAGAATTCAATTAAATTATATACATATAAAAGTTTTTAAAACCTTATCATCTAGCTTCAATTTTCCTTCATGTTTAAATTATCTCATAGATGAATAAACATTGTAATGAGGATCAGCTCGGTCAATATTTTTTGAGTTAGGAATAGGGTTAGAATAGATTACGATAATAGGGCGAACTGACCATTCGAATAAAGATTTCCTTTAAATTGTAACCAATTCAAAGATATCAAAACATTTTAATCTAGCTCCGATTTTCCTTTATGATCAATTTTATCTTATAGATGGGTGGGAAACATTGTAATAAAGATCGGCTTAGTCATTTTTTTCCATTAGGGTAAGGGTAAGTATTAGACTACGATAATAGGGCGAACTTACTATAACTTGAATGATACCCAAATTAAAGTTTTTCAAACCATTCTAATCTAGCTTCAACTTTACTTTATGATCAATTTTATCTTATAGATAGACAGAAAACATAGTGATGAGGATCTATTTGTAAAACATTTTTGGGTTAAGGTGTAGGGTTAGGTTTAGAACGGATTACGTATAGAGCGAACTAACCTTTAGAATAATCAGTTCAAGGGAATTACAAATCAAATTAAATGTTTTCAAACCCTTCTAAACTAGCTTCAACTTTCCTTTTTCATAAATTTTATGTAATAGATTTATAAAAAACAATGTAATGAGGATCTGCTTTGGGGACTTTTTTTGGGTTAGGGTTAGATCAGATTACGATTAGAGGGCTAACTTATCATTCGAATAAAGAATTCAATAAAATTACACAAATTGAAGTTTCACAAACCAATCTAATAAAGCTACAGCTTTCCTTTATGATCATTTTTATGTAATTCATGGATAGAAAAACATTGTAGTGAGCATCCTCTCCGTGATCATCATTTTGGGGGTTAGGGTAAGGTTTAGAACAGATACCGATAATATGGCGAACTTACCATTTGAACAAGGAATTAAATTGAATTAAATACAATTAAAAGTTCAACTTTCCTTCATGTTCATTTTATATTAAAGGGTGAATAGAAAGCATTGTAATTAGAATCTGTTTGGTAAACATTTTTTTGAGTTATGGCTAGATTTAGGGTTGGAACAGAAGCGATAATTTGGTGAACAAACCATTCGAATCAAGAATTCAAGGGAATTATACCCAGATAAGAGTTTTTCAAACCATTGAAATCTAGCTTCAACTTCCTTTAATGCTCAATCTTAAACAATAGATGAAAAGAAAACAATGTAATGAGCTTGGTTATCATTATTTTGAGTAAATGTTAGGGTTAGGGTAAGAACAGATTTGATAAAAGGGCGAACTAACCATTCGATTAAAGAATGCAAGGGAATTATACCCAAATAAAATTTCTTAAAAAATCTAATCTCGCCTCAACTTTCCTTTATGATTAATTTTATCCATCAAATGGAAAGAAAACATTGTAATGAGGATCAGCATGGGGAACATTTGATTGGGTTAGGGTTAGGGTTACAACAGATAACGAAAAAAGGGCGAACTAAATATTCGAATAAAGAATTCAAGGAATTCTGCACAAATTAAAGTTTTACAAACCATTCTTATCTAGCTTCAACTTTCCTTTTAGCTGAATTATATCTAATAGAAGGTAGAAAACATTGTAATGATGATCTGCTTGGTGAGCATTTTTTGGATTTGGGAAAGGGTTAGAAAAGATAACGATAATAGGGTTAACTAACCAATTGAATAAAGAATTCAAGGGAATTATACCGAAATTAAATTTTTACAAAACATTTTTTGTCTAGCTTCAAATTTCCGTTCTGATCAATTTTATCAAATAGACGGATAGAAAACATTGTTATGAGAGTCTGCTTGGTAATTTTTTTTGGGGTAAGGGTTAGGGTTACAACAGAATACGATAACAGGGCTAACTTACCATTCAAATAAGGAATTGAAGGGAATTACTCCCAATTAAGTTTTTAAAACCATCCTAATCTAGCTTCGACTTTCCTTTTAGCTAAATTATATCAAATAGATGGATATAAAGCATTGAAATGGGTATCTGCTTGGTGAACATTTTTTGGTTAGCGGTAGTGTTAGTGTTAGAACGAATAACGATAATGGGCAAACTAACCATGTGATTAAAGAAGTCCAGGGAATTATACCCAAACGGTAATTTTTTCAAACCATTCCAATCTAGCTTCAAATTTCCTTTATGATCAATTTTATCTTATAGATGGCTAGAAAGCATTAATGAGGCTCTGCTTCGTGAACATTTTTTGGTTAGAGTTAGGGTAAGGGTTAGAATACGATTATAGGGCGATCTTACCTTCCGAATAAAGAATTCGATTAAATTGTAACCAAATTGAAGATTTCAAAACTACTTTAATCTAGCTTCAACTTTCCTTACATATATTTCCAGCTGTGACCTTGACAAAAGCCAAACAAATTATTAGTGAAGCACTATTACTTCTCAAGGGAGAAAATTGTTCCAAGTGATTTTTGAACTAGTCCATGAATAGAGATTATCTGCTCCATACAAGGTCATTCTTGTCGCTTGTGTAGTGTATTGGTAGACTTTATCTATACTTACTCAAAGCTGTAAACGATTAACAGTTTTCCTATTTGGTCTATATCTAAAATGCTCGTGATTGTTGGAAAACCGAGAATAAATATGAAGTCGTAATAATTGTTGTCTTGTCTTTAATGACGAATATAATCCTTAAATGGGTTTGTCAAGACATTATATTTGGCGACGAGGATTTTAAAGTACTCAACGCATTGCAAACGAGATGGCAACTGCTATTATTCCAGATTTGGGGGTTTTTTCGCCATTTCACTTGGAAGGGGAACTTGCAACAAGATGGACAAGATGGCTGCGTAGTTTCGAACTTTATGCAGTAGGTAAGGGTATAGAGAACCCTGAACAGAAAACTGCCTTGTTGTTGCATTCTGCTGGTCTTGCGGTCCAAGATATTTATTACACATTGGCTGTCCCTGTCCCTGGGGAAGGAGAAACTGTCTATGACAAAACAAAAGCGGCACTGAACAATTATTTCAAACCGAAAGTGAACGTTATTTATGAAAGGTCACAGTTTAGATCTATGTCCCAGAATTCTGAAGAGTCGGTAGAACATTTTGTTACTAGATTACGTCAAAAGGCTGTACATTGTGATTTTCATAATGCTGATGAGAATTTAAGGGACCAAGTTATTGAAAAATGCAGTTCTCAGAGATTGAGACGTAAAGTTTTAGAAAGAGGAGAAATATCATTAGAGGATCTGTGTAAATTGGCCAGGTCAATGGAGTCTGCTGAAAGTCAGGCCAAAATGATGGAAACACAAGAAGTCTCCATTAATAAAGTAGACTATAAATCAAAGTACCCTAGGTCTGCAAATGGACAGAATAAATACAATAAGAACACACAGAAAATGTGTTATGCCTGTGGTCACAAGGATCATTTGAAAAATGATGAGAGTTGTCCTGCCAAGAAAAGACGTTGTAACAAATGTCGAAATATGGGTCATTTTCAAAAGATGTGTAAAACCAAGATTCTACCAAAACACAAGAAAGGCCACAAAGTGAGGAATATTGAGGACAAAGATTCTGATGATTCAGATTCATTGAACTATGTTTTTACTGTCCATGACTCAAAAATGTCAACAATCAAATTGAATGTTGGGGGAATTGACCTGTCATTTATTATTGATTCTGGTGCATCTGTCAATGTAATCGACAGACAAATGTGGGAACAGTTAAAAAACGTAAAATTAAGTGTAAAAGTAGACTTTGTAATAAGAAGTTGTATGCATATGGAAGCAAAACGTCATTAACTGTAGCTGGTGCGTTTGATACTGATGTCATTTTTCAAGATAAGTCGTTGAGAGCTGAATTTATTGTCATTGAGGGTGCAGGCAAACAGCTGAATTTCTTGGGTTACTGAAAATTGTTGAACCTGAACAAATTTTGAACGTTACTTCAAGTAACAACTTGAAAAATGATTTGAAACAGAAATTTCCAAAATGCTTTGAAGGGATAGGAAAGTTGAAAAACTATAAATTACATATACCGATTGATAAATCTGTTGAACCTGTTGTCCAACCCTTGAGAAGAATACCATATAATCTGAGAGAGAGGCTTGAGGATAAACTGAATGAACTAGAACAGTTAGACATTATTGAACAAGTACATGGTCCGAGTAAATGGGTTAGTCCTTTGGTTGTTGTTCCAAAAACTAATGATATTAGAATTTGTGTGGACATGCGCAGAGAAAATGGTGCAGTAATTAGAGAAAGGTTTCCAATACCTACAGTTGATGAAGTTGTACATGATCTTAATCAGTCACAAGTGTTCTCAAAGTTAGACATTAAATTAGCCTATCGCCAAATAGAATTGGAAAATGAAACAAGAGAGATAACAACTTTCATGACACACAGAGGCCTATATAGATACAAACGTTTACTGTTTGGGGTTAATTGCGCCCCGGAAATGTACAACAAAGTTATGATGCAAACATTGTGTAGTTTAGAAGGAGTAAATAGTATTTTTGATGATATCATTGTTCATGGTAAATCGGTGGAAGAGCATGATCAAAGACTTTATGAACTTTTGAGAAAATAACAGGAGGAAGGATTAACTGTAAACTTAGAAAAATGTCAGTTTCGCATGAAACAAGTAGATTTCATGGGTGTCGTTTTATCCAAACATGGAGTTGGATTGGCCGAATCAAAAGTTGAAGCTGTATTGAAAGCACGTGAGCCAAAATCAATCTCGGAAATAAAGAGTTTTTTGGGGATTAGTGAATTTTAGTTCTAGGTTTTTGCCGAATTTGGCGACATTATCTGAGCCGTTAAGAAAATTAACTAGAAAAGGGGTACCATTCAAATGGGGTAAATCACAACAAGAATGTTTTGAAAACATGAAAAATGAATTATGCCAGGCCAAAACATTAGGCTATTTTGACGTTAAAGATAGAACTCAAGTCATATGTGATGCTGGACCAGTAGGAATAGGCTATGTTCTAGTACAGATTAACAAAAAGGGAGAGTCTAGAGTATTTCTATATGCTAGTAGGACTTTAACAACCATAGAGAGGAAATATTCCCAAACAGAAAAGGAAGCACTTAGTTTGGTTTGGGCTTGTGAAAGGTTACACATGTACCTACTAGGTATTGAATTTGAATTGGTGACTGACCACAGACCGTTACAATTTCTGTTTTCTCCTAAATCAAAACCTTGTGCCAGAGTAGAAAGATGGGTTTTAAGACTGCAATCATACAATTATAAAGTCAGGTACATACAAGGACACACAAACATTGCTGACTCATTATCCAGACTAGTGAATAGTGAAAATGATGGTGACCAGGAAGATTTTCTGCATACAGAGGAGAGTTTGAAAATAATGACTATTGAAAGTACACCAATGGCAATGAAAACCAGTGAAATTGAAGAACAATCAAAAATTGATTCAGAAATGAGTTCAATCAGATCAGCATTAGTCTCTGGTAGATGGGAAAAACTGAACAATAAACATTATATACCAGTACAACATAAATTAACATCTTTAGGCTTTTTAATCTTGAGAGGAACCAGAATAGTCGTACCACAGGGGTTAAGGAAAAGAGTGCTAGAATTAGGTCACGAGGGACACCCTGGAATGACTATCATGAAACAAAGATTGAGATCAAAAGTGTGGTGGCCAAAAATTGACAAAGAAATAGAACAATTTTTGAAAGAGTGCACAGGATGTCAGTTAGTAGCGAGTCCAAGTCGACCAGAACCGGTTATTAGGAGAGAGTTACCAAATGCTCCTTGGGAACATTTAGCTGCTGATTTTCTAGGTCCACTTCCAAATGGTGAAAGTATGTTGGTAGTCGTGGATTACTATTCAAGATGGGTGGAAGTTATGCCTATGAAAACGACCATTTCAAGCAAGATTATATCTCAATTAGATAATCTATTCAATACTCATGGATTACCAATATCGATTCAAACGGAAAATGCAAGCAATTTCAATAGTAAAGAACTGAATGATTATTTCGAAGAAATGGGAATTGAACATAGAAACACCACACCCTTATGGCCTCAAGCTAATGGGGAAGTTGAAGTACAGAACAAAGGACTATGAAAAGAATTAGAATAGCATTTTCTCAAAATAAGGACTGGAAACAAGAACTAAAGAATTATCTTCTTATGTATAGATCTTCTCCACACTCAACTACAGGTGTAAGTCCTGTCGAATTGTTATTCAAGAGAAAGCTGAGAACTAAATTACCAGAATTACAGGATTATGAGGATAATGATCAAATAGTTAGAGATAGAGATAGTGAAAGAAAAATGAAAGGTAAAGTGTATGCCGATCAACAGAGAAATGTGAGAGAAAGTGATATTAAAGAAGGAGATTCAGTATTGATGAAGCAAAAGAAAACCAACAAATTATCTACTACATTCAGTCCGAAAGTCATGAAAGTACTCGGAAGGAAAGGAAATAGTGTCACAGTAGAAAACGATGAAGGGGGAAGATATTTCAGAAATGTGTCTCATGTGAAAAAGTATTTAAGTCGTGATATGTGTGATGAGAATCAATCAGAAAATATGTTTAATCAAGAAAGTGTTCAAGTAGAAAAGCAAATGATGAGTCATAATGGTGAAAAAAAGTCAAATAAATGTGAAAAGTTCTGTTTCTAAGAATCTATATAATCAGTTTGAAGTAGAAAATCAAGAAAAGAGAAATCAGATTAGTGTAAATTCTGATAAACGTGTCAGTTCAAATGAGCATCTTAGTATTAAGTCAACAGAGAATTATGACGGAATGGTAAAAGAAGCTGGAGTGACACCATCTTCATCCAATAATGGTACCAGACCATCTCCTGTGAAGACACCAAATAAACAGTATTCACGTCCAACGCGTACAAAGAAGATGCCTGAGAGATTTTCTGACTTTGTTGTGAAATAAGATAATTTCCTTTTGAGAAATGACAGTAATAAATGGAAAAGGGTTAATGAGAGATTTTTGAACTTTGACATTATTGTGGATTTTCAGGAAACAGTCTGCAATTTTGTTCAGATAAAACTGTTTTATATTTTGTCAACATATTGTTGTTTTGAAATGTTTTATTTGATATATTCTGTAGGTACAGAATGATGTAAAATACGAGTTCAGTATCATTTACAAGATAAATTAGAAACGACATTAACATTCTAGGAAGGTCTTAGGTTAATAAAGGTAGTATTGTGTGAATCTCAGTGCATAGACAATTCTGTGTTCATGAATTGGTATTTACATTGTAAAAATCTAAAAAATACTTTTTGAAAAATTGTCATCAGTAGAGATCTTAATTTCCAGAGATATTCTTTTAAAACTAATTAGGGGAGGAATATGTAGTGTATTGGTAGACTTTATCTATACTTACTCAAAGCTGTAAATGATTAACAGTTTTCCTATTTGGTCTATATTTAGAAAGCTCGTGGTTGTTGGAAAACCGAGAATAAATATGAAGTCGTAATAACTATTGTCTTGTCTTTAATGACGAATATAATCCTTAAATGGGTTTGTCAAGACATTATAGCTTGACCTTCAGCTGAGACAGTGTTCTTAACTGTAGCCAAACAAACAGCTGGTTTAAGTTGTTCTGAAATCCATTGATAACAAATGAAAAAGTCATGCTCAAGACACTCATATATGGACAGAGTTATTAAACGTTCCTAATTTGCTAATGCAGAACATTGAAGCTAGACGAATACTTAAAGTAATTAATGGTCCAAAACAGCTCCTTGTCACAGAAAAGATATTTTGTCACTCCAATAGACCCCCTTATTTTTTGTAAAAAAAATGGTCACAACTTCCAGAAAGTAAATGGATTGTTACCTAAACAGAATACTCATATCTTTGCATGATGACAAGCACATATGAAACTTGGATCAAATCTATTTAATCCTTGAAGGGAGGAAGTTGAGACCTATGTATCTGCAGATAAGTATCAATGATATCTATCGTCATGCCAAATATGAGAATTGCATCTTGAATAGGCTTGCAGTTTTGCAGAAGTTTTACTATGGCAAATGACCTTGATAATGTCACATGATCTCTACCTTGATATTTTGCGGGTGTCTATCAATGTCGCTTTATTAACATGGCAAATATAGGCATTTATCTCAAATGGGCTTGAGGAAATTGTAAATGTTAAGATTTTTGGTTTTGTTTGTTTGAATGGGGTTTTACGCCGCTTTCAACAATCTTTCAGTTATATGGCGGCGGCTGGAGCACCTGACGATGGAATCCTGGTATTTCTCACACCAGTACTACCATAACATCCTTTCCTAGCCTCCAGCTGCTATCCCACATAGGTCTACGATTATCAACCCATTGGTGAGAGACAAATAGTCGGAAAGGATGAGTTCCGCCGTCGGGGATCGAACCCGGGACCTCTAGATTGACAGTCCGACGAGCTACCAACTGCGCTATGACGGCGGCTAAGATTTTTGGCAAAGTTTTTGCATAAGTTAGACTTTGAAAATTGACCATGACATGACCTCAACCTTGGTTTCTGCAAATGCATGTGGGTGAGATTTATTATCATCTTAAATATGTGCCTTGTATCTTGAAAAGGCTTGAAGTAATTGTGATTGTTTAGCTTTCTGATACAGTTTTTTTAAAGTTTGGCCTTGAATATTGACCTTTAGCTTGTCATATGACCTCAAACTTGGTATCTGCGATAGTGTATCAATAAGATCTACCCTCTTGACAAAAAAGAGCATTTTTTTCATGAAAAGGCTTGAAGAAATTGTAGATGTTAAGTTTTCTGGTTAACCCTTATCCTGCCGAATATTTTTCCTCTTTTCAATATGTCTTAAATTTTTACGTGATTAGATCGATGTTATGTTCAAACATTGTTCTCAACAAAACAAGAATGATTTAGAATAAGGAATAATAAGATATAGACTATTTGGCAAAATACAGTGAGACAATGCTTTAATGCTTAAAATGTGATAGCCCTGATATCAGTAGTAGTTTTTATGTGAAAAACAGATTCCAACGGAGTACCAAAAGGCAACCATGCAACTTCTAAAACTAGTGGGTTTAGAGAATGTTTTTGAAAAATTTCGTTAATCTGTGAAATGAAGAATCCTTAAAATGGGGCTTAAGACCCAGAGATATAATTATAAGTGTTTCGGTAGAGTACCATAATTTAACTCAGCATACTCAAGCATACTTTGTGCTCAGGTTATCTGAAATGGAAAAGCTAAAGACCAACTGACAAACCAACCAACCTACAAGCTCAGGCTGACTTCTACAATTCCAAAACAGAGTGGGGGCTATATATTCCAGCTTAAAAAGAATATCATTGAATTATCGCATTACTTCTTAACAAAGTAAACTATGGTATTATAAGCCACATTATATCGTTTGGCAGTGAAATAGAATATAAAAGTTCAATTCAAACAATTCTAAAGATTAATAATTGTACTGAATTTTCATTTTTCAAAACTTTAGCTTTCAGTGATTTGGTGAAGAAAACAGGTAATAAGAAAAATATTTTACTTTAACCTTAAACTGTTTTATCTTTTCTCGTGCTTAACTAGTGATATCTATCAAAACTCAAGTCATATATGACTCAGCCATAAGTGCATCGAAAACAAACGTTTACCATTACACTAGCACTTGTCATGGGAACAACTGCGCCCTGTACTTTTGAAAGCCGTCCATATATGTAGAAGATATGCTCCTGATACAACCATTCCGTCAATTTTGTCATTTGACATACATTCTGCCGTGACCTTGAGATTGGGTTATCAAAACAAAATTCTCTGTGAGATGAGTACATGGCCAGGGTATAGGCTGAGCCAAGTTATTTTGAAATTCGTTCATTAATCTAGAAGATATACTCTAAACGCAAAGAGACACAAACGTATATGCCCTTCAATCATGAGATGGCAGGAGCATTACAAGAGTTGTGTAGAGTAATACACAAAGGACGTGTCAATCATACATTACTGTAATTTTAAGCTTGACCTTGGAGGTAAAATAACAAACGTTTCGCATGACACTAACATTCACCAAGAAGTACAACTCTGCCAACTGAGTTTCAAATCTATCCTTAAATTTCAAAATCCGGATGGACGAACGCACGCACCAATGCAAGCGCTAACATCGAAATGAAATTGTGACAACTATGTCTCGCTCACTGCACTCGGGCTCGACAAAAAAATTCAAATTTTTATAAACTTTTATTTTGTCTACAATTCCTTTTAATATGGACAAGTCTAAAGATTTTCCATCTGGTATTTGGTTAAACGTCAACGAGATTCATTGTGTGCAGATCGATAACAGAGACATTGTTTACTTTTCTTTCATTTTAGCTCACCTGAGACCAAAGTGCTCAGAGTGAGCTGTTGTGATCGGTCATCATCTAGCTGAGGTGAGCAATAATAAAAATCTCCGCCTAAACTAATCGTGGAATTTCAACCAAATTTCATAGAAATGATCCTTAGGTCATGCTCTTTCAAATTACTTCAAAGAATCGAAATACATGAAGAACTCTGGTTTTATTGCCAACCAAGTGAAAAACTTATGAAATCTTCTTTACCCAAACTACATGACCTACAGCTTTGATATTTGGTATATATCAATGCGTTTTAACCCTCTACCTAAATACTTAAAAAAAGTACCATACTCTGAAAACTAGCCCTTTCCTATACGATCCCTCATTTACATAGGAATATAGAAATAAATCTGATTTTTTTCTCCCAAACCGTTAGGCCTAGAGCTTTGGTATTTGGTATGTATCAATGCCTAATAAATTATTTCAAATAATAAACCATGGTCTGAAAGCCATTTTCTGTACAATCCTTGATTTAACATAGAATAAAGCAGGAAATCTTTGATATTTTTCTTCTCCAAACCCATAAAGTATAGAACTTTGATATTTGGTACATATCATCACCTACTGATACTCTACCAAATAAACTAAAAAATACTACGCTCTGAAAATTAGCCTTATGTTGAAACATTTCAAATAAGAATAAATAATGGAAATCTTAAAAAAATCTCTAAAACGATAAGGATTGGAGCCTTGATAATTCGTATATATCATTGCTTATTTACCCTCTACCAAAATACTAGAAAGAATGACTCGAAAAAGACTAAATGTATGTTTGGGATCTTGGATTTACATATTTTAGTGGAGAACATCTTTAAAAATCTTCTTCCCCAAAACCATTAAGAGAAGGGCTTTGATATTGTTATAGACATCACGAAGCCGTGAGCCCCCTTACTCAGGTGAGCAATATAGCACTATCAAAGTCCTCTTGTTTCAAATTTAATTTGGAATGATTAGAACACTATTTTCTACATTGATGTATTGATACTTACTTGGAAGTTTGCTTTGATAACTATCAACTATGCAAGGTTCCATGAGAATAACCCTGTGTCACACTTTAATTGATGGGAAAGGTGACTGAAATAACTTATCAATCTTATGAAAATCAATTTGAATACAATAAGAATCCAGGTTTGCAAGTGTGGCAAGTGTTGGCAGATTCTTTAGGAATCCATGGTCTAATGATTGAGTATGATAGCCTAAGAGTGAGTAGGTTGAATCATTTTTCAACATTTTGTTCTTTATTCAATGAATAATTTGTGTAATACATTTTCTCTCTCTTATTATTGTATATAATTTCTAGTTGATACCTTTCCCTATTTGCAGGTTTCCGTGATGTATATTGAACATTATTCCTCTCTATATAATCATTGTTAGAATTTTAATACTGGTTAACCCGTTTTGAATCTATTCGGGTAAATTCTCAATTTAGTACGACAAAAAGTTTTATAATCTCGGGCCCAGATCTCTTTTTTCAAAATTTCCAGGAGAACTTTCTTTCACAAGATGAATTGAATTAACAGTTCAAGGGAATAACACCCCAAAAAAAGTTCTTCCAACCATTTTATCTAGCAACAACTTTGCTTTATGATAGATTTTATCAAATACATGGTTAGAAAATATTGTTATGAGGATCTGCTTGGTAAATCTTTTTGGGTAAGGGTAAGGGTTACAACAGAATACGATAATAAGGCTAACTTACCATTCGAATAAGGAATTGAAAGGAACTACTCCCAAAATAAAGTTTTTCAAACCATCTTAATCTAGCCTCGACTTCCCTTTACTTAAATTATATGAAATAGATGGATAGAAAACATTGAAATGAGGATCTGCTTGGTGAACATGTTTGGGTAAGCGGTTTTGTTAGTGTTAGAACGAATAACGTTTATAGGGTGAAGTAACCTATTAAATAAAAATTTCAAGGTAATCATATCCAAATTAAAGTTTTTTAAACCATTCTTATCTAGCTTCAACCTTCCTCTATGATCAATTTTATCTAATAGATGCATTGTAATAAGGCTCTGCTTGTAGAACATTTCCGGGTTAGAGTAAGGGTAAGGGTAAGAACTGGGCGAACTTACCATTCGAATAAAGAATATGATGAAATTGTACCGTTTCAATCTAGCTTCAACTACCCTTTATGGTCATTTTTTCTAATAGATGAATAACAAACAGTGTAATGAGGATCCGCTAGGTGGACATTATTAGGTTAGGGTTAGGGTAAGAACAGATTAGATAATAGGGCGAACTAACCATGCGAATAAAGAATTCAAGGGAATTATACCCAAATTAAATTTCTTAAAAAATCTTATCTCGCTTGAACTTCCCTTTATGATTAATTTCATCTAATAGATGGATAGAAAACATTGTAATAAAGATGTGCTTAGTGAACTTTTTTTGGGGGGATAAGGTGTTGGGATAGAAAATATTACGATGGAGTTAACTAACCAATTGAATACAGAATTCAAAGAAATAATACACAAATTAAAGTTTTTTAAACCATTCTAATCTAGCTTTAACTTTCCTTTAAGCTCAATTTTATCCTTCAGATGGAAAGAAAACATTGTAATGAGGATCTGCTTGGAAAACATTTGATAGGGTTAGGGTTAAAACAGATAACGTCAATAGGGCGAACTAAACATTCGAATAAAGAATTCAAGGAATTCTGCCAAAATTAAAGTTTTTAAAACCATTCTAATCTAGTTTCAACTTTCCATATGATCAATTTTATCTAAAAGAAGGATAGAAAATATTGTAATGAGGATCTGCTTAAAGAACTTTCTTTTGATTCGGAGTATGGTTAGAAAATATTTAGATAATAGAGCGAAGTAACCTATTGAATGAAAATTTTAAGGTAATTATATCCATATTAAAGTTTTAAAACCATTCTAATCTAGCTTCAACCTTCCTCTTTGATCAATTTTATCTAAAAGATGACTAGAGAGCTTTTGAATAAGCTTCTGCTTTGTGAACAGTTTTTGGGTTAGAGTAAGGGTAAGGGTAAGAACTGGGCGAACTTACAATTCGAATAAAGAATATGATGAATTTGTAAGCAAATTGAAGATTTTCTTACCATTTCAATCTAGCTTCAACTACCCTTTATGATCAATTTTATCTAACACATGAATAAGGTCTGCTTGGTGGAAATTTTTAGGTTAGGGTTAGGGTAAGAACAGGTAACGATAATAGGGCGAACTATCAATTCGAATAAGGAATTCAATTGAATTATACAAATATTAAAGTTTTTAAAACCATTCTCATCTAGCTTCAACTTTCCTTTCATGTTTAAATTTATCTAATAGATGGATAGAAAACATTGTAATTAGGATCTCCTTTGTGGACATTTTTTAAGGGCTAGGGTTAGATGAGATTACGATAATACAGCGAACTAACCATTTGAATGAAGAATTCAATTAAATTATATACATATAAAAGTTTTTAAAACCCTATCATCTAGCTTCAACTTTCCTCCATGTTTAAATTACCTCATAGATGAATAAACATTGTGATGAGGATCTGCTCGGTCAATATTTTTTGAGTTAGGAATAGGGTTAGAATAGATTACGATAATAGGGCGAACTGACCATTCGAATAAAGATTTCCTTTAAATTGTAACCAATTCAAAGATATCAAAACATTTTAATCTAGCTCCAATTTTCCTTTATGATCAATTTTATCTTAAAGATGGGTGGGAAACATTGTAATAAAGATCGACTTGGTGATTTTTTTTCCATTAGGGTAAGGGTTAGGGTTAGAACAGACTACGATAATAGGGCGAACTTACCATAACTTGAATAATACCCAAATTAAAGTTTTTCAAACCATTCTAATCTAGCTTCAACTTTACTTTATGATCAATTTTATCTTATAGATAGACAGAAAACATAGTGATGAGGATCTATTTGTAAAACATTTTTGGGTTAAGGTGTAGGGTTAGGTTTAGAACGGATTACATATAGAGCGAACTTACCTTTAGAATAATCAGTTCAAGGGAATTACAAATCAAATTAAATGTTTTCAAACCATTCTAAACTAGCTTCAACTTTCCATTATCATAAATTTTATGAAATAGATTTATAAAAAAACAATGTAATGAGGATCTGCTTTGGGGACTTTTTTTGGGTAAGGGTTAGATCAGATTACGATTAGAGGGCTAACTTATCATTCGAATAAAGAATTCAATAAAATTAAACAAATTGAAGTTTCACAAACCAATCTAATAAAGCTTCAACTTTCGTTTATGATCATTTTTATGTAATGCATGGATAGAAAAACATTGTAGTGAGCATCCTCTCCGTGATCATCTTTTTTGGGGTTGGGTAAGGTTTAGATCAGATAACGATAATATGGCGAACTTACCATTTGAACAAGGAATTAAATTGAATTAAATACAAATAAAAGTTCAACTTTCCTTCATGTTCAATTTAAATTAAAGGATGAATAGAAAGCATTGTAATCAGATTCTGTTTGGTAAACATTATTTTGAGTTATGGCTAGATTTAGGGTTGGAACAGAAGCGATAATTTGGCGAACAAACCATTCGAATCAAGAATTCAGGGGAATTATACCCAGAAAAGAGTTTTTCAAACCATTGAAATGTAGCTTCAACTTCCTTTATTTCTCAATCTTAAACAATAGATGAAAAGAAAACAATGTAATGAGGTTTTGCTTGGTTATCATTATTTTGAGTTATGGTTAGGGTTAGGGTAAGAACAGATTTGATAAAAGGGCGAACTATCCATTCGAATAAGGAATTCAATGGAATTATACACATATTAAAGTTTTTTAAACCATTTTCATCTAGCTTCAACTTTCCTTCATGTTTAAATTTATCTAATAGATGGATAGAAAACATTGTAATTAGGATCTCCTTTGTGGACATTTTTTAAGGGCTAGGGTTAGATGAGATTACGATAATACAGCGAACTAACCATTTGAATGAAGAATTCAATTAAATTATATACATATAAAAGTTTTTAAAACCCTATCATCTAGCTTCAACTTTCCTTCATGTTAAAATTATCTCATAGATGAATAAACATTGTGATGAGGATCTGCTCGGTCAATATTTTTTGAGTTAGGAATAGGGTTAGAATAGATTACGATAATAGGGCGAACTGACCATTCGAATAAAGATTTCCTTTAAATTGTAACCAATTCAAAGATATCAAAACATTTTAATCCAGCTCCAATTTTCCTTTATGATCAATTTTATCTTATAGATGGGTGGGAAACATTGTAATAAAGATCGGCTTGGTGATTTTTTTTCCATTAGGGTTAGGGTTAGTGTTAAAACAGACTACGATAATAGGGCGAACTTACCATAAGTTAAATAATACCCAAATTGAAGTTTTTCAAACCATTCTAATCTAGCTTCAACTTTACTTAATGATCAATTTTATCTTATAGATAGACAAAAAACATAGTTATGAGGATCTATTTCTAAAACATTTTTGGGTTAAGGTGTAGGGTTAGGTTTAGAACGGATTACGTATAGAGCGAACTAACCTTTAGAATAATCAGTTCAAGGGAATTACAAATCAAATAAAATGTTTTCAAACCATTCTAAACTAGCTTCAACTTTCCTTTATCATAAATTTTATGTAATAGATTTTTTAATAAAACAATGTAATGAGGATCTGCTTTTGGGATATTTTTTGGGTTAGGGTTAGATCAGATTACGATTAGAGGGCTAACTTATCATTCGAATAAAGAATTCAATAAAATTACACAAATTGAAGTTTCACAAACCAATCTAATAAAGCTACAACTTTCCTTTATGATCATTTTTATGTAATTTATGGATAGAAAAACATTGTAGTGAGCATCCTCCTCGTGATCATCTTTTTGGGGGTTGGGTAAGGTTTAGACCAGATAACGATAATATGGCGAACCTACCATTTGAACAAGGAATTAAATTGAATTAAATACAAATAAAAGTTCAACTTTCCTTCATGTTCAATTTAAATTAAAGGATGAATAGAAAGCATTGTAATCAGAATCTGTTTGGTAAACATTATTTTGAGTTATGGCTAGATTTAGGGTTGGAACAGAAGCGATAATTTGGCGAACAAACCTTTCGAACCAAGAATTCAGGGGAATTATACCCTGATAAGAGTTTTTCAAACCATAGAAATGTAGCTTCAACTTCCTTTAATGCTCAATCTTAAACAATAGATGAAAAGAAAACAATGTAATGAGGTTCAACTTGGTTATCATTATTTTGAGTTATGGTTATGGTTAGGGTAAGAACATTTTTGATAAAAGGGCGAACTATCCATTCAAATAAGGAATTCAATTGAATTTTACACATATTAAAGTTTTTAAAACCATTCTCATCTAGCTTCAACTTTCCTTCGTGTTTAAAAACTTTTATATGTATATAATTTAATTGAATTCTTCATTCAAATGGTTAGTTCGCCGTATTATCGTAATCTCATCTGACCCTAGCCCTTAAAAATGTCCACAAAGGAGATCCTAATTACAATGTTTTCTACCCATCTATTAGATAAATTTAAACACGAAGGAAAGTTGAAGCTAGATGAGAATGGTTTTAAAAACTTTAATATGTGTAAAATTAAATTGAATTCCTTATTCGAATGGATAGTTCGCCCTTTTATCAAATATGTTCTTACCCTAACCCTAACTCAAAATAATGATAACCAAGCAGAACCTCATTACATTGTTTTCTTTTCATCTATTGTTTAAGATTGAGCATTAAAGGAAGTTGAAGCTAGATTTCAATGGTTTGAAAAACTCTTATCTAGGTATAATTCCCCTGAATTCTTGATTCGAAAGGTTTTTTCGCCAAATTATCGCTTCTGTTCCAACCCTAAATCTAGCCATAACTCAAAATAATGTTTACCAAACAGATCCTGATTACAATGCTTTCCATTCATCCTTTAATTTAAATTGAACATGAAGGAAAGTTGAACTTTTATTTGTATTTAATTCAATTTAATTCCTTGTTCAAATGGTAGGTTCGCCATATTATCGTTATCTGGTCTAAACCTTACCCAACCCCCAAAAAGATGATCACGGAGAGGATGCTCACTACAATGTTTTTCTATCCATGAATTACATAAAAATGATCATAAAGGAAAGTTGTAGCTTTATTAGATTGGTTTGTGAAACTTCAATTAGTGTTATTTTATTGAATTCTTTATTCGAATGATAAGCTAGCCCTCTAATCGTAATCTGATCTAACCCTAACCCAAAAAATGTCCCCAAAGCAGATCCTCAATACATTGTTTTTTATAAATCTAATACATAAAATTTATGATAAAGGAAAGTTGAAGCTAGTTTAGAATGGTTTGAAAACATTTAATTTGATTTGTAATTCCCTTGAACTGATTATTCTAAAGGTTAGTTCGCACTATACATAATCCGTTCTAAACCTAACCCTACACCTTAACCCAAAAATGTTTTACAAATAGATCCTCATCACTATGTTTTCTGTCTATCTATGAGATAAAATTGATCATAAAGTAAAGTTGAAGCTAGATTAGAATGGTTTGAAAAACTTTAATTTGGTTATTATTCAAGTTATGGTAAGTTCGCCCTATTATCGTAATCTGTTCTAACACTTACCCTAACCCAAATGGATAAAAAATCAACAAGCCGATCTTTATTACAATGTTTCCCACCCATCTATAAGATAAAATTGATTATAAGGAAAATTGGAGCTAAATTAAAATGTTTTGATATCTTTGAATTGGTTACAATTTAAAGGAAATCTTTATTCGAATGGTCAGTTCGCCCTATTATCGTAATCTATTCTAACCCTATTCCTAACTCAAAAAATATTGACCGAGCAGTTCCTCATTACAATGTTTATTCATCTATGAGATAATGTAAACACAAAGGAAAGTTGAAGCTAGATGATAGGGTTTTAAAAACTTTTATATGTATATGATTTAATTGAATTCTTCATTCAAATGGTTAGTTCGCCGTATTATCATAATCTCACATTACCCTAGCCCTTAAAAAATGTCCACAAAGGAAATCCTTATTACAATGTGTTCTATCCATCTATTAGATAAATTTAAACATGAAGGAAAGTTGAAGCTAGATGAGAATGGTTTTAAAAACTTTAATATGTATAAAATTCAATTGAATTCCTTATTCGAATGGATAGTTCGCCCTTTTATCAAATATGTTCTTACACTAACCATAACTCAAAATAATGATAACCAAGCAGAACCTCATTACATTGTTTTCTTTTCATCTATTGTTTAAGATTGAGCATTAAAGGAAGTTGAAGCTAGATTTCAATGGTTTGAAAAACTCTTATCTGGGTATAATTCCCCTGAACTCTTGATTCGAATGGTTTGTTCGCCAAATTATCGCATCTGTTCCAACCCTAAATCTAGCCATAACTCAAAATAATGTTTACCAAACAGATTCTGATTACAATGCTTTCCATTCATCCTTTAATTTAAATTGAACATGAAGGAAAGTCGAACTTTTATTTGTATTCAATTCAATTTGATTCCTTGTTCAAATGGTAGGTTCACCATATTATCGTTATCTGTTCTAAACCTTACCCAACCCCCAAAAAGATGATCACGGAGAGGATGCTCACTACAATGTTTTTCTACCCATGAATTACATAAAATGATCATAAAGGAAAGTTTTAGCTTTATAAGATTGGTTTGTGAAACTTCAATTTGTGTAATTTTATTGAATTCTTTATTCGAATGATAAGCTAGCCCTCTAATCGTAATCTGATCTAACCCTAACCCAAAACATCCCCAAAGGAGATCCTCATTATATTGTTTATTATAAATCTATTACATAAAATTTATGATAAAGGAAAGTTGAAGCTAGTTTAGAATGGTTTGAAAACATTTAATTTGATTTGTACTTCCCTTGAATTGATTATTCTAAAGGTTAGTTCGCTCTATTCGTAATCCGTTCTAAACCTAACCCTACACCTTAACCCAAAAAAGTTTTACAAATAGATCCTCATCACTATGTTTTCTGTCTATCTATAAGATAAAATTGATCATAAAGTAAAGTTGAAGCTAGATTAGAATGGCTTGAAAAACTTTTATTTGGGTATTATTCAAGTTATGGTAAGTTCGCCCTATTATCGTAGTCTGTTCTAACACTAACCCTTACCCTAATGGAAAAAAATCACCAAGCCGATCTTTATTACAATGTTTCCCACCCATCTATAAGATGAAACTGATCATTAAGGAAAATTGGAGCTAGATAAAAATGTTTTGATATCTTTGAATTGGATACAATTCAAAGGAAATCATTATTCGAATGGTCAGTTCGCCCTATTATCGTAATCTATTCTAACCCTATTCCTAACTCAAAAAATATTGACCGAGCAGATCCTCATTACAATGTTTATTCATCTATGAGATAATTTAAACATGAAGGAAAGTTGAAGCTAGATGATAGGGTTTTAAAAACTTTTATATGTATATAATTTAATTGAATTCTTCATTCAAATGGTTAGTTCGCCGTATTATCGTAATCTCATCTAACCCTAGCCCTTAAAAAATGTCCACAAAGAAGATCCGAATTAAAATGTTTTAAATCCATCTATTAGATAAATTAAAACATGAAGGAAAGTTGAAGCTAGATGAGAATGGTTTTAAAAACTTTAATATGTGTAATATTCAATTGAATTCCTTTTTTGAATTGATGGTTCGCCCTTTTATCTAATCTGTTGTTACCCTAACCCCATCCATAACTCAAAATAATGATATCCAAGTTGAACCTCATTACATTGTTTTTTTCATCTATTGTTAAAGATTGAGCATTAAAGGAAGTTGAAGCTACATTTCAATGGTTTGAAAAACTCTTATCTGGGTATAATTCCCCTGAATTCTTGATTCGAATGGTTTGTTTCGCCAAATTATCGCTTCTGTTCCAACCCTAAATCTAGCCATAACTCAAAATAATGTTTACCAAACAGATTCTGATTACAATGCTTTCCATTCATCCTTTAATTTAAATTGAACATGAAGGAAAGTTGAACTTTTATTTGTATTTAATTCAATTTAATTCCTTGTTCAAATGGTAAGTTCGCCATATTATCGTTATCTGTTCTAAACCTTATCCAACCCCCAAAAAGATGATCACGGAGAGGATGCTCACTACAATGTTTTTCTATCCATGAATTACATAAAAATGATCATAAAGGAAAGTTGTAGCTTTATAAGAATGGTTTGTAAAACTTCAATTAGTGTAATTTTATTGAATTCTTTATTCGAATGATAAGTTAGCCCTCTAATCGTAATCTGATCTAACTCTAACGCAAAAAATGTCCCCAAAGCAGATCCTCATTACATTTTTTTATTAATCTATTACATAAAATTTATGATAAAGGAAAGTTGAAGCTAGTTTAGAATGGTTTGAAAACATTTAATTTGATTTGTAATTCCCTTGAACTGATTATTCTAAAGGTTAGTTCGCTCTATTCGTAATCCGTTCTAAACCTAACCCTACACCTCAACCCAAATATGTTTTACAATTAGATCCTCATCACTATGTTTTCTGTCTATCTATAAGATAAAATTGATCATAAAGTAAAGTTGAAGCTAGATTAGAATGGTTTGAAAAACTTTAATTTGGGTATTATTCAAGTTATGGTAAGTTCGCCCTATTATCGTAGTCTGTTCTAACACTAACCCTAAATCTAATGGAAAAAATCACCAAGCCGATCTTTATTACAATGTTTCCCACCCATCTATAAGATAAAATTGATCATAAAGGAAAATTGGAGCTAGATTAAAATGTTTTGATATCTTTGAATTGGTTACAATTTAAAGGAAATCTTTATTCGAATGGTCAGTTCGCCCTATTATCGTAATCTATTCTAACCCTATTCCTTACTCAAAAAATTTTGACCGAGCAGATCCTCATTACAATGTTTATTCATCTATGAGATAATTTAAACATGAAGGAAAGTTGAAGCTAGATGATAGGGTTTTAAATTTTTTTATATGTATATAATTTAATTGAATTCTTCATTCAAATGGTTAGTTAGCAGTATTATCGTAATCTCATCAAACCCTAGCCCTTAAAAAATGTCCACAAAGGAGATCCTAATTACAATGTTTTCTATCCATCTATTAGATAAATTTAAACATGAAGGAAAGTTGAACATAGGCGAGAATGGTTTTAAAAACTTTGATATGTCTATAATTCAATTGAATTCCTTATTCGAATTGATAGTTCGCCCTTTTATCAAATCTGTTCTTACCCTTACCCTAACCATAACTCAAAATAATGATAACCAAGCAGAACCTCATTACATTGTTTTCTTTTCATCTATTGTTTAAGATTGAGCATTAAAGGAAGTTGAAGCTAGATTTCAATGGTTTGAAAAACTCTTATCTAGGTATAATTCCCCTGAATTCTTGATTCGAATAGTTTGTTCGCCAAATTATCGCTTCTGTTCCAACCCTAAATCTAGCCATAACACAAAATAATGTTTACCAAACAGATTCTGATTACAATGCTTTCTATTCATCCTTTAATTTAAATTGAACATGAAGGAAAGTTGAACTTTTATTTGTATTTAATTCAATTTAATTCCTTGTTCAAATGGTAAGTTCGCCATATTATCGTTATCTGTTCTAAACCTTATCCAACCGCCAAAAAGATGATCACGGAGAGGATGCTCACTACAATGTTTTTCTATCCATGAATTACATAAAAATGAGCATAAAGGAATGTTGTAGCTTTATAAGATTTGTTTGTGAAACTTCAATTTGTGTAATTTTGATGAATTCTTTAATCGAATGATAAGATAGCCCTCTAATCGTAATCTGATCTAACCCTTACCCAAAAAATGTCCCAAAAGCAGATCCTCATTACATTGTTTTTTATAAATCTTTTACATAAAATTTATGATAAAGGAAAGTTGAAGTTAGTTTAGAATGGTTTGAAAACATTTAATTTGATTTGTAATTCCCTTGAACTGATTATTCTAAAGGTAAGTTCGCTCTATACGTAATCCGTTCTAAACCTAACTCTACACCTTAACCCAAAAATGTTTTACAAATAGATCCTCATCACTATGTTTTCTGTCTATCTATAAGATAAAATTGATCATAAAGTAAAGTTGTAGCTAGATTAGAATGGTTTGAAAAACTTTAATTTGGGTATTATTCAAGTTATGGTTAGTTCGCCCTATTATCGTAGTCTGTTCTAACACTAACCCTAAATCTAATGGAAAAAATCACCAAGCCGATCTTTATTACAATGTTTCCCACCCATCTATAAGATAAAATTGATCATAAAGGAAAATTGGAGCTAGATTAAAATGTTTTGATATCTTTGAATTGGTTACAATTTAAAGGAAATCTTTATTCGAATGGTCAGTTCGCCCTATTATCGTAATCTATTCTAACCCTATTCCTTACTCAAAAAATTTTGACCGAGCAGATCCTCATTACAATGTTTATTCATCTATGAGATAATTTAAACATGAAGGAAAGTTGAAGCTAGATGATAGGGTTTTAAAAACTTTTATATGTATATAATTCAATTGAATTCTTCATTCAAATGGTTAGTTCGCCGTATTATCGTAATCTCAACTCACCCTAGCCCTTAAAAAATGTCCACAAAGGAGATCCTTATTACAATATTTTCTATCAATCTAATAGATAAATTTAAACACGAAGAAATGTTGAAGCTAGATGGGAATGGTTTTAAAAACTTTGATATGTGTATAATTCAATTGTATTCCTTATTCGAATGGATATTTCGCCCTTTTATCAAATCTGTTCTTACCCTAACCCTAACCATAACTCAAAATAATGATAACAAAACAGAACCTCATTACCTTGTTTTCTTTTCATCTATTGTTTAAGATTGAGCATTAAAGGAAGTTGAAGCTAGATTTCAATGGTTTGAAAAACTCTTATCTGGGTATAATTCCCCTGAATTCTTGATTCGAATGGTTGGTTCGCCAAATTATCGCTTCTGTTCCAACCCTAAATCTAGCCATAACTCAAAATAATGTTTACCAAACAGATTCTGATTACAATGCTTTCTATTCATCCTTTAATTTAAATTGAACATGAAGGAAAGTTGAACTTTTATTTGTATTTAATTCAATTTAATTCCTTGTTCAAATGTTAAGTTCGCCATATTATCGTTATCTGTTCTAAACCTTATCCAACCCCCAAAAAGTTGATCACGGAGAGGATGCCTACTACAACGTTTTTCTATCCATGAATTACATAAAAATGAGCATAAAGGAAAGTTGTAGCTTTATTAGATTGGTTTGTGAAACTTCAATTTGTGTAATTTTATTGAATTCTTTATTCGAATGATAA
Source organism: Fragum fragum (assembly GCA_946902895.1). Taxonomy (NCBI): domain Eukaryota; kingdom Metazoa; phylum Mollusca; class Bivalvia; order Cardiida; family Cardiidae; genus Fragum; species Fragum fragum. The sequence continues at coordinate 22,004,092 of OX336381.1, forward strand.
GTAAGCCCTCTAATAGTAATCTGATCTAACCCTTACCCAAAAAATGTCCCCAAAGCAGATCCTCATTACATTGTTTTTTATAAATCTTTTACATAAAATTTATGATAAAGGAAAGTTGAAGCTAGTTAAGAAGGGTTTGAAAACATTTAATTTGATTTTGTTATTCAATTGAACTGATTATTCTAAAGGTTAGTTCGCTCTATACGTAATCCGTTCTAAACCTATGCCTACACCTTAACCCAAAATTTTTTTACAAATAGATCCTCATCACTATGTTTTCTGTCTATCTATAAGATAAAATTGATCATAAAGTAAGTTGAAGCTAGATTAGAATGGTTTGAAAAACTTTAATTTGGGTATTATTCAAGTTATGGTAAGTTCGCCGTATTATCGTAGTCTGTTCTAACACTAACCCTAACCCTAATGGAAAAAAAATCATCAAGCCGGTCTTTATTACAATGTTTCCAACCCATCTATAAGATAAACTTGATCATAAAGGAAAATTGGAGCTAGATTAAAATGTTTTGATATCTTTGAATTGGTTACAATTTAAAGGAAATCTTTATTCGAATGGTCAGTTCGCCCTTTTATCGTAATCTATTCTAACCTAATTCCTAACTCAAAAAATATTGACCGAGCAGATCCTCATTACAATGCTTATTCATCTATGAGATAATTTAAACATGAAGGAAAGTTGAAGCTAGATGATAGGGTTTTAAAAACTTTTATATGTATATAATTTAATTGAATTCTTCATTCAAATGGTTAGTTCGTTGTATTATCGTAATCTCATCTGACCATAGCCCTAAAAAAATGTCCACAAAGAAGGTCCCAATTAAAATGTTTTCTATCCATCTATTAGATGAATTTAAACATGAAGGAAAGTTGAAGCTAGATGAGAATGGTTTTAAAAACTTTGATATGTGTATAATTCAATTGAATTCCTTATTTATATTGATAGTTCGCCCTTTTATCAAATCTGTTCTTACCCTAACCCTAACCATAACTCAAAATAATGATAACCAAGCAGAACCTCATTACATTGTTTTCTATTCATCTATTGTTTAAGATTGAGCATTAAAGGAAGTTGAAGCTAGATTTCAATGGTTTGAAAAACTCTTATCTGGGTATAATTCCCCTGAATTCTTGATTCGAATGGTTTGTTCGCCAAATTATCGCTTCTGTTCCAACCCTAAATCTAGCCATAACTCAAAATAATGTTTACCAAACAGATTCTGATTACAATGCTTTCCATTCATCCTTTAATTTAAATTGAACATGAAGGAAAGTTGAACTTTTATTTGTATTTAATTCAATTTAATTCCTTGTTCAAATGGTAAGTTCGCCATATTATCGTTATCTGTTCTAAACCTTATCCAACCCCCAAAAAGATGATCACGGAGAGGATGCTCACTACAATGTTTTTCTATCCATGAATTACATAAAAATGATCATAAAGGAAAGTTGTAGCTTTATTAGATTGGTTTGTGAAACTTCAATTTGTGTAATTTTATTGAATTCTTTATTCGAATGATAAGCTAGCCCTCTAATCGTAATCTGATCTAACCCTAACCCAAAAAATGTCCCCAAAGCAGATCCTCATTACATTGTTTTTTATTTTTTTAGGGTTTTAAAAACTTTTATATGTATATAATTTAATTGAATTCTTCATTTAAATGGTTAGTTCGCCGTATTATCGTAATCTCATCTAACCCTAGCCCTTAAAAAATGTCCACAAAGGAGATCCTAATTAAAATGTTTTCTATCCATCTATTAGATAAATTTAAACATGAAGGAAAGTTGAAGCTAGATGAGAATGGTTTTAAAAACTTTAATGTGTGTTAAATTCAATTGAATTCCTTATTCGAATGGAAAGTTCGACCTTTTATCAAATCTGTTCTTACCCTAACCCTAACCATAACTCAAAATAATGATAACCAAGCAGAACCTCATTACATTGTTTTCTTTTCATCTATTGTTTAAGATTGAGCATTAAAGGAAGTTGAAGCTAGATTTCAATGGTTTGAAAAACTCTTATCTGGTATAATTCCCCTGAATTCTTGATTCGAATGGTTTGTTCGCCAAATTATCGCTTCTGTTCCAACCCTAAATCTAGCCATAACTCAAAATAATGTTTACCAAACAGATTCTGATTACAATGCTTTCTATTCATCCTTTAATTTAAATTGAACACGAAGGGAAGTTGAACTTTTTTTTGTATTTAATTCAATTTAATTCCTTGTTCAAATGGTAGGTTCGCCATATTATCGTTATCTGTTTTAAACCTTACCCTACCCCCAAAAAGATGATCACGAGGAGGATGCTCACTACAATGTTTTTCTATCCATGAATTACATAAAAATGATCATAAAGGAAAGTTGTAGCTTTATTAGATTGGTTTGTGAAACTTCAATTTGTGTAATTTTATTGAATTCTTTATTCGAATGATAAGCTAGCCCTCTAATCGTAATCTGATCTAACCCTAACCGAAAAATATCCCCAAAGCAGATCCTCATTACATTGTTTTTTAATATGAAAAAGGCAAAGCCCCAGATCGATCGCAGTTTCTAATTATCGACATTTAAAACTTCCAAAATGTATGCAAACTCCATCATGTCATATCATTTGGAATGGAAATTGTTGCTATCTTAAGTACAATAAGAAATACACTGTATTTATTATTAAAATTTCAATCACTCTGAATTTACTAGTGTAATTCTTTTATAGCCAAAATTTGTTTAACGTTTTACAAAAGGGGAAAGGATTGGGCAATTGGTACCCAAATATGACTGAGGAACCAAGAGATCATATGAAATGGTGTTTGTTGTTTTGTTTTCTCAGTCATTGAGATGTACATGTATTTAAAATCAAAGTTCTGAAAAGTACTGTAAGCTAGCAAAGTATTGTTTTGTTCAGTAATCTTCTTTGTCAAACGTTATCATGATAAAGAAACGAGGTTAAAGTAACCAAGGAGTTAACCCATTCCTACACAATCCCTCCTTATTGTGCCCTTTAAGAAAATAGTTATGGGAAACAATGTTGAAAATGAAGAAATTGCTTGTGGCAAGCAATTGCTTGTGGCAAGCAATTTCTTCATTTTTCACATTGTTTTCTACCTAGAGAGATGAATATTTAGACTTTTCAACAATTTGAAATTTTTCGTCTACAACTTCTTTGAAGACTCTGACCAGAGTCATTTTGAACATGATGTGCTCAAGTGAGCTAAAAATACCTACGAATGAACTTGCATTCAGAGTTTGCAATATTCCTTATATACATAAGAACTACTTTTTATGACGTAGGCATTTAAAGGATTTAGTGGTTAGGCCCCCAGTGGCAGTTGGCACTCATTGAACTTTGAGACGACCTCAAATTTTGTCTGTTAACTTAGACTATCAAAGCCTCAGCTTTGCTAGCTAAAATGAAGGTTTCAGGGGAGGTAATTTGTAGTGGTATGTAAATTAGGAAACCTCCAGCACAGAAACATTCTGACTAAATAAACAGTATTTGATACCTAAATTTTGCCTCTAGAGTACATACAGAATTTTTGAAAGTTTGACCAAGTGACCTCGTTTTTGACGAAGATTAACATTCTGACTAAATATCAAATTATTACAGTCTAGAGTAGGCACAAGGCTTTTCTAAAATTTTACCTAGTGACCTATTTTTTTACCCCATATGACCTGACCAAGATTTTATTGTATTGATTGAATGGGGTTTTATACCACTTTTAACAGTATTTCTCATAGCGCAGTCAGTGGCATATCAGACTCCTAATCTTCAATCACTGGATGTCATGGGTTTGATCCCCAGCGGCGGAAGATATCCTTTCTGACATTTGTCTCTCACCACTAGGAGGACAATTGTAAAACTAAGTAGGATAGCAGCTGGAGGCTGTGAAAGAATGTAATGGTAGTACTGGTGAGAGAAATACCAAGAATCCATTGTAAGGTCTCAAGCCGCCGACTGAAATACTGTTATAAGAGACATTAAAGCTTATTCAATCAATCAATTTTACAGTATTCTAGTTATAATCCGGCGGCTGGAGCAGTTACAGACTGTGTTATGATGGCGGTCCGAGATTTTATGACGATAAATATTCTGACCAAATAACAAGACATTAAAATTTTTAGTTAAAAATGTGGCCTCTAGAGTGAACACAAGGTATTTTGTAAGATTTGACCTTATGTATTAACCCATTGGACCAAAACTTGACCGGGAATTTATGGAGACAAATATTCTGACAAAAATCACAACATTTAACCCAAAAAATTAGTCTAGATGTTGACAGACTAAACATGTCGCATGCCAGACAAAGCATGATCACAAAATCTCATCTTGAGCATGTTGTGTTCAGGTGAGCTAAAACTGTTCCGTTTGCATAAGGCCAATCAATGATACACATATTATGAAAATTGAATCAAAATCCATCATCATGTCAAGTTAAGTAAAATTGATTGATTGATTGCATGAAGTTTAACACCAATTAACCCATTACCAAATGGCAAAATTTCAGACAAGTCCAAATTCAAAGGAGTTGCAGACGACAATTTGAAGCTAATAGAGTTTTAGAATGATAAAATTTCTGGAAAGAAAACATTGTTTTAAAATGAAGAAATTGCTTGTTACATGCAATTTCTTCACTTCATACAATGTTTTCTCAATTGTTTTTCTTGTGGGGGGTGGCAAAAGGTTTCATTGTGTGGAAATGGGTCAAACAATATTTAAGTTATATCACGGTCACTGGTGCATTATGAGCATAGGGTGTTATCAGCTGAGTTAACTGGATTCAGCAGGACAAGTAAGAGAAGTTAACAAGCTAGTTTTCTGTGATCCAGTAAAAAATGTATAACACAATAATTTTGATGACAAATATTCTGTGAAATTTTCCTCCCAAAAACAATCTTAAAGAATTTAAGTTAAAAAAAATAAACAGACATACAGATGGGAAGACATAATTTTGGCCAAGATTAGCCTCACCCTGCCTACAGCAGGGTATGTAAATGAACAGATTGAATAGTTTAACCCTTGTCATGCTGAATCTGGAATATTCCGGTTTTGGCAGGAGGTGTAGACCAAGAGCAGCCTGCACATAAGTTTTTATGAGATTGATTATTTATGAGATTGATTCTATCAGTGCTTTTAACCCTTTGGATTTACAGCAATTCAGTAAGGGTATTTATATAGCATGACAAAGCATTTGAAAAATAATTTTCCCATTAACCCATTTCTACATAGTGCCAAATATGAGCAATGAATCTTAAATAGGCTTGAAGAAATTGTAAATGTTAAGGTTGTTAAGTAAGATTTTGAAGATGTTTGACCTTGACAAATGACCTTGTTGAATGACCTAGTCTTTGGTATCTACGGATTCATATCAATTTATTGTATAAATCAGAGTAAAACTAGAAAATATCCAATCCTGGTGCAAAATCATGGCAACTAAGACATTAATCAAACACTTTTCTTCAGTCTTTATTAATCACAAAATATATCATCCTGGTGATAATTATTTTTCGTTGCAATTAGGCCAGTGGTAGTCACTTTCGTTCATTATCTTGATTTCCAAATGGTTTATTTCATTCAATTAGGTATCTGGGTTTTTTGGGTTTTTTGGGTTTTTTTTTAATTCTAAATCATGTGGGACCACCAGACAATTTGTCCCTTTATGCACCAGCTATTGATAACGTCTGGGGAGGGAATCGAACCCCCATACATGATTTTAAATAAGGAGACACATTTTATTTGGTCCTCTGATTAATTGAATATTTAGCAACATTAGTTTCATCCATTTTGAACAAACAAAAAGTAATTGATTAATGTCAATTGAAGAAATCTTCTATTTATAATATGAAATTCAAAATTTCTGAATTTTAACCCTTGTCATGCTGAACCCGGAATTTTCCGGTTTTGGCAGGAGCTGTAGAGAAAGATCAGCCTGCAAATAAGTGCAGTCTGATCTTAGTCTACACCTCCTGCTTGCACTTTCCCTGCCAGAGTTGTTTATGAAGTTGGTATCTAAAAGAAATATTGAATTTTGAACAACAAGTTCTATCAATGCTTTCAATCCTTTGATATTACAGCAATTCAGTAAGGTAATGTATCCAGCATGACAAGGGTTAAAATGTTGATGACAACTCAAAACCATTGCATGACATCATGTATAGCTGGATGACCTGTCCTTTAGGAAAAAGGTAAATAGATAAGGATTAACAATTACTAGATCAGTATGGAGAGTTCTCAAGTCATAGGACATCCACACTTAGCAGCAAGATCTAAACAGATATTCACTTGTCAAAGGGTTAAGTTACAAAAATGACAAAGAGGCCTGAGAGGACATGATGAGCAGGTTTTTAGACAATCTTGGCAGGATTTTAATCCTCCCCCCCAGGTACTCAAGTGTTTGTAACTTGCATCATAAGGGTCATTGCATAACTCATTAATGCACAATTCTGATTTTTGAAGCTGTGAAATATCAAAATTTTAAGTAGTAAAAAGAGAAATTGCTAAATCAGTTTCTCCTTTCTTTACAATGATTTCTTCTTATTTTAAATGTACACCACATGAGACAATTTTAGATTGGTTCAAATCTGAAGAGGTTGCAGACGAAATTCAAAGCTTCTAAAAATTAAGAAAATAATGTAGAAAACATTATGAAAAAAGTTCAAAGAAATTGCTTATTACAAACAATTTCCTCTTTTCTCACAATGTTTTAACTGTTCATTTTCTACATAGCATATGTAGCATTTTGTGGTAATGGCTAAAAACATTGTTTGATAGACTGAATGGTTTTAACTCCAACTGTATATCAGTCATATTGTTACAGCTGGAGCACCTGACCAAGGATTCCTGGTACACCAGGAATATCACTTTATCCTTTCTAAGCCTCCAGCTGCTCATCCAATCTAGGTTACCATAATCCACCTATTGGTGGTAGATTAATATTAGAGAGGATATTTTTTGTAGCCAGGAATCAAACCTGTGACCCATTCCATTCAAAGCCCTGAGCTTAAATGTTGAAAGCTAATTGACAGCTATGGCCATAAAAACCTTAAACAGTTCCCTCCTGAAGTTGAGGGTTAGTCTAAGAGGATTCATTGGACTAGCATCAGAAAAGTTTGAGAGTCCTGGCAACAAATTTGTGAGTTTCAGGCTCACAAAACCTGTGTCCTTACCTCCTTATAACCCCTGCCATCAGTGTCCTACTCAGATTTTTGATTGGGATTTTGTACCCTTTGCTTTGGAAAAATGGGGTTTAATGACAGGAAATTGTCACCAATTAAACTTTAACTCATTACCAGACAGCAAAATTCTAGACTGACCTAAACTGAAAGAAGTTGCAGATGACAATCTGAAGCTAATGAAATTTTGGATTTTTTCAATTTTGGTAGAAAACAATGTGGAAAATGAAGAAATTGTTATAAGCAATTTGTTCACTTTCAACAATGTATTACAAAGCTTTTTAACCATGATGGCGTCTAAAAGCATCACTGAGTGGGAATGGGTTAAAACGATTAATAATAAAGAAATAATTTATTTCTTGATTATCTATCACTTTCATGAACAATGACACAACAATGTATTCATTCATAGTAATGGACCTTCATAACAAAGCTAGCAGTCTGAATAGGTTTCAAATATTAGCAACCATATAGACAAATTAACCTGTTACTAGACCACAAAAAGTTCGACAGTTTCTGATTAAACCCTTTCCTGTTTTTAAAATCTCACACTGGTTCAAAATGAAAGAGGTTGCAGATGGCATTGAAAATTGGATGCAATTAGAATGACGAAATGAAAACATCCTATGAGGTAGGAAATATTGTGTGAAAAAGAGAATTTGCTTGTGGCAAAGGGTTCAAGAAGCTGCTGACAGTAATATTTGGTCAATAAAATCTCTAAATTCCTGGTCTTTTAGGGAAGAAAACATTTATGATGATTAAGGAAATTGCTTGAAACAATCCTTTTCTTTATTATTTCAGTATGACTTTCAAAGCCTTTTTTGTGCGAGTGTGTGTGTGTACAATGGCAACAGTATACATGTGGGATTGATTATGGGTTAACTAATTACCACATAATGATCCTGTCTGACGCCCTGAAGAAGTACACTCTTGGAGAATTTTCCTGGCAAAGAAGAAATTGGATTATAAAAAGCAATTTCTCTTTTTCTCACCTAACTTCTGAGAGTCAAAAGCCCCAAAGCCAGTGTTGATTAAAAGTCAAGTCTGAAACTGATAAGGGCTGAGAAAGGGGATACCGTCAACTCATTCCCAAGTCCAGTGGAGGTCACCCCACCCACCCGTACAGCCTGCCCTATGTCAATTGCGATTGTGAAACAAGGACAAACTAATACAGTGTTTATTCAATCTGTTATGAATAAAAAAAAAAAAAAGAAATTGAATGCACAAAAAATCATGCAAATTATCTTGAGCTTTGAGGTAAACAGTAGATTTAAATTTGACTTTAAACGGACGATGACAGATGGTTCCGTCGGAGTGAATAACCTTCAGTAAAAATACAAAGATTTTTTTCAAAGCCGATACCGTTTCGGTGTGATCTTATTTCAGAACTAGTCATTCTGCATCCAGAATTTAATTTAGATTTTATTTCTTCTTCTTGACCTTTGACCCTGGCAATTTTGACCAATCAAATCATTTGCTGCGGCGCCCTTACGCCGAAAAGTTGCACAAAAAAATTTCTCATAGTAAAAAAGTGGGTCTGGTCTAATTCACTTATATTCATAATCGTCTTTAAAAAAAATATCAAAAGACGGTACTACCGCGAAACGATCTGCGATCGTTATAAATCTAATACATAAAATTTATGATAAAGGAAAGTTGAAGCATGTTTAGAATGGTTTGAAAACATTTAATTTGATTTGTAATTCTCTTGAACTGATTATTCTAAAGGTTAGTTCGCTCTATACGTAATCCGTTCTAAACCTAACCCTACACCTAAACCCAAAAATGTTTTACAAATAGATCCTCATCACTATGTTTTCTGTCTATCTGTAAGATAAAACTGATCATAAAGTAAAGTTGAAGCTAGATTAGAATGGTTTGAAAAACTTGAATTTGGGTATTATTCAAGTTATGGTAAGTTCGCCCTATTATCGTAGTCTGTTCTAACACTAACCCTAACCCTAATGGAAAAAAATCACCAAGCCGATCTTTATTACAATGTTTCCCACCCATCTATAAGATAAACTTGATCATAAAGGAAAATTGGAGCTAGATTAAAATGTTTTGATATTTTTAAATGGTTACAATTTAAAGGAAATCTTTATTCGATTGGTCAGTCCGCCCTATTATCGTAATCTATTCTAACCCTATTCCTAACTCAAAAAATATTGACCGAGCAGATCCTCATTACAATGTTTATTCATCTATGAGATAATTTAAACATGAAGGAAAGTTGAAGCTAGATGATAGGGTTTTAAAAACTTTTATATGTATATAATTTAATTGAATTCTTCATTCAAATGGTTAGTTCGCCGTATTATCGTAATCTCATCTTACCCTAGCCCTTAAAAAATGTCCACAAAGAAGGTCCCAATTAAAATGTTTTCTATCCATCTATTAGATAAATTTAAACATGAAGGAAAGTTGAAGCTAGATGAGAATGGTTTTAAAAACTTTAATATGTGTATAATTCAATTGAATTCCTTATTCGAATTGATAATTCGCCCTTTTATCAAATCTGTTCTTACCCTAACCCTAACCATAACTCAAAATAATGATAACCAAGCAGAACCTCATTACATTGTTTTTTTTTTTTCATCTATTGTTTAAGATTGAGCATTAAAGGAAGTTGAAGCTACATTTCAATGGTTTGAAAAACTCTTATCTGGGTATAATTCCCCTGAATTCTTCATTCGAATGGTTTGTTCGCCAAATTATCGCTTCTGTTCCAACCCTAAATCTAGCCATAACTCAAAATAATGTTTACCAAACAGATTCTGATTACAATGCTTTCCATTCATCCTTTAATTTAAATTGAACACGAAGGAAAGTTGAACTTTTATTTGTCTTTAATTCAATTTAATTCCTTGTTCAAATGGTAAGTTCGCCATATTATCGTTATCTGTTCTAAACCTTATCCAACCCCCAAAAAGATGATCATGGTGAGGATGCTCACTACAATGTTTTTCTATCCATGAATTACATAAAAATGATCATAAAGGAAAGTTGTAGCTTTATTAGATTGGTTTGTGAAACTTCAATTTGTGTAATTTTATTGAATTCTTCATTCGAATGATAAGCTAGCCCTCTAATCGTAATCTGATCTAACCCTAACCAAAAAAATATCCCCAAAGCAGATCCTCATTACATTGTTTTATTAAAAAATCTATTACATAAAATTTATGATAAAGGAAAGTTGAAGCTAGTTTAGAATGGTTTGAAAACATTTAATTTGATTTGTAATTCCCTTGAACTGATTATTCTAAAGGTTAGTTCGCTCTATACGTAATCCGTTCTAAACCTAACCCTACACCTTAACCCAAAAATGTTTTACAAATAGATCCTCATCACTATGTTTTCTGTCTATCTATAAGATAAAATTGGTCATAAAGTAAAGTTGACCCTAACCCTAATGGAAAAAAATCACCAAGCCGATCTTTATTACAATGTTTCCCACCCATCTATAAGATAAAATTGATCATAAAGGAAAATTGGAGCTAGATTAAAATGTTTTGATATTTTTGAAATGGTTACAATTTAAAGGAAATCTTTATTCGATTGGTCAGTCCGCCCTATTATCGTAATCTATTCTAACCCTATTCCTAACTCAAAAAATATTGACCGAGCAGATCCTCATTACAATGTTTATTCATCTATGAGATAATTTAAACATGAAGGAAAGTTGAAGCTAGATGATAGGGTTTTAAAAACTTTTATATGTATATAATTTAATTGAATTCTTCATTCAAATGGTTAGTTCGCCGTATTATCGTAATCTCATCTTACCCTAGCCCTTAAAAAATGTCCACAAAGAAGGTCCCAATTAAAATGTTTTCTATCCATCTATTAGATAAATTTAAACATGAAGGAAAGTTGAAGCTAGATGAGAATGGTTTTAAAAACTTTAATATGTGTATAATTCAATTGAATTCCTTATTCGAATTGATAATTCGCCCTTTTATCAAATCTGTTCTTACCCTAACCCTAACCATAACTCAAAATAATGATAACCAAGCAGAACCTCATTACATTTTTTTCATCTATTGTTTACGATTGAGCATTAAAGGAAGTTGCAGCTAGATTTCAATGGTTTGAAAAACTCTTATCTGGGTATAATTCCCCTGAATTCTTCATTCGAATGGTTTGTTCGCCAAATTATCGCTTCTGTTCCAACCCTAAATCTAGCCATAACTCAAAATAATGTTTACCAAACAGATTCTGATTACAATGCTTTCTATTCATCCTTTAATTTAAATTGAACATGAAGGAAAGTTGAGCTTTTATTTTTATTTAATTCAATTTAATTCCTTGTTCAAATGGTAAGTTCGCCATATTATCGTTATCTGTTCTAAACCTTATCCAACCCCCAAAAAGATGATCATGGTGAGGATGCTCACTACAATGTTTTTCTATCCATGAATTACATAAAAATGATCATAAAGGAAAGTTGTAGCTTTATTAGATTGGTTTGTGAAACTTCAATTTGTGTAATTTTATTGAATTCTTCATTCGAATGATAAGCTAGCCCTCTAATCGTAATCTGATCTAACCCTAACCAAAAAAATATCCCCAAAGCAGATCCTCATTACATTGTTTTATTAAAAAATCTATTACATAAAATTTATGATAAAGGAAAGTTGAAGCTAGTTTAGAATGGTTTGAAAACATTTTATTTGATTTGTAATTCCCTTGAACTGATTATTCTAAAGGTTAGTTCGCTCTATACGTAATCCGTTCTAAACCTAACCCTACACCTTAACCCAAAAATGTTTTACAAATAGATCCTCATCACTATGTTTTCTGTCTATCTGTAAGATAAAACTGATCATAAAGTAAAGTTGAAGCTAGATTAGAATGGTTTGAAAAACTTGAATTTGGGTATTATTCAAGTTATGGTAAGTTCGCCCTATTATCGTAGTCTGTTCTAACACTAACCCTAACCCTAATGGAAAAAAATCACCAAGCCGATCTTTATTACAATGTTTCCCACCCATCTATAAGATAAAATTGATCATAAAGGAAAATTGGAGCTAGATTAAAATGTTTTGATATTTTTGAAATGGTTACAATTTAAAGGAAATCTTTATTCGATTGGTCAGTCCGCCCTATTATCGTAATCTATTCTAACCCTATTCCTAACTCAAAAAATATTGACCGAGCAGATCCTCATTACAATGTTTATTCATCTATGAGATAATTTAAACATGAAGGAAAGTTGAAGCTAGATGATAGGGTTTTAAAAACTTTTATATGTATATAATTTAATTGAATTCTTCATTCAAATGGTTAGTTCGCCGTATTATCGTAATCTCATCTTACCCTAGCCCTTAAAAAATGTCCACAAAGAAGGTCCCAATTAAAATGTTTTCTATCCATCTATTAGATAAATTTAAACATGAAGGAAAGTTGAAGCTAGATGAGAATGGTTTTAAAAACTTTAATATGTGTATAATTCAATTGAATTCCTTATTCGAATTGATAATTCGCCCTTTTATCAAATCTGTTCTTACCCTAACCCTAACCATAACTCAAAATAATGATAACCAAGCAGAACCTCATTACATTGTTTTCATCTATTGTTTACGATTGAGCATTAAAGGAAGTTGAAGCTAGATTTCAATGGTTTGAAAAACTCTTATCTGGGTATAATTCCCCTGAATTCTTCATTCGAATGGTTTGTTCGCCAAATTATCGCTTCTGTTCCAACCCTAAATCTAGCCATAACTCAAAATAATGTTTACCAAACAGATTCTGATTACAATGCTTTCTATTCATCCTTTAATTTAAATTGAACATGAAGGAAAGTTGAGCTTTTATTTTTATTTAATTCAATTTAATTCCTTGTTCAAATGGTAAGTTCGCCATATTATCGTTATCTGTTCTAAACCTTATCCAACCCCCAAAAAGATGATCATGGTGAGGATGCTCACTACAATGTTTTTCTATCCATGAATTACATAAAAATGATCATAAAGGAAAGTTGTAGCTTTATTAGATTGGTTTGTGAAACTTCAATTTGTGTAATTTTATTGAATTCTTCATTCGAATGATAAGCTAGCCCTCTAATCGTAATCTGATCTAACCCTAACCAAAAAAATATCCCCAAAGCAGATCCTCATTACATTGTTTTATTAAAAAATCTATTACATAAAATTTATGATAAAGGAAAGTTGAAGCTAGTTTAGAATGGTTTGAAAACATTTTATTTGATTTGTAATTCCCTTGAACTGATTATTCTAAAGGTTAGTTCGCTCTATACGTAATCCGTTCTAAACCTAACCCTACACCTTAACCCAAAAATGTTTTACAAATAGATCCTCATCACTATGTTTTCTGTCTATCTGTAAGATAAAACTGATCATAAAGTAAAGTTGAAGCTAGATTAGAATGGTTTGAAAAACTTGAATTTGGGTATTATTCAAGTTATGGTAAGTTCGCCCTATTATCGTAGTCTGTTCTAACACTAACCCTAACCCTAATGGAAAAAAATCATCAAGCCGATCTTTATTACAATGTTTCCCACCCATCTATAAGATAAAATTGATCATAAAGGAAAATTGGAGCTAGATTAAAATGTTTTGATATTTTTGAAATGGTTACAATTTAAAGGAAATCTTTATTCGATTGGTCAGTCCGCCCTATTATCGTAATCTATTCTAACCCTATTCCTAACTAAAAAAATATTGACCGAGCAGATCCTCATTACAATGTTTATTCATCTATGAGATAATTTAAACATGAAGGAAAGTTGAAGCTAGATGATAGGGTTTTAAAAACTTTTATATGTATATAATTTAATTGAATTCTTCATTCAAATGGTTAGTTCGCCGTATTATCGTTATCTCATCTTACCCTAGCCCTTAAAAAATGTCCACAAAGAAGGTCCCAATTAAAATGTTTTCTATCCATCTATTAGATAAATTTAAACATGAAGGAAAGTTGAAGCTAGATGAGAATGGTTTTAAAAACTTTAATATGTGTATAATTCAATTGAATTCCTTATTCGAATTGATAATTCGCCCTTTTATCAAATCTGTTCTTACCCTAACCCTAACCATAACTCAAAATAATGATAACCAAGCAGAACCTCATTACATTGTTTTCATCTATTGTTTACGATTGAGCATTAAAGGAAGTTGCAGCTAGATTTCAATGGTTTGAAAAACTCTTATCTGGGTATAATTCCCCTGAATTCTTCATTCGAATGGTTTGTTCGCCAAATTATCGCTTCTGTTCCAACCCTAAATCTAGCCATAACTCAAAATAATGTTTACCAAACAGATTCTGATTACAATGCTTTCTATTCATCCTTTAATTTAAATTGAACATGAAGGAAAGTTGAGCTTTTATTTTTATTTAATTCAATTTAATTCCTTGTTCAAATGGTAAGTTCGCCATATTATCGTTATCTGTTCTAAACCTTATCCAACCCCCAAAAAGATGATCATGGTGAAGATGCTCACTACAATGTTTTTCTATCCATGAATTACATAAAAATGATCATAAAGGAAAGTTGTAGCTTTATTAGATTGGTTTGTGAAACTTCAATTTGTGTAATTTTATTGAATTCTTCATTCGAATGATAAGCTAGCCCTCTAATCGTAATCTGATCTAACCCTAACCAAAAAAATATCCCCAAAGCAGATCCTCATTACATTGTTTTATTAAAAAATCTATTACATAAAATTTATGATAAAGGAAAGTTGAAGCTAGTTTAGAATGGTTTGAAAACATTTTATTTGATTTGTAATTCCCTTGAACTGATTATTCTAAAGGTTAGTTCGCTCTATACGTAATCCGTTCTAAACCTAACCCTACACCTTAACCCAAAAATGTTTTACAAATAGATCCTCATCACTATGTTTTCTGTCTATCTGTAAGATAAAACTGATCATAAAGTAAAGTTGAAGCTAGATTAGAATGGTTTGAAAAACTTGAATTTGGGTATTATTCAAGTTATGGTAAGTTCGCCCTATTATCGTAGTCTGTTCTAACACTAACCCTAACCCTAATGGAAAAAAATCACCAAGCCGATCTTTATTACAATGTTTCCCACCCATCTATAAGATAAAATTGATCATAAAGGAAAATTGGAGCTAGATTAAAATGTTTTGATATTTTTGAAATGGTTACAATTTAAAGGAAATCTTTATTCGATTGGTCAGTCCGCCCTATTATCGTAATCTATTCTAACCCTATTCCTAACTCAAAAAATATTGACCGAGCAGATCCTCATTACAATGTTTATTCATCTATGAGATAATTTAAACATGAAGGAAAGTTGAAGCTAGATGATAGGGTTTTAAAAACTTTTATATGTATATAATTTAATTGAATTCTTCATTCAAATGGTTAGTTCGCCGTATTATCGTTATCTCATCTTACCCTAGCCCTTAAAAAATGTCCACAAAGAAGGTCCCAATTAAAATGTTTTCTATCCATCTATTAGATAAATTTAAACATGAAGGAAAGTTGAAGCTAGATGAGAATGGTTTTAAAAACTTTAATATGTGTATAATTCAATTGAATTCCTTATTCGAATTGATAATTCGCCCTTTTATCAAATCTGTTCTTACCCTAACCCTAACCATAACTCAAAATAATGATAACCAAGCAGAACCTCATTACATTGTTTTCATCTATTGTTTACGATTGAGCATTAAAGGAAGTTGCAGCTAGATTTCAATGGTTTGAAAAACTCTTATCTGGGTATAATTCCCCTGAATTCTTCATTCGAATGGTTTGTTCGCCAAATTATCGCTTCTGTTCCAACCCTAAATCTAGCCATAACTCAAAATAATGTTTACCAAACAGATTCTGATTACAATGCTTTCTATTCATCCTTTAATTTAAATTGAACATGAAGGAAAGTTGAGCTTTTATTTTTATTTAATTCAATTTAATTCCTTGTTCAAATGGTAAGTTCGCCATATTATCGTTATCTGTTCTAAACCTTATCCAACCCCCAAAAAGATGATCATGGTGAAGATGCTCACTACAATGTTTTTCTATCCATGAATTACATAAAAATGATCATAAAGGAAAGTTGTAGCTTTATTAGATTGGTTTGTGAAACTTCAATTTGTGTAATTTTATTGAATTCTTCATTCGAATGATAAGCTAGCCCTCTAATCGTAATCTGATCTAACCCTAACCAAAAAAATATCCCCAAAGCAGATCCTCATTACATTGTTTTATTAAAAAATCTATTACATAAAATTTATGATAAAGGAAAGTTGAAGCTAGTTTAGAATGGTTTGAAAACATTTTATTTGATTTGTGATTCCCTTGAACTGATTATTCTAAAGGTTAGTTCGCTCTATACGTAATCCGTTCTAAACCTAACCCTACACCTTAACCCAAAAATGTTTTACAAATAGATCCTCATCACTATGTTTTCTGTCTATCTGTAAGATAAAACTGATCATAAAGTAAAGTTGAAGCTAGATTAGAATGGTTTGAAAAACTTGAATTTGGTATTATCCAAGTTATGGTAAGTTCGCCCTATTATCGTAGTCTGTTCTAACACTAACCCTAACCCTAATGGAAAAAAATCATCAAGCCGATCTTTATTACAATGTTTCCCACCCATCTATAAGATAAAATTGATCATAAAGGAAAATTGGAGCTAGATTAAAATGTTTTGATATTTTTGAAATGGTTACAATTTAAAGGAAATCTTTATTCGATTGGTCAGTCCGCCCTATTATCGTAATCTATTCTAACCCTATTCCTAACTCAAAAAATATTGACCGAGCAGATCCTCATTACAATGTTTATTCATCTATGAGATAATTTAAACATGAAGGAAAGTTGAAGCTAGATGATAGGGTTTTAAAAACTTTTATATGTATATAATTTAATTGAATTCTTCATTCAAATGGTTAGTTCGCCGTATTATCGTAATCTCATCTTACCCTAGCCCTTAAAAAATGTCCACAAAGAAGGTCCCAATTAAAATGTTTTCTATCCATCTATTAGATAAATTTAAACATGAAGGAAAGTTGAAGCTAGATGAGAATGGTTTTAAAAACTTTAATATGTGTATAATTCAATTGAATTCCTTATTCGAATTGATAATTCGCCCTTTTATCAAATCTGTTCTTACCCTAACCCTAACCATAACTCAAAATAATGATAACCAAGCAGAACCTCATTACATTGTTTTCATCTATTGTTTACGATTGAGCATTAAAGGAAGTTGCAGCTAGATTTCAATGGTTTGAAAAACTTATCTGGGTATAATTCCCCTGAATTCTTCATTCGAATGGTTTGTTCGCCAAATTATCGCTTCTGTTCCAACCCTAAATCTAGCCATAACTCAAAATAATGTTTACCAAACAGATTCTGATTACAATGCTTTCTATTCATCCTTTAATTTAAATTGAACATGAAGGAAAGTTGAGCTTTTATTTTTATTTAATTCAATTTAATTCCTTGTTCAAATGGTAAGTTCGCCATATTATCGTTATCTGTTCTAAACCTTATCCAACCCCCAAAAAGATGATCATGGTGAGGATGCTCACTACAATGTTTTTCTATCCATGAATTACATAAAAATGATCATAAAGGAAAGTTGTAGCTTTATTAGATTGGTTTGTGAAAGTTCAATTTGTGTAATTTTATTGAATTCTTCATTCGAATGATAAGCTAGCCCTCTAATCGTAATCTGATCTAACCCTAACCAAAAAAATATCCCCAAAGCAGATCCTCATTACATTGTTTTATTAAAAAATCTATTACATAAAATTTATGATAAAGGAAAGTTGAAGCTAGTTTAGAATGGTTTGAAAACATTTTATTTGATTTGTAATTCCCTTGAACTGATTATTCTAAAGGTTAGTTCGCTCTATACGTAATCCGTTCTAAACCTAACCCTACACCTTAACCCAAAAATGTTTTACAAATAGATCCTCATCACTATGTTTTCTGTCTATCTGTAAGATAAAACTGATCATAAAGTAAAGTTGAAGCTAGATTAGAATGGTTTGAAAAACTTGAATTTGGGTATTATTCAAGTTATGGTAAGTTCGCCCTATTATCGTAGTCTGTTCTAACACTAACCCTAACCCTAATGGAAAAAAATCACCAAGCCGATCTTTATTACAATGTTTCCCACCCATCTATAAGATAAAATTGATCATAAAGGAAAATTGGAGCTAGATTAAAATGTTTTGATATTTTTGAAATGGTTACAATTTAAAGGAAATCTTTATTCGATTGGTCAGTCCGCCCTATTATCGTAATCTATTCTAACCCTATTCCTAACTCAAAAAATATTGACCGAGCAGATCCTCATTACAATGTTTATTCATCTATGAGATAATTTAAACATGAAGGAAAGTTGAAGCTAGATGATAGGGTTTTAAAAACTTTTATATGTATATAATTTAATTGAATTCTTCATTCAAATGGTTAGTTCGCCGTATTATCGTAATCTCATCTTACCCTAGCCCTTAAAAAATGTCCACAAAGAAGGTCCCAATTCAAATGTTTTCTATCCATCTATTAGATAAATTTAAACATGAAGGAAAGTTGAAGCTAGATGAGAATGGTTTTAAAAACTTTAATATGTGTATAATTCAATTGAATTCCTTATTCGAATTGATAATTCGCCCTTTTATCAAATCTGTTCTTACCCTAACCCTAACCATAACTCAAAATAATGATAACCAAGCAGAACCTCATTACATTGTTTTCATCTATTGTTTACGATTGAGCATTAAAGGAAGTTGAAGCTAGATTTCAATGGTTTGAAAAACTCTTATCTGGGTATAATTCCCCTGAATTCTTCATTCGAATGGTTTGTTCGCCAAATTATCGCTTCTGTTCCAACCCTAAATCTAGCCATAACTCAAAATAATGTTTACCAAACAGATTCTGATTACAATGCTTTCTATTCATCCTTAATTTAAATTGAACATGAAGGAAAGTTGAGCTTTTATTTTTATTTAATTCAATTTAATTCCTTGTTCAAATGGTAAGTTCGCCATATTATCGTTATCTGTTCTAAACCTTATCCAACCCCAAAAAAGATGATCATGGTGAGGATGCTCACTACAATGTTTTTCTATCCATGAATTACATAAAAATGATCATAAAGGAAAGTTGTAGCTTTATTAGATTGGTTTGTGAAACTTCAATTTGTGTAATTTTATTGAATTCTTCATTCGAATGATAAGCTAGCCCTCTAATCGTAATCTGATCTAACCCTAACCAAAAAAATATCCCCAAAGCAGATCCTCATTACATTGTTTTATTAAAAAATCTATTACATAAAATTTATGATAAAGGAAAGTTGAAGCTAGTTTAGAATGGTTTGAAAACATTTTATTTGATTTGTAATTCCCTTGAACTGATTATTCTAAAGGTTAGTTCGCTCTATACGTAATCCGTTCTAAACCTAACCCTACACCTTAACCCAAAAATGTTTTACAAATAGATCCTCATCACTATGTTTTCTGTCTATCTGTAAGATAAAACTGATCATAAAGTAAAGTTGAAGCTAGATTAGAATGGTTTGAAAAACTTGAATTTGGGTATTATTCAAGTTATGGTAAGTTCGCCCTATTATCGTAGTCTGTTCTAACACTAACCCTAACCCTAATGGAAAAAAATCACCAAGCCGATCTTTATTACAATGTTTCCCACCCATCTATAAGATAAAATTGATCATAAAGGAAAATTGGAGCTAGATTAAAATGTTTTGATATTTTTGAAATGGTTACAATTTAAAGGAAATCTTTATTCGATTGGTCAGTCCGCCCTATTATCGTAATCTATTCTAACCCTATTCCTAACTCAAAAAATATTGACCGAGCAGATCCTCATTACAATGTTTATTCATCTATGAGATAATTTAAACATGAAGGAAAGTTGAAGCTAGATGATAGGGTTTTAAAAACTTTTATATGTATATAATTTAATTGAATTCTTCATTCAAATGGTTAGTTCGCCGTATTATCGTTATCTCATCTTACCCTAGCCCTTAAAAAATGTCCACAAAGAAGGTCCCAATTCAAATGTTTTCTATCCATCTATTAGATAAATTTAAACATGAAGGAAAGTTGAAGCTAGATGAGAATGGTTTTAAAAACTTTAATATGTGTATAATTCAATTGAATTCCTTATTCGAATTGATAATTCGCCCTTTTATCAAATCTGTTCTTACCCTAACCCTAACCATAACTCAAAATAATGATAACCAAGCAGAACCTCATTACATTTTTTTCATCTATTGTTTACGATTGAGCATTAAAGGAAGTTGCAGCTAGATTTCAATGGTTTGAAAAACTCTTATCTGGGTATAATTCCCCTGAATTCTTCATTCGAATGGTTTGTTCGCCAAATTATCGCTTCTGTTCCAACCCTAAATCTAGCCATAACTCAAAATAATGTTTACCAAACAGATTCTGATTACAATGCTTTCTATTCATCCTTTAATTTAAATTGAACATGAAGGAAAGTTGAGCTTTTATTTTTATTTAATTCAATTTAATTCCTTGTTCAAATGGTAAGTTCGCCATATTATCGTTATCTGTTCTAAACCTTATCCAACCCCCAAAAAGATGATCATGGTGAAGATGCTCACTACAATGTTTTTCTATCCATGAATTACATAAAAATGATCATAAAGGAAAGTTGTAGCTTTATTAGATTGGTTTGTGAAACTTCAATTTGTGTAATTTTATTGAATTCTTCATTCGAATGATAAGCTAGCCCTCTAATCGTAATCTGATCTAACCCTAACCAAAAAAATATCCCCAAAGCAGATCCTCATTACATTGTTTTATTAAAAAATCTATTACATAAAATTTATGATAAAGGAAAGTTGAAGCTAGTTTAGAATGGTTTGAAAACATTTTATTTGATTTGTGATTCCCTTGAACTGATTATTCTAAAGGTTAGTTCGCTCTATACGTAATCCGTTCTAAACCTAACCCTACACCTTAACCCAAAAATGTTTTACAAATAGATCCTCATCACTATGTTTTCTGTCTATCTGTAAGATAAAACTGATCATAAAGTAAAGTTGAAGCTAGATTAGAATGGTTTGAAAAACTTGAATTTGGGTATTATCCAAGTTATGGTAAGTTCGCCCTATTATCGTAGTCTGTTCTAACACTAACCCTAACCCTAATGGAAAAAAATCATCAAGCCGATCTTTATTACAATGTTTCCCACCCATCTATAAGATAAAATTGATCATAAAGGAAAATTGGAGCTAGATTAAAATGTTTTGATATTTTTGAAATGGTTACAATTTAAAGGAAATCTTTATTCGATTGGTCAGTCCGCCCTATTATCGTAATCTATTCTAACCCTATTCCTAACTCAAAAAATATTGACCGAGCAGATCCTCATTACAATGTTTATTCATCTATGAGATAATTTAAACATGAAGGAAAGTTGAAGCTAGATGATAGGGTTTTAAAAACTTTTATATGTATATAATTTAATTGAATTCTTCATTCAAATGGTTAGTTCGCCGTATTATCGTAATCTCATCTTACCCTAGCCCTTAAAAAATGTCCACAAAGAAGGTCCCAATTAAAATGTTTTCTATCCATCTATTAGATAAATTTAAACATGAAGGAAAGTTGAAGCTAGATGAGAATGGTTTTAAAAACTTTAATATGTGTATAATTCAATTGAATTCCTTATTCGAATTGATAATTCGCCCTTTTATCAAATCTGTTCTTACCCTAACCCTAACCATAACTCAAAATAATGATAACCAAGCAGAACCTCATTACATTGTTTTCATCTATTGTTTACGATTGAGCATTAAAGGAAGTTGAAGCTAGATTTCAATGGTTTGAAAAACTTATCTGGGTATAATTCCCCTGAATTCTTCATTCGAATGGTTTGTTCGCCAAATTATCGCTTCTGTTCCAACCCTAAATCTAGCCATAACTCAAAATAATGTTTACCAAACAGATTCTGATTACAATGCTTTCTATTCATCCTTTAATTTAAATTGAACATGAAGGAAAGTTGAGCTTTTATTTTTATTTAATTCAATTTAATTCCTTGTTCAAATGGTAAGTTCGCCATATTATCGTTATCTGTTCTAAACCTTATCCAACCCCCAAAAAGATGATCATGGTGAGGATGCTCACTACAATGTTTTTCTATCCATGAATTACATAAAAATGATCATAAAGGAAAGTTGTAGCTTTATTAGATTGGTTTGTGAAACTTCAATTTGTGTAATTTTATTGAATTCTTCATTCGAATGATAAGCTAGCCCTCTAATCGTAATCTGATCTAACCCTAACCAAAAAAATATCCCCAAAGCAGATCCTCATTACATTGTTTTATTAAAAAATCTATTACATAAAATTTATGATAAAGGAAAGTTGAAGCTAGTTTAGAATGGTTTGAAAACATTTTATTTGATTTGTAATTCCCTTGAACTGATTATTCTAAAGGTTAGTTCGCTCTATACGTAATCCGTTCTAAACCTAACCCTACACCTTAACCCAAAAATGTTTTACAAATAGATCCTCATCACTATGTTTTCTGTCTATCTGTAAGATAAAACTGATCATAAAGTAAAGTTGAAGCTAGATTAGAATGGTTTGAAAAACTTGAATTTGGGTATTATTCAAGTTATGGTAAGTTCGCCCTATTATCGTAGTCTGTTCTAACACTAACCCTAACCCTAATGGAAAAAAATCGCCAAGCCGATCTTTATTACAATGTTTCCCACCCATCTATAAGATAAAATTGATCATAAAGGAAAATTGGAGCTAGATTAAAATGTTTTGATATTTTTGAAATGGTTACAATTTAAAGGAAATCTTTATTCGATTGGTCAGTCCGCCCTATTATCGTAATCTATTCTAACCCTATTCCTAACTCAAAAAATATTGACCGAGCAGATCCTCATTACAATGTTTATTCATCTATGAGATAATTTAAACATGAAGGAAAGTTGAAGCTAGATGATAGGGTTTTAAAAACTTTTATATGTATATAATTTAATTGAATTCTTCATTCAAATGGTTAGTTCGCCGTATTATCGTAATCTCATCTTACCCTAGCCCTTAAAAAATGTCCACAAAGAAGGTCCCAATTCAAATGTTTTCTATCCATCTATTAGATAAATTTAAACATGAAGGAAAGTTGAAGCTAGATGAGAATGGTTTTAAAAACTTTAATATGTGTATAATTCAATTGAATTCCTTATTCGAATTGATAATTCGCCCTTTTATCAAATCTGTTCTTACCCTAACCCTAACCATAACTCAAAATAATGATAACCAAGCAGAACCTCATTACATTGTTTTCATCTATTGTTTACGATTGAGCATTAAAGGAAGTTGAAGCTAGATTTCAATGGTTTGAAAAACTCTTATCTGGGTATAATTCCCCTGAATTCTTCATTCGAATGGTTTGTTCGCCAAATTATCGCTTCTGTTCCAACCCTAAATCTAGCCATAACTCAAAATAATGTTTACCAAACAGATTCTGATTACAATGCTTTCTATTCATCCTTTAATTTAAATTGAACATGAAGGAAAGTTGAGCTTTTATTTTTATTTAATTCAATTTAATTCCTTGTTCAAATGGTAAGTTCGCCATATTATCGTTATCTGTTCTAAACCTTATCCAACCCCCAAAAAGATGATCATGGTGAGGATGCTCACTACAATGATTTTCTATCCATGAATTACATAAAAATGATCATAAAGGAAAGTTGTAGCTTTATTAGATTGGTTTGTGAAACTTCAATTTGTGTAATTTTATTGAATTCTTCATTCGAATGATAAGCTAGCCCTCTAATCGTAATCTGATCTAACCCTAACCAAAAAAATATCCCCAAAGCAGATCCTCATTACATTGTTTTATTAAAAAATCTATTACATAAAATTTATGATAAAGGAAAGTTGAAGCTAGTTTAGAATGGTTTGAAAACATTTTATTTGATTTGTAATTCCCTTGAACTGATTATTCTAAAGGTTAGTTCGCTCTATACGTAATCCGTTCTAAACCTAACCCTACACCTTAACCCAAAAATGTTTTACAAATAGATCCTCATCACTATGTTTTCTGTCTATCTGTAAGATAAAACTGATCATAAAGTAAAGTTGAAGCTAGATTAGAATGGTTTGAAAAACTTGAATTTGGGTATTATTCAAGTTATGGTAAGTTCGCCCTATTATCGTAGTCTGTTCTAACACTAACCCTAACCCTAATGGAAAAAATCGCCAAGCCGATCTTTATTACAATGTTTCCCACCCATCTATAAGATAAAATTGATCATAAAGGAAAATTGGAGCTAGATTAAAATGTTTTGATATTTTTGAAATGGTTACAATTTAAAGGAAATCTTTATTCGATTGGTCAGTCCGCCCTATTATCGTAATCTATTCTAACCCTATTCCTAACTCAAAAAATATTGACCGAGCAGATCCTCATTACAATGTTTATTCATCTATGAGATAATTTAAACATGAAGGAAAGTTGAAGCTAGATGATAGGGTTTTAAAAACTTTTATATGTATATAATTTAATTGAATTCTTCATTCAAATGGTTAGTTCGCCGTATTATCGTAATCTCATCTTACCCTAGCCCTTAAAAAATGTCCACAAAGAAGGTCCCAATTCAAATGTTTTCTATCCATCTATTAGATAAATTTAAACATGAAGGAAAGTTGAAGCTAGATGAGAATGGTTTTAAAAACTTTAATATGTGTATAATTCAATTGAATTCCTTATTCGAATTGATAATTCGCCCTTTTATCAAATCTGTTCTTACCCTAACCCTAACCATAACTCAAAATAATGATAACCAAGCAGAACCTCATTACATTGTTTTCATCTATTGTTTACGATTGAGCATTAAAGGAAGTTGAAGCTAGATTTCAATGGTTTGAAAAACTCTTATCTGGGTATAATTCCCCTGAATTCTTCATTCGAATGGTTTGTTCGCCAAATTATCGCTTCTGTTCCAACCCTAAATCTAGCCATAACTCAAAATAATGTTTACCAAACAGATTCTGATTACAATGCTTTCTATTCATCCTTTAATTTAAATTGAACATGAAGGAAAGTTGAGCTTTTATTTTTATTTAATTCAATTTAATTCCTTGTTCAAATGGTAAGTTCGCCATATTATCGTTATCTGTTCTAAACCTTATCCAACCCCCAAAAAGATGATCATGGTGAGGATGCTCACTACAATGTTTTTCTATCCATGAATTACATAAAAATGATCATAAAGGAAAGTTGTAGCTTTATTAGATTGGTTTGTGAAACTTCAATTTGTGTAATTTTATTGAATTCTTCATTCGAATGATAAGCTAGCCCTCTAATCGTAATCTGATCTAACCCTAACCAAAAAAATATCCCCAAAGCAGATCCTCATTACATTGTTTTATTAAAAAATCTATTACATAAAATTTATGATAAAGGAAAGTTGAAGCTAGTTTAGAATGGTTTGAAAACATTTTATTTGATTTGTAATTCCCTTGAACTGATTATTCTAAAGGTTAGTTCGCTCTATACGTAATCCGTTCTAAACCTAACCCTACACCTTAACCCAAAAATGTTTTACAAATAGATCCTCATCACTATGTTTTCTGTCTATCTGTAAGATAAAACTGATCATAAAGTAAAGTTGAAGCTAGATTAGAATGGTTTAAAAAACTTGAATATGGGTATTATTCAAGTTATGGTAAGTTCGCCCTATTATCGTAGTCTGTTCTAACACTAACCCTAACCCTAATGGAAAAAAATCACCAAGCCGATCTTTATTACAATGTTTCCCACCCATCTATAAGATAAAATTGATCATAAAGGAAAATTGGAGCTAGATTAAAATGTTTTGATATTTTTGAAATGGTTACAATTTAAAGGAAATCTTTATTCGATTGGTCAGTCCGCCCTATTATCGTAATCTATTCTAACCCTATTCCTAACTCAAAAAATATTGACCGAGCAGATCCTCATTACAATGTTTATTCGTCTATGAGATAATTTAAACATGAAGGAAAGTTGAAGCTAGATGATAGGGTTTTAAAAACTTTTATATGTATATAATTTAATTGAATTCTTCATTCAAATGGTTAGTTCGCCGTATTATCGTAATCTCATCTTACCCTAGCCCTTAAAAAATGTCCACAAAGAAGGTCCCAATTAAAATGTTTTTTATCCATCTATTAGATAAATTTAAACATGAAGGAAAGTTGAAGCTAGATGAGAATGGTTTTAAAAACTTTAATATGTGTATAATTCAATTGAATTCCTTATTCGAATTGATAATTCGCCCTTTTATCAAATCTGTTCTTACCCTAACCCTAACCATAACTCAAAATAATGATAACCAAGCAGAACCTCATTACATTGTTTTCATCTATTGTTTACGATTGAGCATTAAAGGAAGTTGAAGCTAGATTTCAATGGTTTGAAAAACTCTTATCTGGGTATAATTCCCCTGAATTCTTCATTCGAATGGTTTGTTCGCCAAATTATCGCTTCTGTTCCAACCCTAAATCTAGCCATAACTCAAAATAATGTTTACCAAACAGATTCTGATTACAATGCTTTCTATTCATCCTTTAATTTAAATTGAACATGAAGGAAAGTTGAGCTTTTATTTTTATTTAATTCAATTTAATTCCTTGTTCAAATGGTAAGTTCGCCATATTATCGTTATCTGTTCTAAACCTTATCCAACCCCCAAAAAGATGATCATGGTGAGGATGCTCACTACAATGTTTTTCTATCCATGAATTACATAAAAATGATCATAAAGGAAAGTTGTAGCTTTATTAGATTGGTTTGTGAAACTTCAATTTGTGTAATTTTATTGAATTCTTCATTCGAATGATAAGCTAGCCCTCTAATCGTAATCTGATCTAACCCTAACCAAAAAATATCCCCAAAGCAGATCCTCATTACATTGTTTTATTAAAAAATCTATTACATAAAATTTATGATAAAGGAAAGTTGAAGCTAGTTTAGAATGGTTTGAAAACATTTTATTTGATTTGTAATTCCCTTGAACTGATTATTCTAAAGGTTAGTTCGCTCTATACGTAATCCGTTCTAAACCTAACCCTACACCTTAACCCAAAAATGTTTTACAAATAGATCCTCATCACTATGTTTTCTGTCTATCTGTAAGATAAAACTGATCATAAAGTAAAGTTGAAGCTAGATTAGAATGGTTTGAAAAACTTGAATTTGGGTATTATTCAAGTTATGGTAAGTTCGCCCTATTATCGTAGTCTGTTCTAACACTAACCCTAACCCTAATGGAAAAAAATCACCAAGCCGATCTTTATTACAATGTTTCCCACCCATCTATAAGATAAAATTGATCATAAAGGAAAATTGGAGCTAGATTAAAATGTTTTGATATTTTTGAAATGGTTACAATTTAAAGGAAATCTTTATTCGATTGGTCAGTCCGCCCTATTATCGTAATCTATTCTAACCCTATTCCTAACTCAAAAAATATTGACCGAGCAGATCCTCATTACAATGTTTATTCATCTATGAGATAATTTAAACATGAAGGAAAGTTGAAGCTAGATGATAGGGTTTTAAAAACTTTTATATGTATATAATTTAATTGAATTCTTCATTCAAATGGTTAGTTCGCCGTATTATCGTAATCTCATCTTACCCTAGCCCTTAAAAAATGTCCACAAAGAAGGTCCCAATTCAAATGTTTTCTATCCATCTATTAGATAAATTTAAACATGAAGGAAAGTTGAAGCTAGATGAGAATGGTTTTAAAAACTTTAATATGTGTATAATTCAATTGAATTCCTTATTCGAATTGATAATTCGCCCTTTTATCAAATCTGTTCTTACCCTAACCCTAACCATAACTCAAAATAATGATAACCAAGCAGAACCTCATTACATTGTTTTCATCTATTGTTTACGATTGAGCATTAAAGGAAGTTGAAGCTAGATTTCAATGGTTTGAAAAACTCTTATCTGGGTATAATTCCCCTGAATTCTTCATTCGAATGGTTTGTTCGCCAAATTATCGCTTCTGTTCCAACCCTAAATCTAGCCATAACTCAAAATAATGTTTACCAAACAGATTCTGATTACAATGCTTTCTATTCATCCTTTAATTTAAATTGAACATGAAGGAAAGTTGAGCTTTTATTTTTATTTAATTCAATTTAATTCCTTGTTCAAATGGTAAGTTCGCCATATTATCGTTATCTGTTCTAAACCTTATCCAACCCCCAAAAAGATGATCATGGTGAGGATGCTCACTACAATGTTTTTCTATCCATGAATTACATAAAAATGATCATAAAGGAAAGTTGTAGCTTTATTAGATTGGTTTGTGAAACTTCAATTTGTGTAATTTTATTGAATTCTTCATTCGAATGATAAGCTAGCCCTCTAATCGTAATCTGATCTAACCCTAACCAAAAAATATCCCCAAAGCAGATCCTCATTACATTGTTTTATTAAAAAATCTATTACATAAAATTTATGATAAAGGAAAGTTGAAGCTAGTTTAGAATGGTTTGAAAACATTTTATTTGATTTGTAATTCCCTTGAACTGATTATTCTAAAGGTTAGTTCGCTCTATACGTAATCCGTTCTAAACCTAACCCTACACCTTAACCCAAAAATGTTTTACAAATAGATCCTCATCACTATGTTTTCTGTCTATCTGTAAGATAAAACTGATCATAAAGTAAAGTTGAAGCTAGATTAGAATGGTTTAAAAAACTTGAATTTGGGTATTATTCAAGTTATGGTAAGTTCGCCCTATTATCGTAGTCTGTTCTAACACTAACCCTAACCCTAATGGAAAAAAATCACCAAGCCGATCTTTATTACAATGTTTCCCACCCATCTATAAGATAAAATTGATCATAAAGGAAAATTGGAGCTAGATTAAAATGTTTTGATATTTTTGAAATGGTTACAATTTAAAGGAAATCTTTATTCGATTGGTCAGTCCGCCCTATTATCGTAATCTATTCTAACCCTATTCCTAACTCAAAAAATATTGACCGAGCAGATCCTCATTACAATGTTTATTCATCTATGAGATAATTTAAACATGAAGGAAAGTTGAAGCTAGATGATAGGGTTTTAAAAACTTTTATATGTATATAATTTAATTGAATTCTTCATTCAAATGGTTAGTTCGCCTTATTATCGTTATCTCATCTTACCCTAGCCCTTAAAAAATGTCCACAAAGAAGGTCCCAATTAAAATGTTTTCTATCCATCTATTAGATAAATTTAAACATGAAGGAAAGTTGAAGCTAGATGAGAATGGTTTTAAAAACTTTAATATGTGTATAATTCAATTGAATTCCTTATTCGAATTGATAATTCGCCCTTTTATCAAATCTGTTCTTACCCTAACCCTAACCATAACTCAAAATAATGATAACCAAGCAGAACCTCATTACATTGTTTTCATCTATTGTTTACGATTGAGCATTAAAGGAAGTTGAAGCTAGATTTCAATGGTTTGAAAAACTCTTATCTGGGTATAATTCCCCTGAATTCTTCATTCGAATGGTTTGTTCGCCAAATTATCGCTTCTGTTCCAACCCTAAATCTAGCCATAACTCAAAATAATGTTTACCAAACAGATTCTGATTACAATGCTTTCTATTCATCCTTTAATTTAAATTGAACATGAAGGAAAGTTGAGCTTTTATTTTTATTTAATTCAATTTAATTCCTTGTTCAAATGGTAAGTTCGCCATATTATCGTTATCTGTTCTAAACCTTATCCAACCCCCAAAAAGATGATCATGGTGAGGATGCTCACTACAATGTTTTTCTATCCATGAATTACATAAAAATGATCATAAAGGAAAGTTGTAGCTTTATTAGATTGGTTTGTGAAACTTCAATTTGTGTAATTTTATTGAATTCTTCATTCGAATGATAAGCTAGCCCTCTAATCGTAATCTGATCTAACCCTAACCAAAAAAATATCCCCAAAGCAGATCCTCATTACATTGTTTTATTAAAAAATCTATTACATAAAATTTATGATAAAGGAAAGTTGAAGCTAGTTTAGAATGGTTTGAAAACATTTTATTTGATTTGTAATTCCCTTGAACTGATTATTCTAAAGGTTAGTTCGCTCTATACGTAATCCGTTCTAAACCTAACCCTACACCTTAACCCAAAAATGTTTTACAAATAGATCCTCATCACTATGTTTTCTGTCTATCTGTAAGATAAAACTGATCATAAAGTAAAGTTGAAGCTAGATTAGAATGGTTTGAAAAACTTGAATTTGGGTATTATTCAAGTTATGGTAAGTTCGCCCTATTATCGTAGTCTGTTCTAACACTAACCCTAACCCTAATGGAAAAAATCACCAAGCCGATCTTTATTACAATGTTTCCCACCCATCTATAAGATAAAATTGATCATAAAGGAAAATTGGAGCTAGATTAAAATGTTTTGATATTTTTGAAATGGTTACAATTTAAAGGAAATCTTTATTCGATTGGTCAGTCCGCCCTATTATCGTAATCTATTCTAACCCTATTCCTAACTCAAAAAATATTGACCGAGCAGATCCTCATTACAATGTTTATTCATCTATGAGATAATTTAAACATGAAGGAAAGTTGAAGCTAGATGATAGGGTTTCAAAAACTTTTATATGTATATAATTTAATTGAATTCTTCATTCAAATGGTTAGTTCGCCGTATTATCGTAATCTCATCTTACCCTAGCCCTTAAAAAATGTCCACAAAGAAGGTCCCAATTAAAATGTTTTCTATCCATCTATTAGATAAATTTAAACATGAAGGAAAGTTGAAGCTAGATGAGAATGGTTTTAAAAACTTTAATATGTGTATAATTCAATTGAATTCCTTATTCGAATTGATAATTCGCCCTTTTATCAAATCTGTTCTTACCCTAACCCTAACCATAACTCAAAATAATGATAACCAAGCAGAACCTCATTACATTGTTTTCATCTATTGTTTACGATTGAGCATTAAAGGAAGTTGAAGCTAGATTTCAATGGTTTGAAAAACTCTTATCTGGGTATAATTCCCCTGAATTCTTCATTCGAATGGTTTGTTAGCCAAATTATCGCTTCTGTTCCAACCCTAAATCTAGCCATAACTCAAAATAATGTTTACCAAACAGATTCTGATTACAATGCTTTCTATTCATCCTTTAATTTAAATTGAACATGAAGGAAAGTTGAGCTTTTATTTTTATTTAATTCAATTTAATTCCTTGTTCAAATGGTAAGTTCGCCATATTATCGTTATCTGTTCTAAACCTTATCCAACCCCCAAAAAGATGATCATGGTGAGGATGCTCACTACAATGTTTTTCTATCCATGAATTACATAAAAATGATCATAAAGGAAAGTTGTAGCTTTATTAGATTGGTTTGTGAAACTTCAATTTGTGTAATTTTATTGAATTCTTCATTCGAATGATAAGCTAGCCCTCTAATCGTAATCTGATCTAACCCTAACCAAAAAAATATCCCCAAAGCAGATCCTCATTACATTGTTTTATTAAAAAATCTATTACATAAAATTTATGATAAAGGAAAGTTGAAGCTAGTTTAGAATGGTTTGAAAACATTTTATTTGATTTGTAATTCCCTTGAACTGATTATTCTAAAGGTTAGTTCGCTCTATACGTAATCCGTTCTAAACCTAACCCTACACCTTAACCCAAAAATGTTTTACAAATAGATCCTCATCACTATGTTTTCTGTCTATCTGTAAGATAAAACTGATCATAAAGTAAAGTTGAAGCTAGATTAGAATGGTTTGAAAAACTTGAATTTGGGTATTATTCAAGTTATGGTAAGTTCGCCCTATTATCGTAGTCTGTTCTAACACTAACCCTAACCCTAATGGAAAAAAATCACCAAGCCGATCTTTATTACAATGTTTCCCACCCATCTATAAGATAAAATTGATCATAAAGGAAAATTGGAGCTAGATTAAAATGTTTTGATATTTTTGAAATGGTTACAATTTAAAGGAAATCTTTATTCGATTGGTCAGTCCGCCCTATTATCGTAATCTATTCTAACCCTATTCCTAACTCAAAAAATATTGACCGAGCAGATCCTCATTACAATGTTTATTCATCTATGAGATAATTTAAACATGAAGGAAAGTTGAAGCTAGATGATAGGGTTTTAAAAACTTTTATATGTATATAATTTAATTGAATTCTT
Organism: Fragum fragum; assembly: GCA_946902895.1. Classification (NCBI taxonomy): domain Eukaryota; kingdom Metazoa; phylum Mollusca; class Bivalvia; order Cardiida; family Cardiidae; genus Fragum; species Fragum fragum. The sequence continues at coordinate 22,036,467 of OX336381.1, forward strand.
CATTGAAATGGTTAGTTCGCCGTATTATCGTAATCTCATCTTACCCTAGCCCTTAAAAAATGTCCACAAAGAAGGTCCCAATTAAAATGTTTTCTATCCATCTATTAGATAAATTTAAACATGAAGGAAAGTTGAAGCTAGATGAGAATGGTTTTAAAAACTTTAATATGTGTATAATTCAATTGAATTCCTTATTCGAATTGATAATTCGCCCTTTTATCAAATCTGTTCTTACCCTAACCCTAACCATAACTCAAAATAATGATAACCAAGCAGAACCTCATTACATTGTTTTCATCTATTGTTTACGATTGAGCATTAAAGGAAGTTGAAGCTAGATTTCAATGGTTTGAAAAACTCTTATCTGGGTATAATTCCCCTGAATTCTTCATTCGAATGGTTTGTTCGCCAAATTATCGCTTCTGTTCCAACCCTAAATCTAGCCATAACTCAAAATAATGTTTACCAAACAGATTCTGATTACAATGCTTTCTATTCATCCTTTAATTTAAATTGAACATGAAGGAAAGTTGAGCTTTTATTTTTATTTAATTCAATTTAATTCCTTGTTCAAATGGTAAGTTCGCCATATTATCGTTATCTGTTCTAAACCTTATCCAACCCCCAAAAAGATGATCATGGTGAGGATGCTCACTACAATGTTTTTCTATCCATGAATTACATAAAAATGATCATAAAGGAAAGTTGTAGCTTTATTAGATTGGTTTGTGAAACTTCAATTTGTGTAATTTTATTGAATTCTTCATTCGAATGATAAGCTAGCCCTCTAATCGTAATCTGATCTAACCCTAACCAAAAAAATATCCCCAAAGCAGATCCTCATTACATTGTTTTATTAAAAAATCTATTACATAAAATTTATGATAAAGGAAAGTTGAAGCTAGTTTAGAATGGTTTGAAAACATTTTATTTGATTTGTAATTCCCTTGAACTGATTATTCTAAAGGTTAGTTCGCTCTATACGTAATCCGTTCTAAACCTAACCCTACACCTTAACCCAAAAATGTTTTACAAATAGATCCTCATCACTATGTTTTCTGTCTATCTGTAAGATAAAACTGATCATAAAGTAAAGTTGAAGCTAGATTAGAATGGTTTGAAAAACTTGAATTTGGGTATTATTCAAGTTATGGTAAGTTCGCCCTATTATCGTAGTCTGTTCTAACACTAACCCTAACCCTAATGGAAAAAATCACCAAGCCGATCTTTATTACAATGTTTCCCACCCATCTATAAGATAAAATTGATCATAAAGGAAAATTGGAGCTAGATTAAAATGTTTTGATATTTTTGAAATGGTTACAATTTAAAGGAAATCTTTATTCGATTGGTCAGTCCGCCCTATTATCGTAATCTATTCTAACCCTATTCCTAACTCAAAAAATATTGACCGAGCAGATCCTCATTACAATGTTTATTCATCTATGAGATAATTTAAACATGAAGGAAAGTTGAAGCTAGATGATAGGGTTTCAAAAACTTTTATATGTATATAATTTAATTGAATTCTTCATTCAAATGGTTAGTTCGCCGTATTATCGTAATCTCATCTTACCCTAGCCCTTAAAAAATGTCCACAAAGAAGGTCCCAATTAAAATGTTTTCTATCCATCTATTAGATAAATTTAAACATGAAGGAAAGTTGAAGCTAGATGAGAATGGTTTTAAAAACTTTAATATGTGTATAATTCAATTGAATTCCTTATTCGAATTGATAATTCGCCCTTTTATCAAATCTGTTCTTACCCTAACCCTAACCATAACTCAAAATAATGATAACCAAGCAGAACCTCATTACATTGTTTTCATCTATTGTTTACGATTGAGCATTAAAGGAAGTTGAAGCTAGATTTCAATGGTTTGAAAAACTCTTATCTGGGTATAATTCCCCTGAATTCTTCATTCGAATGGTTTGTTAGCCAAATTATCGCTTCTGTTCCAACCCTAAATCTAGCCATAACTCAAAATAATGTTTACCAAACAGATTCTGATTACAATGCTTTCTATTCATCCTTTAATTTAAATTGAACATGAAGGAAAGTTGAGCTTTTATTTTTATTTAATTCAATTTAATTCCTTGTTCAAATGGTAAGTTCGCCATATTATCGTTATCTGTTCTAAACCTTATCCAACCCCCAAAAAGATGATCATGGTGAGGATGCTCACTACAATGTTTTTCTATCCATGAATTACATAAAAATGATCATAAAGGAAAGTTGTAGCTTTATTAGATTGGTTTGTGAAACTTCAATTTGTGTAATTTTATTGAATTCTTCATTCGAATGATAAGCTAGCCCTCTAATCGTAATCTGATCTAACCCTAACCAAAAAAATATCCCCAAAGCAGATCCTCATTACATTGTTTTATTAAAAAATCTATTACATAAAATTTATGATAAAGGAAAGTTGAAGCTAGTTTAGAATGGTTTGAAAACATTTTATTTGATTTGTAATTCCCTTGAACTGATTATTCTAAAGGTTAGTTCGCTCTATACGTAATCCGTTCTAAACCTAACCCTACACCTTAACCCAAAAATGTTTTACAAATAGATCCTCATCACTATGTTTTCTGTCTATCTGTAAGATAAAACTGATCATAAAGTAAAGTTGAAGCTAGATTAGAATGGTTTGAAAAACTTGAATTTGGGTATTATTCAAGTTATGGTAAGTTCGCCCTATTATCGTAGTCTGTTCTAACACTAACCCTAACCCTAATGGAAAAAATCACCAAGCCGATCTTTATTACAATGTTTCCCACCCATCTATAAGATAAAATTGATCATAAAGGAAAATTGGAGCTAGATTAAAATGTTTTGATATTTTTGAAATGGTTACAATTTAAAGGAAATCTTTATTCGATTGGTCAGTCCGCCCTATTATCGTAATCTATTCTAACCCTATTCCTAACTCAAAAAATATTGACCGAGCAGATCCTCATTACAATGTTTATTCATCTATGAGATAATTTAAACATGAAGGAAAGTTGAAGCTAGATGATAGGGTTTCAAAAACTTTTATATGTATATAATTTAATTGAATTCTTCATTCAAATGGTTAGTTCGCCGTATTATCGTAATCTCATCTTACCCTAGCCCTTAAAAAATGTCCACAAAGAAGGTCCCAATTAAAATGTTTTCTATCCATCTATTAGATAAATTTAAACATGAAGGAAAGTTGAAGCTAGATGAGAATGGTTTTAAAAACTTTAATATGTGTATAATTCAATTGAATTCCTTATTCGAATTGATAATTCGCCCTTTTATCAAATCTGTTCTTACCCTAACCCTAACCATAACTCAAAATAATGATAACCAAGCAGAACCTCATTACATTGTTTTCATCTATTGTTTACGATTGAGCATTAAAGGAAGTTGAAGCTAGATTTCAATGGTTTGAAAAACTCTTATCTGGGTATAATTCCCCTGAATTCTTCATTCGAATGGTTTGTTAGCCAAATTATCGCTTCTGTTCCAACCCTAAATCTAGCCATAACTCAAAATAATGTTTACCAAACAGATTCTGATTACAATGCTTTCTATTCATCCTTTAATTTAAATTGAACATGAAGGAAAGTTGAGCTTTTATTTTTATTTAATTCAATTTAATTCCTTGTTCAAATGGTAAGTTCGCCATATTATCGTTATCTGTTCTAAACCTTATCCAACCCCCAAAAAGATGATCATGGTGAGGATGCTCACTACAATGTTTTTCTATCCATGAATTACATAAAAATGATCATAAAGGAAAGTTGTAGCTTTATTAGATTGGTTTGTGAAACTTCAATTTGTGTAATTTTATTGAATTCTTCATTCGAATGATAAGCTAGCCCTCTAATCGTAATCTGATCTAACCCTAACCAAAAAAATATCCCCAAAGCAGATCCTCATTACATTGTTTTATTAAAAAATCTATTACATAAAATTTATGATAAAGGAAAGTTGAAGCTAGTTTAGAATGGTTTGAAAACATTTTATTTGATTTGTAATTCCCTTGAACTGATTATTCTAAAGGTTAGTTCGCTCTATACGTAATCCGTTCTAAACCTAACCCTACACCTTAACCCAAAAATGTTTTACAAATAGATCCTCATCACTATGTTTTCTGTCTATCTGTAAGATAAAACTGATCATAAAGTAAAGTTGAAGCTAGATTAGAATGGTTTGAAAAACTTGAATTTGGGTATTATTCAAGTTATGGTAAGTTCGCCCTATTATCGTAGTCTGTTCTAACACTAACCCTAACCCTAATGGAAAAAAATCACCAAGCCGATCTTTATTACAATGTTTCCCACCCATCTATAAGATAAAATTGATCATAAAGGAAAATTGGAGCTAGATTAAAATGTTTTGATATTTTTGAAATGGTTACAATTTAAAGGAAATCTTTATTCGATTGGTCAGTCCGCCCTATTATCGTAATCTATTCTAACCCTATTCCTAACTCAAAAAATATTGACCGAGCAGATCCTCATTACAATGTTTATTCATCTATGAGATAATTTAAACATGAAGGAAAGTTGAAGCTAGATGATAGGGTTTTAAAAACTTAATTTAATTGAATTCTTCATTCAAATGGTTAGTTCGCCGTATTATCGTAATCTCATCTTACCCTAGCCCTTAAAAAATGTCCACAAAGAAGGTCCCAATTAAAATGTTTTCTATCCATCTATTAGATAAATTTAAACATGAAGGAAAGTTGAAGCTAGATGAGAATGGTTTTAAAAACTTTAATATGTGTATAATTCAATTGAATTCCTTATTCGAATTGATAATTCGCCCTTTTATCAAATCTGTTCTTACCCTAACCCTAACCATAACTCAAAATAATGATAACCAAGCAGAACCTCATTACATTGTTTTCATCTATTGTTTACGATTGAGCATTAAAGGAAGTTGAAGCTAGATTTCAATGGTTTGAAAAACTCTTATCTGGGTATAATTCCCCTGAATTCTTCATTCGAATGGTTTGTTCGCCAAATTATCGCTTCTGTTCCAACCCTAAATCTAGCCATAACTCAAAATAATGTTTACCAAACAGATTCTGATTACAATGCTTTCTATTCATCCTTTAATTTAAATTAAACATGAAGGAAAGTTGAGCTTTTATTTTTATTTAATTCAATTCAATTCCTTGTTCAAATGGTAAGTTCGCCATATTATCGTTATCTGTTCTAAACCTTATCCAACCCCTAAAAAGATGATCATGGTGAGGATGCTCACTACAATGTTTTTCTATCCATGAATTACATAAAAATGATCATAAAGGAAAGTTGTAGCTTTATTAGATTGGTTTGTGAAACTTCAATTTGTGTAATTTTATTGAATTCTTCATTCGAATGATAAGCTAGCCCTCTAATCGTAATCTGATCTAACCCTAACCAAAAAAATATCCCCAAAGCAGATCCTCATTACATTGTTTTATTAAAAAATCTATTACATAAAATTTATGATAAAGGAAAGTTGAAGCTAGTTTAGAATGGTTTGAAAACATTTTATTTGATTTGTAATTCCCTTGAACTGATTATTCTAAAGGTTAGTTCGCTCTATACGTAATCCGTTCTAAACCTAACCCTACACCTTAACCCAAAAATGTTTTACAAATAGATCCTCATCACTATGTTTTCTGTCTATCTGTAAGATAAAACTGATCATAAAGTAAAGTTGAAGCTAGATTAGAATGGTTTGAAAAACTTGAATTTGGGTATTATTCAAGTTATGGTAAGTTCGCCCTATTATCGTAGTCTGTTCTAACACTAACCCTAACCCTAATGGAAAAAAATCACCAAGCCGATCTTTATTACAATGTTTCCCACCCATCTATAAGATAAAATTGATCATAAAGGAAAATTGGAGCTAGATTAAAATGTTTTGATATTTTTGAAATGGTTACAATTTAAAGGAAATCTTTATTCGATTGGTCAGTCCGCCCTATTATCGTAATCTATTCTAACCCTATTCCTAACTCAAAAAATATTGACCGAGCAGATCCTCATTACAATGTTTATTCATCTATGAGATAATTTAAACATGAAGGAAAGTTGAAGCTAGATGATAGGGTTTCAAAAACTTTTATATGTATATAATTTAATTGAATTCTTCATTCAAATGGTTAGTTCGCCGTATTATCGTAATCTCATCTTACCCTAGCCCTTAAAAAATGTCCACAAAGAAGGTCCCAATTAAAATGTTTTCTATCCATCTATTAGATAAATTTAAACATGAAGGAAAGTTGAAGCTAGATGAGAATGGTTTTAAAAACTTTAATATGTGTATAATTCAATTGAATTCCTTATTCGAATTGATAATTCGCCCTTTTATCGAATCTGTTCTTACCCTAACCCTAACCATAACTCAAAATAATGATAACCAAGCAGAACCTCATTACATTGTTTTCATCTATTGTTTACGATTGAGCATTAAAGGAAGTTGAAGCTAGATTTCAATGGTTTGAAAAACTCTTATCTGGGTATAATTCCCCTGAATTCTTCATTCGAATGGTTTGTTCGCCAAATTATCGCTTCTGTTCCAACCCTAAATCTAGCCATAACTCAAAATAATGTTTACCAAACAGATTCTGATTACAATGCTTTCTATTCATCCTTTAATTTAAATTGAACATGAAGGAAAGTTGAGCTTTTATTTTTATTTAATTCAATTTAATTCCTTGTTCAAATGGTAAGTTCGCCATATTATCGTTATCTGTTCTAAACCTTATCCAACCCCCAAAAAGATGATCATGGTGAGGATGCTCACTACAATGTTTTTCTATCCATGAATTACATAAAAATGATCATAAAGGAAAGTTGTAGCTTTATTAGATTGGTTTGTGAAACTTCAATTTGTGTAATTTTATTGAATTCTTCATTCGAATGATAAGCTAGCCCTCTAATCGTAATCTGATCTAACCCTAACCAAAAAAATATCCCCAAAGCAGATCCTCATTACATTGTTTTATTAAAAAATCTATTACATAAAATTTATGATAAAGGAAAGTTGAAGCTAGTTTAGAATGGTTTGAAAACATTTTATTTGATTTGTAATTCCCTTGAACTGATTATTCTAAAGGTTAGTTCGCTCTATACGTAATCCGTTCTAAACCTAACCCTACACCTTAACCCAAAAATGTTTTACAAATAGATCCTCATCACTATGTTTTCTGTCTATCTGTAAGATAAAACTGATCATAAAGTAAAGTTGAAGCTAGATTAGAATGGTTTGAAAAACTTGAATTTGGGTATTATTCAAGTTATGGTAAGTTCGCCCTATTATCGTAGTCTGTTCTAACACTAACCCTAACCCTAATGGAAAAAAATCACCAAGCCGATCTTTATTACAATGTTTCCCACCCATCTATAAGATAAAATTGATCATAAAGGAAAATTGGAGCTAGATTAAAATGTTTTGATATTTTTGAAATGGTTACAATTTAAAGGAAATCTTTATTCGATTGGTCAGTCCGCCCTATTATCGTAATCTATTCTAACCCTATTCCTAACTCAAAAAATATTGACCGAGCAGATCCTCATTACAATGTTTATTCATCTATGAGATAATTTAAACATGAAGGAAAGTTGAAGCTAGATGATAGGGTTTTAAAAACTTTTATATGTATATAATTTAATTGAATTCTTCATTCAAATGGTTAGTTCGCCGTATTATCGTAATCTCATCTTACCCTAGCCCTTAAAAAATGTCCACAAAGAAGGTCCCAATTAAAATGTTTTCTATCCATCTATTAGATAAATTTAAACATGAAGGAAAGTTGAAGCTAGATGAGAATGGTTTTAAAAACTTTAATATGTGTATAATTCAATTGAATTCCTTATTCGAATTGATAATTCGCCCTTTTATCAAATCTGTTCTTACCCTAACCCTAACCATAACTCAAAATAATGATAACCAAGCAGAACCTCATTACATTGTTTTCATCTATTGTTTACGATTGAGCATTAAAGGAAGTTGAAGCTAGATTTCAATGGTTTGAAAAACTCTTATCTGGGTATAATTCCCCTGAATTCTTCATTCGAATGGTTTGTTCGCCAAATTATCGCTTCTGTTCCAACCCTAAATCTAGCCATAACTCAAAATAATGTTTACCAAACAGATTCTGATTACAATGCTTTCTATTCATCCTTTAATTTAAATTGAACATGAAGGAAAGTTGAGCTTTTATTTTTATTTAATTCAATTCAATTCCTTGTTCAAATGGTAAGTTCGCCATATTATCGTTATCTGTTCTAAACCTTATCCAACCCCTAAAAAGATGATCATGGTGAGGATGCTCACTACAATGTTTTTCTATCCATGAATTACATAAAAATGATCATAAAGGAAAGTTGTAGCTTTATTAGATTGGTTTGTGAAACTTCAATTTGTGTAATTTTATTGAATTCTTCATTCGAATGATAAGCTAGCCCTCTAATCGTAATCTGATCTAACCCTAACCAAAAAAATATCCCCAAAGCAGATCCTCATTACATTGTTTTATTAAAAAATCTATTACATAAAATTTATGATAAAGGAAAGTTGAAGCTAGTTTAGAATGGTTTGAAAACATTTTATTTGATTTGTAATTCCCTTGAACTGATTATTCTAAAGGTTAGTTCGCTCTATACGTAATCCGTTCTAAACCTAACCCTACACCTTAACCCAAAAATGTTTTACAAATAGATCCTCATCACTATGTTTTCTGTCTATCTGTAAGATAAAACTGATCATAAAGTAAAGTTGAAGCTAGATTAGAATGGTTTGAAAAACTTGAATTTGGGTATTATTCAAGTTATGGTAAGTTCGCCCTATTATCGTAGTCTGTTCTAACACTAACCCTAACCCTAATGGAAAAAAATCACCAAGCCGATCTTTATTACAATGTTTCCCACCCATCTATAAGATAAAATTGATCATAAAGGAAAATTGGAGCTAGATTAAAATGTTTTGATATTTTTGAAATGGTTACAATTTAAAGGAAATCTTTATTCGATTGGTCAGTCCGCCCTATTATCGTAATCTATTCTAACCCTATTCCTAACTCAAAAAATATTGACCGAGCAGATCCTCATTACAATGTTTATTCATCTATGAGATAATTTAAACATGAAGGAAAGTTGAAGCTAGATGATAGGGTTTCAAAAACTTTTATATGTATATAATTTAATTGAATTCTTCATTCAAATGGTTAGTTCGCCGTATTATCGTAATCTCATCTTACCCTAGCCCTTAAAAAATGTCCACAAAGAAGGTCCCAATTAAAATGTTTTCTATCCATCTATTAGATAAATTTAAACATGAAGGAAAGTTGAAGCTAGATGAGAATGGTTTTAAAAACTTTAATATGTGTATAATTCAATTGAATTCCTTATTCGAATTGATAATTCGCCCTTTTATCGAATCTGTTCTTACCCTAACCCTAACCATAACTCAAAATAATGATAACCAAGCAGAACCTCATTACATTGTTTTCATCTATTGTTTACGATTGAGCATTAAAGGAAGTTGAAGCTAGATTTCAATGGTTTGAAAAACTCTTATCTGGGTATAATTCCCCTGAATTCTTCATTCGAATGGTTTGTTCGCCAAATTATCGCTTCTGTTCCAACCCTAAATCTAGCCATAACTCAAAATAATGTTTACCAAACAGATTCTGATTACAATGCTTTCTATTCATCCTTTAATTTAAATTGAACATGAAGGAAAGTTGAGCTTTTATTTTTATTTAATTCAATTTAATTCCTTGTTCAAATGGTAAGTTCGCCATATTATCGTTATCTGTTCTAAACCTTATCCAACCCCCAAAAAGATGATCATGGTGAGGATGCTCACTACAATGTTTTTCTATCCATGAATTACATAAAATGATCATAAAGGAAAGTTGTAGCTTTATTAGATTGGTTTGTGAAACTTCAATTTGTGTAATTTTATTGAATTCTTCATTCGAATGATAAGCTAGCCCTCTAATCGTAATCTGATCTAACCCTAACCAAAAAAATATCCCCAAAGCAGATCCTCATTACATTGTTTTATTAAAAAATCTATTACATAAAATTTATGATAAAGGAAAGTTGAAGCTAGTTTAGAATGGTTTGAAAACATTTTATTTGATTTTTAATTCCCTTGAACTGATTATTCTAAAGGTTAGTTCGCTCTATACGTAATCCGTTCTAAACCTAACCCTACACCTTAACCCAAAAATGTTTTACAAATAGATCCTCATCACTATGTTTTCTGTCTATCTGTAAGATAAAACTGATCATAAAGTAAAGTTGAAGCTAGATTAGAATGGTTTGAAAAACTTGAATTTGGGTATTATTCAAGTTATGGTAAGTTCGCCCTATTATCGTAGTCTGTTCTAACACTAACCCTAACCCTAATGAAAAAAAATCACCAAGCCGATCTTTATTACAATGTTTCCCACCCATCTATAAGATAAAATTGATCATAAAGGAAAATTGGAGCTAGATTAAAATGTTTTGATATTTTTGAAATGGTTACAATTTAAAGGAAATCTTTATTCGATTGGTCAGTCCGCCCTATTATCGTAATCTATTCTAACCCTATTCCTAACTCAAAAAATATTGACCGAGCAGATCCTCATTACAATGTTTATTCATCTATGAGATAATTTAAACACGAAGGAAAGTTGAAGCTAGATGATAGGGGTTTAAAAACTTTTATATGTATATAATTTAATTGAATTCTTCATTCAAATGGTTAGATCGCCGTATTATCGTAATCTCATCTTACCCTAGCCCTTAAAAAATGTCCACAAAGAAGGTCCCAATTAAAATGTTTTCTATCCATCTATTAGATAAATTTAAACATGAAGGAAAGTTGAAGCTAGATGAGAATGGTTTTAAAAACTTTAATATGTGTATAATTCAATTGAATTCCTTATTCGAATTGATAATTCGCCCTTTTATCAAATCTGTTCTTACCCTAACCCTAACCATAACTCAAAATAATGATAACCAAGCAGAACCTCATTACATTGTTTTCATCTATTGTTTACGATTGAGCATTAAAGGAAGTTGAAGCTAGATTTCAATGGTTTGAAAAACTCTTATCTGGGTATAATTCCCCTGAATTCTTCATTCGAATGGTTTGTTCGCCAAATTATCGCTTCTGTTCCAACCCTAAATCTAGCCATAACTCAAAATAATGTTTACCAAACAGATTCTGATTACAATGCTTTCTATTCATCCTTTAATTTAAATTGAACATGAAGGAAAGTTGAGCTTTTATTTTTATTTAATTCAATTTAATTCCTTGTTCAAATGGTAAGTTCGCCATATTATCGTTATCTGTTCTAAACCTTATCCAACCCCCAAAAAGATGATCATGGTGAGGATGCTCACTACAATGTTTTTCTATCCATGAATTACATAAAAATGATCATAAAGGAAAGTTGTAGCTTTATTAGATTGGTTTGTGAAACTTCAATTTGTGTAATTTTATTGAATTCTTCATTCGAATGATAAGCTAGCCCTCTAATCGTAATCTGATCTAACCCTAACCAAAAAAAATATCCCCAAAGCAGATCCTCATTACATTGTTTTATTAAAAAATCTATTACATAAAATTTATGATAAAGGAAAGTTGAAGCTAGTTTAGAATGGTTTGAAAACATTTTATTTGATTTGTAATTCCCTTGAACTGATTATTCTAAAGGTTAGTTCGCTCTATACGTAATCCGTTCTAAACCTAACCCTACACCTTAACCCAAAAATGTTTTACAAATAGATCCTCATCACTATGTTTTCTGTCTATCTGTAAGATAAAACTGATCATAAAGTAAAGTTGAAGCTAGATTAGAATGGTTTGAAAAACTTGAATTTGGGTATTATTCAAGTTATGGTAAGTTCGCCCTATTATCGTAGTCTGTTCTAACACTAACCCTAACCCTAATGGAAAAAAATCACCAAGCCGATCTTTATTACAATGTTTCCCACCCATCTATAAGATAAAATTGATCATAAAGGAAAATTGGAGCTAGATTAAAATGTTTTGATATTTTTGAAATGGTTACAATTTAAAGGAAATCTTTATTCGATTGGTCAGTCCGCCCTATTATCGTAATCTATTCTAACCCTATTCCTAACTCAAAAAATATTGACCGAGCAGATCCTCATTACAATGTTTATTCATCTATGAGATAATTTAAACATGAAGGAAAGTTGAAGCTAGATGATAGGATTTTAAAAACTTTTATATGGATATAATTTAATTGAATTCTTCATTCAAATGGTTAGTTCGCCGTATTATCGTAATCTCATCTTACCCTAGCCCTTAAAAAATGTCCACAAAGAAGGTCCCAATTAAAATGTTTTCTATCCATCTATTAGATAAATTTAAACATGAAGGAAAGTTGAAGCTAGATGAGAATGGTTTTAAAAACTTTAATATGTGTATAATTCAATTGAATTCCTTATTCGAATTGATAATTCGCCCTTTTATCAAATCTGTTCTTACCCTAACCCTAACCATAACTCAAAATAATGATAACCAAGCAGAACCTCATTACATTGTTTTCATCTATTGTTTACGATTGAGCATTAAAGGAAGTTGAAGCTAGATTTCAATGGTTTGAAAAACTCTTATCTGGGTATAATTCCCCTGAATTCTTCATTCGAATGGTTTGTTCGCCAAATTATCGCTTCTGTTCCAACCCTAAATCTAGCCATAACTCAAAATAATGTTTACCAAACAGATTCTGATTACAATGCTTTCTATTCATCCTTTAATTTAAATTGAACATGAAGGAAAGTTGAGCTTTTATTTTTATTTAATTCAATTTAATTCCTTGTTCAAATGGTAAGTTCGCCATATTATCGTTATCTGTTCTAAACCTTATCCAACCCCCAAAAAGATGATCATGGTGAGGATGCTCACTACAATGTTTTTCTATCCATGAATTACATAAAAATGATCATAAAGGAAAGTTGTAGCTTTATTAGATTGGTTTGTGAAACTTCAATTTGTGTAATTTTATTGAATTCTTCATTCGAATGATAAGCTAGCCCTCTAATCGTAATCTGATCTAATCCTAACCAAAAAAATATCCCCAAAGCAGATCCTCATTACATTGTTTTATTAAAAAATCTATTACATAAAATTTATGATAAAGGAAAGTTGAAGCTAGTTTAGAATGGTTTGAAAACATTTTATTTGATTTGTAATTCCCTTGAACTGATTATTCTAAAGGTTAGTTCGCTCTATACGTAATCCGTTCTAAACCTAACCCTACACCTTAACCCAAAAATGTTTTACAAATAGATCCTCATCACTATGTTTTCTGTCTATCTGTAAGATAAAACTGATCATAAAGTAAAGTTGAAGCTAGATTAGAATGGTTTGAAAAACTTGAATTTGGGTATTATTCAAGTTATGGTAAGTTCGCCCTATTATCGTAGTCTGTTCTAACACTAACCCTAACCCTAATGGAAAAAAATCACCAAGCCGATCTTTATTACAATGTTTCCCACCCATCTATAAGATAAAATTGATCATAAAGGAAAATTGGAGCTAGATTAAAATGTTTTGATATTTTTGAAATGGTTACAATTTAAAGGAAATCTTTATTCGATTGGTCAGTCCGCCCTATTATCGTAATCTATTCTAACCCTATTCCTAACTCAAAAAATATTGACCGAGCAGATCCTCATTACAATGTTTATTCATCTATGAGATAATTTAAACATGAAGGAAAGTTGAAGCTAGATGATAGGGTTTTAAAAACTTTTATATGGATATAATTTAATTGAATTCTTCATTCAAATGGTTAGTTCGCCGTATTATCGTAATCTCATCTTACCCTAGCCCTTAAAAAATGTCCACAAAGAAGGTCCCAATTCAAATGTTTTCTATCCATCTATTAGATAAATTTAAACATGAAGGAAAGTTGAAGCTAGATGAGAATGGTTTTAAAAACTTTAATATGTGTATAATTCAATTGAATTCCTTATTCGAATTGATAATTCGCCCTTTTATCAAATCTGTTCTTACCCTAACCCTAACCATAACTCAAAATAATGATAACCAAGCAGAACCTCATTACATTGTTTTCATCTATTGTTTACGATTGAGCATTAAAGGAAGTTGAAGCTAGATTTCAATGGTTTGAAAAACTCTTATCTGGGTATAATTCCCCTGAATTCTTCATTCGAATGGTTTGTTCGCTAAATTATCGCTTCTGTTCCAACCCTAAATCTAGCCATAACTCAAAATAATGTTTACCAAACAGATTCTGATTACAATGCTTTCTATTCATCCTTTAATTTAAATTGAACATGAAGGAAAGTTGAGCTTTTATTTTTATTTAATTCAATTTAATTCCTTGTTCAAATGGTAAGTTCGCCATATTATCGTTATCTGTTCTAAACCTTATCCAACCCCCAAAAAGATGATCATGGTGAGGATGCTCACTACAATGTTTTTCTATCCATGAATTACATAAAAATGATCATAAAGGAAAGTTGTAGCTTTATTAGATTGGTTTGTGAAACTTCAATTTGTGTAATTTTATTGAATTCTTCATTCGAATGATAAGCTAGCCCTCTAATCGTAATCTGATCTAACCCTAACCAAAAAAATATCCCCAAAGCAGATCCTCATTACATTGTTTTATTAAAAAAACTATTATATAAAATTTATGATAAAGGAAAGTTGAAGCTAGTTTAGAATGGTTTGAAAACATTTTATTTGATTTGTAATTCCCTTGAACTGATTATTCTAAAGGTTAGTTCGCTCTATACGTAATCCGTTCTAAACCTAACCCTACACCTTAACCCAAAAATGTTTTACAAATAGATCCTCATCACTATGTTTTCTGTCTATCTGTAAGATAAAACTGATCATAAAGTAAAGTTGAAGCTAGATTAGAATGGTTTGAAAAACTTGAATTTGGGTATTATTCAAGTTATGGTAAGTTCGCCCTATTATCGTAGTCTGTTCTAACACTAACCCTAACCCTAATGGAAAAAAATCACCAAGCCGATCTTTATTACAATGTTTCCCACCCATCTATAAGATAAAATTGATCATAAAGGAAAATTGGAGCTAGATTAAAATGTTTTGATATTTTTGAAATGGTTACAATTTAAAGGAAATCTTTATTCGATTGGTCAGTCCGCCCTATTATCGTAATCTATTCTAACCCTATTCCTAACTCAAAAAATATTGACCGAGCAGATCCTCATTACAATGTTTATTCATCTATGAGATAATTTAAACATGAAGGAAAGTTGAAGCTAGATGATAGGGTTTTAAAAACTTTTATATGGATATAATTTAATTGAATTCTTCATTCAAATGGTTAGTTCGCCGTATTATCGTAATCTCATCTTACCCTAGCCCTTAAAAAATGTCCACAAAGAAGGTCCCAATTAAAATGTTTTCTATCCATCTATTAGATAAATTTAAACATGAAGGAAAGTTGAAGCTAGATGAGAATGGTTTTAAAAACTTTAATATGTGTATAATTCAATTGAATTCCTTATTCGAATTGATAATTCGCCCTTTTATCAAATCTGTTCTTACCCTAACCCTAACCATAACTCAAAATAATGATAACCAAGCAGAACCTCATTACATTGTTTTCATCTATTGTTTACGATTGAGCATTAAAGGAAGTTGAAGCTAGATTTCAATGGTTTGAAAAACTCTTATCTGGGTATAATTCCCCTGAATTCTTCATTCGAATGGTTTGTTCGCCAAATTATCGCTTCTGTTCCAACCCTAAATCTAGCCATAACTCAAAATAATGTTTACCAAACAGATTCTGATTACAATGCTTTCTATTCATCCTTTAATTTAAATTGAACATGAAGGAAAGTTGAGCTTTTATTTTTATTTAATTCAATTTAATTCCTTGTTCAAATGGTAAGTTCGCCATATTATCGTTATCTGTTCTAAACCTTATCCAACCCCCAAAAAGATGATCATGGTGAGGATGCTCACTACAATGTTTTTCTATCCATGAATTACATAAAAATGATCATAAAGGAAAGTTGTAGCTTTATTAGATTGGTTTGTGAAACTTCAATTTGTGTAATTTTATTGAATTCTTCATTCGAATGATAAGCTAGCCCTCTAATCGTAATCTGATCTAACCCTAACCAAAAAAATATCCCCAAAGCAGATCCTCATTACATTGTTTTATTAAAAAATCTATTACATAAAATTTATGATAAAGGAAAGTTGAAGCTAGTTTAGAATGGTTTGAAAACATTTTATTTGATTTGTAATTCCCTTGAACTGATTATTCTAAAGGTTAGTTCGCTCTATACGTAATCCGTTCTAAACCTAACCCTACACCTTAACCCAAAAATGTTTTACAAATAGATCCTCATCACTATGTTTTCTGTCTATCTGTAAGATAAAACTGATCATAAAGTAAAGTTGAAGCTAGATTAGAATGGTTTGAAAAACTTGAATTTGGGTATTATTCAAGTTATGGTAAGTTCGCCCTATTATCGTAGTCTGTTCTAACACTAACCCTAACCCTAATGGAAAAAAATCACCAAGCCGATCTTTATTACAATGTTTCCCACCCATCTATAAGATAAAATTGATCATAAAGGAAAATTGGAGCTAGATTAAAATGTTTTGATATTTTTGAAATGGTTACAATTTAAAGGAAATCTTTATTCGATTGGTCAGTCCGCCCTATTATCGTAATCTATTCTAACCCTATTCCTAACTCAAAAAATATTGACCGAGCAGATCCTCATTACAATGTTTATTCATCTATGAGATAATTTAAACATGAAGGAAAGTTGAAGCTGGATGATAGGGTTTTAAAAACTTTTATATGGATATAATTTAATTGAATTCTTCATTCAAATGGTTAGTTCGCCGTATTATCGTAATCTCATCTTACCCTAGCCCTTAAAAAATGTCCACAAAGAAGGTCCCAATTAAAATGTTTTCTATCCATCTATTAGATAAATTTAAACATGAAGGAAAGTTGAAGCTAGATGAGAATGGTTTTAAAAACTTTAATATGTGTATAATTCAATTGAATTCCTTATTCGAATTGATAATTCGCCCTTTTATCAAATCTGTTCTTACCCTAACCCTAACCATAACTCAAAATAATGATAACCAAGCAGAACCTCATTACATTGTTTTCATCTATTGTTTACGATTGAGCATTAAAGGAAGTTGAAGCTAGATTTCAATGGTTTGAAAAACTCTTATCTGGGTATAATTCCCCTGAATTCTCATTCGAATGGTTTGTTCGCCAAATTATCGCTTCTGTTCCAACCCTAAATCTAGCCATAACTCAAAATAATGTTTACCAAACAGATTCTGATTACAATGCTTTCTATTCATCCTTTAATTTAAATTGAACATGAAGGAAAGTTGAGCTTTTATTTTTATTTAATTCAATTTAATTCCTTGTTCAAATGGTAAGTTCGCCATATTATCGTTATCTGTTCTAAACCTTATCCAACCCCCAAAAAGATGATCATGGTGAGGATGCTCACTACAATGTTTTTCTATCCATGAATTACATAAAAATGATCATAAAGGAAAGTTGTAGCTTTATTAGATTGGTTTGTGAAACTTCAATTTGTGTAATTTTATTGAATTCTTCATTCGAATGATAAGCTAGCCCTCTAATCGTAATCTGATCTAACCCTAACCAAAAAAATATCCCCAAAGCAGATCCTCATTACATTGTTTTATTAAAAAATCTATTACATAAAATTTATGATAAAGGAAAGTTGAAGCTAGTTTAGAATGGTTTGAAAACATTTTATTTGATTTGTAATTCCCTTGAACTGATTATTCTAAAGGTTAGTTCGCTCTATACGTAATCCGTTCTAAACCTAACCCTACACCTTAACCCAAAAATGTTTTACAAATAGATCCTCATCACTATGTTTTCTGTCTATCTGTAAGATAAAACTGATCATAAAGTAAAGTTGAAGCTAGATTAGAATGGTTTGAAAAACTTGAATTTGGGTATTATTCAAGTTATGGTAAGTTCGCCCTATTATCGTAGTCTGTTCTAACACTAACCCTAACCCTAATGGAAAAAAATCACCAAGCCGATCTTTATTACAATGTTTCCCACCCATCTATAAGATAAAATTGATCATAAAGGAAAATTGGAGCTAGATTAAAATGTTTTGATATTTTTGAAATGGTTACAATTTAAAGGAAATCTTTATTCGATTGGTCAGTCCGCCCTATTATCGTAATCTATTCTAACCCTATTCCTAACTCAAAAGTATTGACCGAGCAGATCCTCATTACAATGTTTATTCATCTATGAGATAATTTAAACATGAAGGAAAGTTGAAGCTAGATGATAGGGTTTTAAAAACTTTTATATGTATATAATTTAATTGAATTCTTCATTCAAATGGTTAGTTCGCCGTATTATCGTAATCTCATCTTACCCTAGCCCTTAAAAAATGTCCACAAAGAAGGTCCCAATTAAAATGTTTTCTATCCATCTATTAGATAAATTTAAACATGAAGGAAAGTTGAAGCTAGATGAGAATGGTTTTAAAAACTTTAATATGTGTATAATTCAATTGAATTCCTTATTCGAATTGATAATTCGCCCTTTTATCAAATCTGTTCTTACCCTAACCCTAACCATAACTCAAAATAATGATAACCAAGCAGAACCTCATTACATTGTTTTCATCTATTGTTTACGATTGAGCATTAAAGGAAGTTGAAGCTAGATTTCAATGGTTTGAAAAACTCTTATCTGGGTATAATTCCCCTGAATTCTTCATTCGAATGGTTTGTTCGCCAAATTATCGCTTCTGTTCCAACCCTAAATCTAGCCATAACTCAAAATAATGTTTACCAAACAGATTCTGATTACAATGCTTTCTATTCATCCTTTAATTTAAATTGAACATGAAGGAAAGTTGAGCTTTTATTTTTATTTAATTCAATTCAATTCCTTGTTCAAATGGTAAGTTCGCCATATTATCGTTATCTGTTCTAAACCTTATCCAACCCCCAAAAAGATGATCATGGTGAGGATGCTCACTACAATGTTTTTCTATCCATGAATTACATAAAAATGATCATAAAGGAAAGTTGTAGCTTTATTAGATTGGTTTGTGAAACTTCAATTTGTGTAATTTTATTGAATTCTTCATTCGAATGATAAGCTAGCCCTCTAATCGTAATCTGATCTAACCCTAACCAAAAAAATATCCCCAAAGCAGATCCTCATTACATTGTTTTATTAAAAAATCTATTACATAAAATTTATGATAAAGGAAAGTTGAAGCTAGTTTAGAATGGTTTGAAAACATTTTATTTGATTTGTAATTCCCTTGAACTGATTATTCTAAAGGTTAGTTCGCTCTATACGTAATCCGTTCTAAACCTAACCCTACACCTTAACCCAAAAATGTTTTACAAATAGATCCTCATCACTATGTTTTCTGTCTATCTGTAAGATAAAACTGATCATAAAGTAAAGTTGAAGCTAGATTAGAATGGTTTGAAAAACTTGAATTTGGGTATTATTCAAGTTATGGTAAGTTCGCCCTATTATCGTAGTCTGTTCTAACACTAACCCTAACCCTAATGGAAAAAAATCACCAAGCCGATCTTTATTACAATGTTTCCCACCCATCTATAAGATAAAATTGATCATAAAGGAAAATTGGAGCTAGATTAAAATGTTTTGATATTTTTGAAATGGTTACAATTTAAAGGAAATCTTTATTCGATTGGTCAGTCCGCCCTATTATCGTAATCTATTCTAACCCTATTCCTAACTCAAAAAATATTGACCGAGCAGATCCTCATTACAATGTTTATTCATCTATGAGATAATTTAAACATGAAGGAAAGTTGAAGCTAGATGATAGGGTTTTAAAAACTTTTATATGGATATAATTTAATTGAATTCTTCATTCAAATGGTTAGTTCGCCGTATTATCGTAATCTCATCTTACCCTAGCCCTTAAAAAATGTCCACAAAGAAGGTCCCAATTAAAATGTTTTCTATCCATCTATTAGATAAATTTAAACATGAAGGAAAGTTGAAGCTAGATGCGAATGGTTTTAAAAACTTTAATATGTGTATAATTCAATTGAATTCCTTATTCGAATTGATAATTCGCCCTTTTATCAAATCTGTTCTTACCCTAACCCTAACCATAACTCAAAATAATGATAACCAAGCAGAACCTCATTACATTGTTTTCATCTATTGTTTACGATTGAGCATTAAAGGAAGTTGAAGCTAGATTTCAATGGTTTGAAAAACTCTTATCTGGGTATAATTCCCCTGAATTCTTCATTCGAATGGTTTGTTCGCCAAATTATCGCTTCTGTTCCAACCCTAAATCTAGCCATAACTCAAAATAATGTTTACCAAACAGATTCTGATTACAATGCTTTCTATTCATCCTTTAATTTAAATTGAACATGAAGGAAAGTTGAGCTTTTATTTTTATTTAATTCAATTTAATTCCTTGTTCAAATGGTAAGTTCGCCATATTATCGTTATCTGTTCTAAACCTTATCCAACCCCCAAAAAGATGATCATGGTGAGGATGCTCACTACAATGTTTTTCTATCCATGAATTACATAAAAATGATCATAAAGGAAAGTTGTAGCTTTATTAGATTGGTTTGTGAAACTTCAATTTGTGTAATTTTATTGAATTCTTCATTCGAATGATAAGCTAGCCCTCTAATCGTAATCTGATCTAACCCTAACCAAAAAAATATCCCCAAAGCAGATCCTCATTACATTGTTTTATTAAAAAATCTATTACATAAAATTTATGATAAAGGAAAGTTGAAGCTAGTTTAGAATGGTTTGAAAACATTTTATTTGATTTTTAATTCCCTTGAACTGATTATTCTAAAGGTTAGTTCGCTCTATACGTAATCCGTTCTAAACCTAACCCTACACCTTAACCCAAAAATGTTTTACAAATAGATCCTCATCACTATGTTTTCTGTCTATCTGTAAGATAAAACTGATCATAAAGTAAAGTTGAAGCTAGATTAGAATGGTTTGAAAAACTTGAATTTGGGTATTATTCAAGTTATGGTAAGTTCGCCCTATTATCGTAGTCTGTTCTAACACTAACCCTAACCCTAATGGAAAAAAATCACCAAGCCGATCTTTATTACAATGTTTCCCACCCATCTATAAGATAAAATTGATCATAAAGGAAAATTGGAGCTAGATTAAAATGTTTTGATATTTTTGAAATGGTTACAATTTAAAGGAAATCTTTATTCGATTGGTCAGTCCGCCCTATTATCGTAATCTATTCTAACCCTATTCCTAACTCAAAAAATATTGACCGAGCAGATCCTCATTACAATGTTTATTCATCTATGAGATAATTTAAACATGAAGGAAAGTTGAAGCTAGATGATAGGGTTTTAAAAACTTTTATATGTATATAATTTAATTGAATTCTTCATTCAAATGGTTAGTTCGCCGTATTATCGTAATCTCATCTTACCCTAGCCCTTAAAAAATGTCCACAAAGAAGGTCCCAATTAAAATGTTTTCTATCCATCTATTAGATAAATTTAAACATGAAGGAAAGTTGAAGCTAGATGAGAATGGTTTTAAAAACTTTAATATGTGTATAATTCAATTGAATTCCTTATTCGAATTGATAATTCGCCCTTTTATCAAATCTGTTCTTACCCTAACCCTAACCATAACTCAAAATAATGATAACCAAGCAGAACCTCATTACATTGTTTTCATCTATTGTTTACGATTGAGCATTAAAGGAAGTTGAAGCTAGATTTCAATGGTTTGAAAAACTCTTATCTGGGTATAATTCCCCTGAATTCTTCATTCGAATGGTTTGTTCGCCAAATTATCGCTTCTGTTCCAACCCTAAATCTAGCCATAACTCAAAATAATGTTTACCAAACAGATTCTGATTACAATGCTTTCTATTCATCCTTTAATTTAAATTGAACATGAAGGAAAGTTGAGCTTTTATTTTTATTTAATTCAATTCAATTCCTTGTTCAAATGGTAAGTTCGCCATATTATCGTTATCTGTTCTAAACCTTATCCAACCCCTAAAAAGATGATCATGGTGAGGATGCTCACTACAATGTTTTTCTATCCATGAATTACATAAAATGATCATAAAGGAAAGTTGTAGCTTTATTAGATTGGTTTGTGAAACTTCAATTTGTGTAATTTTATTGAATTCTTCATTCGAATGATAAGCTAGCCCTCTAATCGTAATCTGATCTAACCCTAACCAAAAAAATATCCCCAAAGCAGATCCTCATTACATTGTTTTATTAAAAAATCTATTACATAAAATTTATGATAAAGGAAAGTTGAAGCTAGTTTAGAATGGTTTGAAAACATTTTATTTGATTTTTAATTCCCTTGAACTGATTATTCTAAAGGTTAGTTCGCTCTATACGTAATCCGTTCTAAACCTAACCCTACACCTTAACCCAAAAATGTTTTACAAATAGATCCTCATCACTATGTTTTCTGTCTATCTGTAAGATAAAACTGATCATAAAGTAAAGTTGAAGCTAGATTAGAATGGTTTGAAAAACTTGAATTTGGGTATTATTCAAGTTATGGTAAGTTCGCCCTATTATCGTAGTCTGTTCTAACACTAACCCTAACCCTAATGGAAAAAAATCACCAAGCCGATCTTTATTACAATGTTTCCCACCCATCTATAAGATAAAATTGATCATAAAGGAAAATTGGAGCTAGATTAAAATGTTTTGATATTTTTGAAATGGTTACAATTTAAAGGAAATCTTTATTCGATTGGTCAGTCCGCCCTATTATCGTAATCTATTCTAACCCTATTCCTAACTCAAAAAATATTGACCGAGCAGATCCTCATTACAATGTTTATTCATCTATGAGATAATTTAAACATGAAGGAAAGTTGAAGCTAGATGATAGGGTTTCAAAAACTTTTATATGTATATAATTTAATTGAATTCTTCATTCAAATGGTTAGTTCGCCGTATTATCGTAATCTCATCTTACCCTAGCCCTTAAAAAATGTCCACAAAGAAGGCCCCAATTAAAATGTTTTCTATCCATCTATTAGATAAATTTAAACATGAAGGAAAGTTGAAGCTAGATGAGAATGGTTTTAAAAACTTTAATATGTGTATAATTCAATTGAATTCCTTATTCGAATTGATAATTCGCCCTTTTATCAAATCTGTTCTTACCCTAACCCTAACCATAACTCAAAATAATGATAACCAAGCAGAACCTCATTACATTGTTTTCATCTATTGTTTACGATTGAGCATTAAAGGAAGTTGAAGCTAGATTTCAATGGTTTGAAAAACTCTTATCTGGGTATAATTCCCCTGAATTCTTCATTCGAATGGTTTGTTCGCCAAATTATCGCTTCTGTTCCAACCCTAAATCTAGCCATAACTCAAAATAATGTTTACCAAACAGATTCTGATTACAATGCTTTCTATTCATCCTTTAATTTAAATTGAACATGAAGGAAAGTTGAGCTTTTATTTTTATTTAATTCAATTTAATTCCTTGTTCAAATGGTAAGTTCGCCATATTATCGTTATCTGTTCTAAACCTTATCCAACCCCCAAAAAGATGATCATGGCGAGGATGCTCACTACAATGTTTTTCTATCCATGAATTACATAAAAATGATCATAAAGGAAAGTTGTAGCTTTATTAGATTGGTTTGTGAAACTTCAATTTGTGTAATTTTATTGAATTCTTCATTCGAATGATAAGCTAGCCCTCTAATCGTAATCTGATCTAACCCTAACCAAAAAAATATCCCCAAAGCAGATCCTCATTACATTGTTTTATTAAAAAATCTATTACATAAAATTTATGATAAAGGAAAGTTGAAGCTAGTTTAGAATGGTTTGAAAACATTTTATTTGATTTTTAATTCCCTTGAACTGATTATTCTAAAGGTTAGTTCGCTCTATACGTAATCCGTTCTAAACCTAACCCTACACCTTAACCCAAAAATGTTTTACAAATAGATCCTCATCACTATGTTTTCTGTCTATCTGTAAGATAAAACTGATCATAAAGTAAAGTTGAAGCTAGATTAGAATGGTTTGAAAAACTTGAATTTGGGTATTATTCAAGTTATGGTAAGTTCGCCCTATTATCGTAGTCTGTTCTAACACTAACCCTAACCCTAATGAAAAAAAATCACCAAGCCGATCTTTATTACAATGTTTCCCACCCATCTATAAGATAAAATTGATCATAAAGGAAAATTGGAGCTAGATTAAAATGTTTTGATATTTTTGAAATGGTTACAATTTAAAGGAAATCTTTATTCGATTGGTCAGTCCGCCCTATTATCGTAATCTATTCTAACCCTATTCCTAACTCAAAAAATATTGACCGAGCAGATCCTCATTACAATGTTTATTCATCTATGAGATAATTTAAACACGAAGGAAAGTTGAAGCTAGATGATAGGGGTTTAAAAACTTTTATATGTATATAATTTAATTGAATTCTTCATTCAAATGGTTAGATCGCCGTATTATCGTAATCTCATCTTACCCTAGCCCTTAAAAAATGTCCACAAAGAAGGTCCCAATTAAAATGTTTTCTATCCATCTATTAGATAAATTTAAACATGAAGGAAAGTTGAAGCTAGATGAGAATGGTTTTAAAAACTTTAATATGTGTATAATTCAATTGAATTCCTTATTCGAATTGATAATTCGCCCTTTTATCAAATCTGTTCTTACCCTAACCCTAACCATAACTCAAAATAATGATAACCAAGCAGAACCTCATTACATTGTTTTCATCTATTGTTTACGATTGAGCATTAAAGGAAGTTGAAGCTAGATTTCAATGGTTTGAAAAACTCTTATCTGGGTATAATTCCCCTGAATTCTTCATTCGAATGGTTTGTTCGCCAAATTATCGCTTCTGTTCCAACCCTAAATCTAGCCATAACTCAAAATAATGTTTACCAAACAGATTCTGATTACAATGCTTTCTATTCATCCTTTAATTTAAATTGAACATGAAGGAAAGTTGAGCTTTTATTTTTATTTAATTCAATTTAATTCCTTGTTCAAATGGTAAGTTCGCCATATTATCGTTATCTGTTCTAAACCTTATCCAACCCCCAAAAAGATGATCATGGTGAGGATGCTCACTACAATGTTTTTCTATCCATGAATTACATAAAAATGATCATAAAGGAAAGTTGTAGCTTTATTAGATTGGTTTGTGAAACTTCAATTTGTGTAATTTTATTGAATTCTTCATTCGAATGATAAGCTAGCCCTCTAATCGTAATCTGATCTAACCCTAACCAAAAAAAATATCCCCAAAGCAGATCCTCATTACATTGTTTTATTAAAAAATCTATTACATAAAATTTATGATAAAGGAAAGTTGAAGCTAGTTTAGAATGGTTTGAAAACATTTTATTTGATTTGTAATTCCCTTGAACTGATTATTCTAAAGGTTAGTTCGCTCTATACGTAATCCGTTCTAAACCTAACCCTACACCTTAACCCAAAAATGTTTTACAAATAGATCCTCATCACTATGTTTTCTGTCTATCTGTAAGATAAAACTGATCATAAAGTAAAGTTGAAGCTAGATTAGAATGGTTTGAAAAACTTGAATTTGGGTATTATTCAAGTTATGGTAAGTTCGCCCTATTATCGTAGTCTGTTCTAACACTAACCCTAACCCTAATGGAAAAAAAATCACCAAGCCGATCTTTATTACAATGTTTCCCACCCATCTATAAGATAAAATTGATCATAAAGGAAAATTGGAGCTAGATTAAAATGTTTTGATATTTTTGAAATGGTTACAATTTAAAGGAAATCTTTATTCGATTGGTCAGTCCGCCCTATTATCGTAATCTATTCTAACCCTATTCCTAACTCAAAAAATATTGACCGAGCAGATCCTCATTACAATGTTTATTCATCTATGAGATAATTTAAACATGAAGGAAAGTTGAAGCTAGATGATAGGGTTTTAAAAACTTTTATATGGATATAATTTAATTGAATTCTTCATTCAAATGGTTAGTTCGCCGTATTATCGTAATCTCATCTTACCCTAGCCCTTAAAAAATGTCCACAAAGAAGGTCCCAATTAAAATGTTTTCTATCCATCTATTAGATAAATTTAAACATGAAGGAAAGTTGAAGCTAGATGAGAATGGTTTTAAAAACTTTAATATGTGTATAATTCAATTGAATTCCTTATTCGAATTGATAATTCGCCCTTTTATCAAATCTGTTCTTACCCTAACCCTAACCATAACTCAAAATAATGATAACCAAGCAGAACCTCATTACATTGTTTTCATCTATTGTTTACGATTGAGCATTAAAGGAAGTTGAAGCTAGATTTCAATGGTTTGAAAAACTCTTATCTGGGTATAATTCCCCTGAATTCTTCATTCGAATGGTTTGTTCGCCAAATTATCGCTTCTGTTCCAACCCTAAATCTAGCCATAACTCAAAATAATGTTTACCAAACAGATTCTGATTACAATGCTTTCTATTCATCCTTTAATTTAAATTGAACATGAAGGAAAGTTGAGCTTTTATTTTTATTTAATTCAATTTAATTCCTTGTTCAAATGGTAAGTTCGCCATATTATCGTTATCTGTTCTAAACCTTATCCAACCCCCAAAAAGATGATCATGGTGAGGATGCTCACTACAATGTTTTTCTATCCATGAATTACATAAAAATGATCATAAAGGAAAGTTGTAGCTTTATTAGATTGGTTTGTGAAACTTCAATTTGTGTAATTTTATTGAATTCTTCATTCGAATGATAAGCTAGCCCTCTAATCGTAATCTGATCTAATCCTAACCAAAAAAATATCCCCAAAGCAGATCCTCATTACATTGTTTTATTAAAAAATCTATTACATAAAATTTATGATAAAGGAAAGTTGAAGCTAGTTTAGAATGGTTTGAAAACATTTTATTTGATTTGTAATTCCCTTGAACTGATTATTCTAAAGGTTAGTTCGCTCTATACGTAATCCGTTCTAAACCTAACCCTACACCTTAACCCAAAAATGTTTTACAAATAGATCCTCATCACTATGTTTTCTGTCTATCTGTAAGATAAAACTGATCATAAAGTAAAGTTGAAGCTAGATTAGAATGGTTTGAAAAACTTGAATTTGGGTATTATTCAAGTTATGGTAAGTTCGCCCTATTATCGTAGTCTGTTCTAACACTAACCCTAACCCTAATGGAAAAAAATCACCAAGCCGATCTTTATTACAATGTTTCCCACCCATCTATAAGATAAAATTGATCATAAAGGAAAATTGGAGCTAGATTAAAATGTTTTGATATTTTTGAAATGGTTACAATTTAAAGGAAATCTTTATTCGATTGGTCAGTCCGCCCTATTATCGTAATCTATTCTAACCCTATTCCTAACTCAAAAAATATTGACCGAGCAGATCCTCATTACAATGTTTATTCATCTATGAGATAATTTAAACATGAAGGAAAGTTGAAGCTAGATGATAGGGTTTTAAAAACTTTTATATGGATATAATTTAATTGAATTCTTCATTCAAATGGTTAGTTCGCCGTATTATCGTAATCTCATCTTACCCTAGCCCTTAAAAAATGTCCACAAAGAAGGTCCCAATTAAAATGTTTTCTATCCATCTATTAGATAAATTTAAACATGAAGGAAAGTTGAAGCTAGATGAGAATGGTTTTAAAAACTTTAATATGTGTATAATTCAATTGAATTCCTTATTCGAATTGATAATTCGCCCTTTTATCAAATCTGTTCTTACCCTAACACTAACCATAACTCAAAATAATGATAACCAAGCAGAACCTCATTACATTGTTTTCATCTATTGTTTACGATTGAGCATTAAAGGAAGTTGAAGCTAGATTTCAATGGTTTGAAAAACTCTTATCTGGGTATAATTCCCCTGAATTCTTCATTCGAATGGTTTGTTCGCCAAATTATCGCTTCTGTTCCAACCCTAAATCTAGCCATAACTCAAAATAATGTTTACCAAACAGATTCTGATTACAATGCTTTCTATTCATCCTTTAATTTTAATTGAACATGAAGGAAAGTTGAGCTTTTATTTTTATTTAATTCAATTTAATTCCTTGTTCAAATGGTAAGTTCGCCATATTATCGTTATCTGTTCTAAACCTTATCCAACCCCCAAAAAGATGATCATGGTGAGGATGCTCACTACAATGTTTTTCTATCCATGAATTACATAAAAATGATCATAAAGGAAAGTTGTAGCTTTATTAGATTGGTTTGTGAAACTTCAATTTGTGTAATTTTATTGAATTCTTCATTCGAATGATAAGCTAGCCCTCTAATCGTAATCTGATCTAACCCTAACCAAAAAAATATCCCCAAAGCAGATCCTCATTACAT
The DNA here is from genome assembly GCA_946902895.1 of Fragum fragum. NCBI lineage: Eukaryota > Metazoa > Mollusca > Bivalvia > Cardiida > Cardiidae > Fragum > Fragum fragum. Next base: position 22,064,895 of record OX336381.1, read on the forward strand.
TGTTTTATTAAAAAATCTATTACATAAAATTTATGATAAAGGAAAGTTGAAGCTAGTTTAGAATGGTTTGAAAACATTTTATTTGATTTGTAATTCCCTTGAACTGATTATTCTAAAGGTTAGTTCGCTCTATACGTAATCCGTTCTAAACCTAACCCTACACCTTAACCCAAAAATGTTTTACAAATAGATCCTCATCACTATGTTTTCTGTCTATCTGTAAGATAAAACTGATCATAAAGTAAAGTTGAAGCTAGATTAGAATGGTTTGAAAAACTTGAATTTGGGTATTATTCAAGTTATGGTAAGTTCGCCCTATTATCGTAGTCTGTTCTAACACTAACCCTAACCCTAATGGAAAAAAATCACCAAGCCGATCTTTATTACAATGTTTCCCACCCATCTATAAGATAAAATTGATCATAAAGGAAAATTGGAGCTAGATTAAAATGTTTTGATATTTTTGAAATGGTTACAATTTAAAGGAAATCTTTATTCGATTGGTCAGTCCGCCCTATTATCGTAATCTATTCTAACCCTATTCCTAACTCAAAAAATATTGACCGAGCAGATCCTCATTACAATGTTTATTCATCTATGAGATAATTTAAACATGAAGGAAAGTTGAAGCTAGATGATAGGGTTTTAAAAACTTTTATATGGATATAATTTAATTGAATTCTTCATTCAAATGGTTAGTTCGCCGTATTATCGTAATCTCATCTTACCCTAGCCCTTAAAAAATGTCCACAAAGAAGGTCCCAATTAAAATGTTTTCTATCCATCTATTAGATAAATTTAAACATGAAGGAAAGTTGAAGCTAGATGAGAATGGTTTTAAAAACTTTAATATGTGTATAATTCAATTGAATTCCTTATTCGAATTGATAATTCGCCCTTTTATCAAATCTGTTCTTACCCTAACCCTAACCATAACTCAAAATAATGATAACCAAGCAGAACCTCATTACATTGTTTTCATCTATTGTTTACGATTGAGCATTAAAGGAAGTTGAAGCTAGATTTCAATGGTTTGAAAAACTCTTATCTGGGTATAATTCCCCTGAATTCTTCATTCGAATGGTTTGTTCGCCAAATTATCGCTTCTGTTCCAACCCTAAATCTAGCCATAACTCAAAATAATGTTTACCAAACAGATTCTGATTACAATGCTTTCTATTCATCCTTTAATTTTAATTGAACATGAAGGAAAGTTGAGCTTTTATTTTTATTTAATTCAATTTAATTCCTTGTTCAAATGGTAAGTTCGCCATATTATCGTTATCTGTTCTAAACCTTATCCAACCCCCAAAAAGATGATCATGGTGAGGATGCTCACTACAATGTTTTTCTATCCATGAATTACATAAAAATGATCATAAAGGAAAGTTGTAGCTTTATTAGATTGGTTTGTGAAACTTCAATTTGTGTAATTTTATTGAATTCTTCATTCGAATGATAAGCTAGCCCTCTAATCGTAATCTGATCTAACCCTAACCAAAAAAATATCCCCAAAGCAGATCCTCATTACATTGTTTTATTAAAAAATCTATTACATAAAATTTATGATAAAGGAAAGTTGAAGCTAGTTTAGAATGGTTTGAAAACATTTTATTTGATTTGTAATTCCCTTGAACTGATTATTCTAAAGGTTAGTTCGCTCTATACGTAATCCGTTCTAAACCTAACCCTACACCTTAACCCAAAAATGTTTTACAAATAGATCCTCATCACTATGTTTTCTGTCTATCTGTAAGATAAAACTGATCATAAAGTAAAGTTGAAGCTAGATTAGAATGGTTTGAAAAACTTGAATTTGGGTATTATTCAAGTTATGGTAAGTTCGCCCTATTATCGTAGTCTGTTCTAACACTAACCCTAACCCTAATGGAAAAAAATCACCAAGCCGATCTTTATTACAATGTTTCCCACCCATCTATAAGATAAAATTGATCATAAAGGAAAATTGGAGCTAGATTAAAATGTTTTGATATTTTTGAAATGGTTACAATTTAAAGGAAATCTTTATTCGATTGGTCAGTCCGCCCTATTATCGTAATCTATTCTAACCCTATTCCTAACTCAAAAAATATTGACCGAGCAGATCCTCATTACAATGTTTATTCATCTATGAGATAATTTAAACATGAAGGAAAGTTGAAGCTAGATGATAGGGTTTTAAAAACTTTTATATGTATATAATTTAATTGAATTCTTCATTCAAATGGTTAGTTCGCCGTATTATCGTAATCTCATCTTACCCTAGCCCTTAAAAAATGTCCACAAAGAAGGTCCCAATTAAAATGTTTTCTATCCATCTATTAGATAAATTTAAACATGAAGGAAAGTTGAAGCTAGATGAGAATGGTTTTAAAAACTTTAATATGTGTATAATTCAATTGAATTCCTTATTCGAATTGATAATTCGCCCTTTTATCAAATCTGTTCTTACCCTAACCCTAACCATAACTCAAAATAATGATAACCAAGCAGAACCTCATTACATTGTTTTCATCTATTGTTTACGATTGAGCATTAAAGGAAGTTGAAGCTAGATTTCAATGGTTTGAAAAACTCTTATCTGGGTATAATTCCCCTGAATTCTTCATTCGAATGGTTTGTTCGCCAAATTATCGCTTCTGTTCCAACCCTAAATCTAGCCATAACTCAAAATAATGTTTACTAGATAGGCGACACCTGAAGGGTGTCACGGGAGAGAAATGAGAGAAGATTAATTGAATTCATTATTCATATTCGTATCAGAACGAAAGCAGTTTGTAATTGTTGACATTATAAATGCGAACTCTATCATGCCATAACAATGGAAATGGAATGGATTGCAACCTTAATTACAACAAGCAATATTTTTTTCTTTTTCTACAAGTTATTCTCCTATTAGAATTTCAATCACTTCGAGTTTACCAATTACCAATTCGTATCAAAACAGGAGGCTCAAAAGGGCCAGGCTGTGTCACTACAATGGCTGAAATATGTCTACCAACAGAATGTAGTTTACAATACTAAATGACCATTTTGGAAGTGGGCAATTTCCTTATTCATTGCTAAGCAAGAGCTTCAATCCCTCCAAAAAGGGCTAATTTTCAAGTTAGAGCAGCCATTTGAAATTCTATGGTAGAGGACCATTAGGTGATGTTACATGCCAAATATTAAAGCTCTAGGCATTTCGGTTTGGGATTAGATTTTTCAAGACTTCCTTCCTTATATCTTTTCAATATAAATATGGCACAACTTAGGGCTAATTCTCAAGTAAGAGCAATATTTTTAAGTATGTTGGTAGAGAACCATTAGGCCATGTCACCACCGCTGCCATTTATGTGAAGCATTATTGTTGATTTGGCAACTTAAACGACAGAACTACAACTTAGGTCGACGAACAACCATTTTTTCTATCTGTTTACAAGTTACTGACCATAACTTTTGCTAAATAAGGCTGTTTTAAATCCAAGTGAAACTTTCTTTTGGAGCTCAGTTGGTTTGGTTGAGGAACCAACAATTAGGATAAATGACAGTCATAAACCCAAAATTGACCAATTGGCCTTTAAGTCTGGAAAAAGAATATTTTTCAAGACCTCCTTCTTTATTTCTTTGTAATTTAGGTATGGTATAATAAAGGGCTAATTTTCAAGTAAGAGCAATATTTTGAAGTGTTTCGGGAGAGGACCATTAGGCTATGTCACATGCCAAATAACAGGCCTAGTACATTTAGTTTCTATGTAAAATTGGGGATCACACAATATAGGCAGGGGAAAAGACTTACAATTTTAAACTAAGGGCCAAGATAACAAAATATTTAATATTTATCATTAGTGGTATGGCCTGATAAAAGAGCAATTATTTGAAGGTTTTTGGTAGAGAGTCATTAGGCAATGTCACATGCCAAATTACAAAGCTCTAAGCCTTTCCGTTTGGGAGGAGAAGATTTTTTTTTAGATTTTCTCTCTGTTGCCATGGCAACCAGAGTTCTTCATAGAATATTATTAATATTTGAAGTAATCTAAAAGAGGACCATCTAGGGAACCATCCTGCAAAGTTTGGTTGAGATCAAATTCGCACAGACACACAACAGACACTTTGCAATGACAATACCTTGCTTTACTTTGGCCAGTGGAGCTAAAAACTGTTCCAAAAGGCCAGTAACTGTTGATTATATAAATTTAATCCAAAACCATCATCATATCAGGATAAGTAAGATTAATTGTTTTCATGAGGTTTAAAGCCTCTTGAAAAGTATTTCAGAGGTATGTCCTTTTCATTGAGATACTTTAGATTCTTTTTTAGATTTTAAAGATAAAGCATTCAAATTTCTTTAGATTAACCCTTGTCATGCTGAAACCCAGAATATTTTGGTTTTGGCAGGAGGTGTAGACCAAGATCAGCCTACACAAAAGTGCAGTCTGATCTTGGTCTGCACTTCCCGTTTGTACTTTTCCTGCAAAATTGATTTCTAAAAGAAATATTGATTTATGAAAAACAAGTTCTGTCAGTGCTTACAGCCGTTTGACTTTACAGCAATTCAGTAAGGTTATTTATACAGCATGACAAGGGTTAAGAATTTAATTGAGGAATTAAAGCATATTTAGCATTGGTTTTAACAAGTAGCCTTGGAGACGTCAAATGTTTCCATTCAAAATAACAAAAAGTGTTCTTTTGAGAACTTCAAAATTCTTATGTAGCTAGATTTTTCATCTGGATGAAAAGAACACACCTCAATTATATCACAGATGCTGGTGGATCAAACATAGATTCTTGTCATTTACCCCACCTGGATTCAATCTGAGCCACCACATGCTCATACCACTTAGGGGCACTATTTATCATTTACCCACTGATAAGAGTGTTTTGCGGGATGGCTTTTGTCATAATATGTCAAAAATAATGTTTGCTGAAATGGCATGATCCAAGCATTATGAGTTGACCCTTTCCTGTTAAATCCCTGGTTTTTACGTTCCTGTGATTTTATAACTGAGAAAACATTGTAGAGAAAGAAGAAATTGCTTGTAACAAGTAATTTATTCTTTTCCCACAATATTTTCTACCCTACTGAATGATTATTTTTCTAATTAATTTTACTTTAGATTTTCGTCTGCAAAACCTTTGAATTGGACAGGTCTAATTTTTGCAAAACAGGAAAGGGTTAACCAACAGGAACAGTAAGTGAAGTTAACATGATAGTTTTCTGTGATGGAGTGAAAAAATATATAACTCCAAAATTTTGGAAAGACCACTTGATGACAAATAATCTGTGAAATTTCGCCCCCCCCCCCCAATCTATCTTGATAATTATGGAACTTCAATTTGAAAAAGATTAAAGTAAACAAACATGCAGGTGGGCAGACACACTTGTGACCAAGATTAGACTCAACACTGCAAATGAATTTACTGAATAATTTTAAAGGAAAAAGAATACTCCCATAAACCCATTCCCCCACAATTTAGTTTTTTATGCCATTCAAAAGGGTTAAAGAATCTTTAATTTTGGACCAAGTCTGAACTTATTGTCTGGTAGTAGGTTTAACCCATTCCCACAGTGGCACTTTTTGACGCCCCTCATCAAAAAGCTTTGGAAATTATTGTGCACAATGAAGAAATTACTTATGTGTAATTTCTTCATGGTCCAAGATGCTATCCTAATTTCTAGTTTTTGACTATATTAGACAAATATTTGTAAAATTTCATCAGCTTTGAATTGTTGTCTGCAACTTCTTTGAATTTGGACCAGTTTAAAATTTTGTCATCTGCTCAAGGGTTAAGGCTCCCAGAGAGCTTTTCTTTTGCACCCTATTTTCTCATAAAGTCAAACCTTTTCTTCCTTTTCCCTTAAATTCTAGGGTCATTTTCATTCACAATATGATTGTTTCGATGAAATAATCCTTTAAGTAAAGAAAAATGTTTGTCAAATTCATTAGGGGATCCACTGCTAAGGAGGGAACATGTATGAGGAGGAATACAAAATACTTAATAGATGAAGAGAATATTTTTTGTTTTCATGGAGGTATGAACCGAAAAACCTAATCACACTGTATGAATACGCGAAGCGGATTCATACATTGTGTGATTAGGTTTTTCGGTTCATACCTCCATGAAAACAAAAAATATTCTCTTCATTTCTTATAATTTAATAGCATCGAGAGAAAATGCAACAACTTAACAAATTTTGATATCTTTTTTTGTAGTGAACTATTTTGTGCGGAAGCATTCAAAATAGCTGCATACTCAAAATTTTGTTCATGGAGGTATGAAATAAATTTTTCAACCAATCAGATCGCTCGTTTTTGATAGACGAAACTAACAATTAAATTATAAATAAATAAACGCCATAATTTTCCCATGCAGCTACAGACCATCAGTGATAATATGTGTCTGCGGTCACATAATGCAGATGATACAGGGCTATATGATTTGTTAATAATCAGTAAATAAGTGCCACATGTCATGTTTAAGTGTCAATTAAATTTAGAGTGGAGGATAGGAAACTTTTTGTCAGGTTTTTTTGAAAAAGCAAGAACATCATACTCAGTGACTGAAGGATGTTAATTGTTTAAACCTTTCCTGTACATTCCCTTGTTTTTATGTCCCTGTGATTTTATACTTGAGAAAACATTGTGGAAAAAGAAGAAATTGCTTGTTACAAGCAATTTCTTCTTTTTTCACAATATTTTCTAACCAATAGGTTGGTTACTTTTCAAATTGCACCCTCTTTTGATTGTCGTCTGCAACTTCTGTCAAATTGGACCTGTCTAAAATTTTGAAAAACTGGAAAGGGTTAATATAACTTATAACAGCAATTACCAATATTGTGATTTTAAAGAATTTTGTTTGAAAACAAGTGACAATTTATGTCCTGTGAAGTATACAATAAATTCAATGTTTAGAAAGACTTTTATTATATGAAATAAATGGGTATTAACTGCCTGATGAGATATGAATAAGTTGTAATGACTTGCTTTTCAGTAAATCTTGAAGTTAAAAAAAAGTGTTTGTACTTTCACATTTCCTAAATTAACCTTTGCAGCAGCCGCATAATGCATCAAATAACTGTTAAACTTAATAACTAGAGAAAGCAAGATGTGCTTCAACCGCTTGTGCAACACTATGAACCATAACTGTTTTTTGGAAATGAGACCTTGATAAGTGACTTTGATGACCTTGACATTGGTTATCTGTGTATGTGTATCAATGAGATCTATCATCATGCCAAATATGAGTACTGAATCTTGAAAAGGCTTGAAATTGTAAATATTAAGTTTTTTAAAAAGCTATTTGCAGAAGTTTGACAAAAGACCTTGACCTTGTTGCATGACTTGAACCGTGGAATCTGCGAATGCGTATCAATTTATTGTATCACTCAGTGTAAAACTAGAAAATATGCTATCTTGGTGCAAGATCATTGCAACCAGGACATTAATCAATCACTTTTATTCACCAAATGATTTATTTGTGAAACTTGTGAATATAAAATTAATTGCAATTATACCAGCTGCAATCACCGTCATTCATTCTCTATAGTTTATTTTCTTCAATAAGGTATTAGATTTTTTTGTAAATTCAAAATCATGTGGGACCACCAGACAATTTGTCCCTTTGTGCACCAGCAATTTATAACGTCTGGGGAGGGAATCGAACCCCCATACATGATTTTGAATAAGAATATAAACTTTTTTTGGTTCTGATTGCTTCAATATTTAGCAACATCAGCTTAACCCATTACCAGGGGGCTAAATTTTAGACTTGTTCAAATTGAAAGGACTTTCAGATGAAGTTCATGAAATATATAATTTTTCAATTTTCTGGGAAGAAAACATTGTGGAAAATGAAGAATTTGCTTGTGACAAGCAAATTCTTCATTTCACACAATGTTTAACTTTTCCCATTCTTTTCTCTAGAGGGTAATCTAAGAGCCTCATTTTGTGGGAATGGGTTAATCAATTTTGAACAAACTAAAGGTGATCGATAATGTAAGAAAATTATTACACAAGTTTATCAGTGCTCTCAATAAGGAATAGGTTCAGGAATTCTTAAAGTTCCAAGTTTCTATTTCAGTAAGTTTTCACAAAATCAAAAAATTGTTTTTGTATTCAGGACTATACCCTCTTCTCTCCCTTAAAAATAATGATATGAAAATAGATAAAGCCTGTAGTACATCATTTTCCATCCTTTTCTTATAGTCCCTCAATTTTTATGTAAACTTGAATGGAATTCAAAACAAGTGGGCCATTGGCTCTAAAGAGTTCACTTGAGTTGATGACTATGGAAGTTATATAGCACAAGAGACATTATTTGAGCCAAAAGTAACCTTTTATCGAACCTTGTTTAAGAAATCAAAAACAAATTTTTACAAAGTTTCAAGAAAGAAGATTTCTTTCTTTCTTTAGACCTTGTGACCTACTTTTTGACCCCATGTCGATGGTTCAGCACGAAACAGTTGTAACTGTAACTGTAAGAGTTACGACTCATTAGCGCTTACAGGGCTCTGCAGACTCCCAGAATTTGGGGAGAAGTCACTTCTCACTAGTCTGAGAATTGGGAGAAGTTTTTCAACATGGGGAGAAGTGGTGAGACTTTCAGCAGAAGTGGATCGTGTTAAAAATTAAGTTTTGCGCGTATTCCTCATTTCTATCAGAAAATAAAATAGCTTTACAACCAAGTAGTTGCATTTTATATTATGTATCATGCAATAAACATAGAAAATACTGCTTATCCTTTCAGTCCTCAATAAAGATCTTATTCCTGTGAACAAATACTTTTGTATTTTGTTTTGTTTGTTTGTTTTAGAATTCAAGAGTTTGATTCTGAATTTATTTTTTTTAATATTTCATAATAGATTCATATATGATAAAAAAGTCAACTAATAAAAAAAATGCAAATAGTTTATAGGCAGTCTGGGTGAAATGAGTAGTGTTCCTATTTGAAGCAGAAAATGAGAAAAGATTTTATTGTAACAACATGTATTTAATCTAACTATTACCAGAAGAAACAATTCAGACTGATACAAATTGAAAGAAGCTAAATAAGACATTTCACAGTGAGCTTAAATAAGAAAGAAGGTGCCAAAGAGGGTAGAAACATGTGGGGAAAGGATAAATTGCTTGCTGCAAACATTTCCTCCTTTTCCACAGTTTCCCATAAAAACATTTCAAGATGTCAAAATGGGGGATTGTGTGGTAATGAGTTAAAGTCTGTGCACTTTACCTGATAGAATATAAATGGATAAAAATTGTCATTTATTGGTCAAAAATGGTCCTCAGTGATTAAGTCAGTTATAGTGTGTAAAGGGTAAGGGTTGCTGCTCAGTACACAAAACCAGACTCTGTACATGCAGAGGTTTAAAGTTAACACAGGATAATTTGCTCCATTTTATAGGATTACATGTTATTTAAAGGAATTATTACTAACAAAAGTAAGTGAAATTTAGTTTTTGGATAGAATGCATCATAACAAAAATCTCGGGATAAGACAGTAGAAGCCTTTAAATTGTTTGCCATAATTTTCTTCACTTGTTACAATTAAAGCAGATAACTCAAATTGAAGGATTCTAATGAAAAATAAATTTACTCTTCGTAGATTTTCGGTAGAATTATTTTTCATCACGATTTCAAATTTTTAAAATATTTTGACTTCTGGTAGATGACACGGCGTCCGTAACTGTCGGCCATTATTCTCATTATGTGAAAGTAAGCAACAAATCTCGTAGACTGATGATAACTTAATTTACAGAAATAATTAAAACTTAAGAAGGGAAAGGATTTTAGGGATTTCTAGTGCCGAGAATATACACAGCATTGCCGAAATCAATCAGCGTAGGTGTGAATGAAGCAAGTATGTTGACTATCAGCTGCCAGAACATACCCCTATTTCTGATAATCTGCTGGCCTCGCGACTACAGTATCGATACATGTTTGATTTACGATCAAAAGGCTTCCGACGGACAGTTGTATAGTTGCACACTGTCCCCTACTTTTATAGCCACTGGGCCAGATTTGGTTATCACCTATCGTATCCAGGCGACTTCCCGAAAATTCCAGGCGACTTCGCTTTGATCAGCAAATCAGGCGAAGTTTTATGAAACCAGGCGACTTTATCGCCTGAGTCGCCCACTCTGCAGAGCCCTGGCTTAACCATCATTGTGATCAAATGTCAAACTTGACAATCATTTTTATAGGGAAAACATTCTGAATAAATATCCCGTCAAAAATGTGGCCTGTAGAGTAAAAACAAGGTTTATCTTAGATTTGACCTAGTGTCTGATCCCAAGTGACACAAATTTGAATATGGTTCAGATATTTTGAAAACAGACATTTTGACCAAATATCAAACCAATGAGGCCAAAAATGTGGCCTGTGGAGTGTAATTGATTGAATGTAGTTTAACGCCACTTTTGACAGCATTTCAGTCATATCATAAGCGTCTAACCAAGTATTCCTGGTATTTCTCACACCTGTTCTACCACTACAGCCTTTCCTATCCACCACTTACATTTATAATTATCCACCGATTAATGAGAGACAAATGTGGGAAAGGATAATAGTCACATCCAGGGATCAAACCCTGGACCCATGACTAGGAAATCCTAAGCACTACCATTGCACTATGGTCATGTCCCTCCGAAGTGTAAAGCATTTCTAAGAGTTGGCCTAGTGACCTAGTTTTTGATGCTATGTCAATCAAAGTCTAACTTGGCCAAAATATCATGGACCAAAACATTCTGACCAAGTATCAATTCAATTGAGCTGAAAATTGGGTCTCCAGAGTTAATCAAAGGACTGAAAGTCCTGCGAGGGGTTTTGCTGGTTTATAATTAACCGCACTCAATAATGCCAGCATGTATCATCAATAGGAGTGAGCTTATCGTGCACCTAAGAGGGATGAGCAGCTGGAGGTTCGATAAGGATGTAGTGGTAGTACTGGTGTGTGAACTACCATGAATCCATGGTTAGGAGCTCCAGCCGCCCCGATATAACTGAAATACAATTAAAAGTTAAGTTAAACCCTTTTCAAGCAATCATGACCCCTTACTGTTTACCGAAATCGCTATTTTCAGGGTTAGCTCTGGCTTGAAAAAAGTGGTCGCCATCACTTTCGCCAAATTAAAAAAGTTGGGGCCAAAATGGAAAAAGTTGTGGCCAAATTGGGGGGCCAAGCTCGAGGATTTCTTAACTGCACTGTTATTTTCTTAACTTATATGCTATTAAATAGATAATGTGCATATCACTACCAGGTTTTTAATTGGTCGTAGACCAATTTATATAACCATAAATTCGAGATTGTGTCGCTGCAATTTACCAAAACTGCCTTTAGCCCAACTGGACGTATATTCTGAAGGGAAAACAGAAAAAATCATTTCATTTTACAAGTTAAGAATTATCAAAAGGAGTGAAGGAAAACTGGACGGTCACACGCTTTAAAGATGAATGCTTCAAGGATTTTCCACTAGTGATGAACGCGTCTAACCAACCCTTTCTTTCAATCATATCGAGGTGTAAACAAAGATGATACTGCCACTCAATTATGTTCCAGCCATAAGTTAATCAAAGTAGTGAAAGTTCTTCTGGAGAGCAAATTTGATTATTATGCCTTGAAGCTGTCTAAAGAATTCGCCCAAAGAATAGTATCAATTGTGTTTGCCTTTGTTTATAATCAGCGCTGTTTAGGAGCTTGTTAATTTCTGCCCAGAAAAAGAGAGGGTTTTGAAATTTCATGAACCTGCTGTCAGCATTTGCCCTTAAACTTAAGTTATCATATTTCCATCATTTTTCTGTTTTGGCTTTATAAAAAAGCTTGCAGGGATGATCTAACACTATTTAACAATCGAGAATTTTTCAAAAATTTAGTTTTCACAAAAAGTTGCTTTTTTGTCGGTACCCATCTTGCATCAAGGTCTTACGTTCGTGTAAATAATATTAGTTCTAATTAACATTCACGGAAATATCATACACTAGGATAGAACCTACGTGTTGTGAAAGTGATAGAAATTAAAGTTGTTTTACCCTAATTCTAAAGTCGGACTGCAACGATATGTCCAATTTCTCAGTGACGACCAATTACAGTGCGTACGGCACTTTGATTAATATGGCCATTCGTTTGTTGTTTTGTCTTTAATGAATGTAGCTAAGTCATACACCTACAGCATTAGACACTAACTTCTCCAAGCAAGGAGTCCATCGGACTCCTAACTTAAGAAGTCAGGGAGTCCGGAGGAAAATCAAGGAGTCCGAATAAAATTCAGAAAATTGTCTTTAAATTAATTTGTTTTATTAACATGTATTAATTTATTCATCATCAAAACTGGTATATGATCATTTGATACTGCTTATCTCCATATCCTAATAAAAATGTAAAATGCTAATTTGAAAATGTACACTAGAAAAATCTTATCTTTGTACATGAATATTGATCAAAATAACCACTTTTTAAGAGACAGTGATGAGAATACTCAATCAATGCACAAGAATTTAATAATTTGCCAGGCTTTGGAAGTTTTTCAAAAATAGATTCATTTAGTTGGAGTAATGAACGACCAGCAGTCGATTGGTTGAGCTATGTGTGTTGTTTAGCATTCTCTTTAGTGACATTGTCTATGTGACTCTGGAAGGTATTGTGCCTCTTCACTGCCTCAACTCTAAAATTGCTGCAACCTGTTACAAAACTACCAAAGTTCTCATACTTAGTACAAACATTACATTTCGTTTTTCTCACATATACATAAGCAGGGTTCTCCCCAGGCCCTTATGGCGTATCGGCCCCGATACGCCTTCATAAATTAAGAGAGTTTGCCGATACGCCTTCAGATCGCCGATACGCTTAAATTTGGTCACCGATACAGCTTAATTTTCAGCTGAAGAAAGGGACAAGCAAACCATTAAAATTGGTTGCAGAAGTGTGGACACGACAGGCTCTTAATCTATAGTGTTGTATACCACGTATTACATAACATCTCTATTGATAAGACTCTTACTAATTGGTGATTATTGATTTTTCTCGCGTTTCTCACTGGTACCTCGCTATCAGACACCAAGGATGATGGGTACCAATAGGTAAACAATGAATTCAAATGGCAACACGGTTTCGTAAAATTGTCACTTCGGCCAGTATTTGCCTAGTTAAAAGTAAAAGATGTTGTTATTTGATATGACAACTATCAAACTAAATCCATGGTGGTTTAAAAAATTATTTTTTGAAGGAAAGATTAATTGGGTCTGTTTATTTCATACATTGATCGCTGAAAACATGCCCTTTTCGCGATCTTTTTTCCTTACGAGAATTCGCCAAAATAATAAAGACATATTTCTTTAGAAGCCATGCTAGTTATACTTAGCTCTTGTTTTCAACTCAGTTTAGTAATTACACCCATGTATCTTCTGGATTAAGTCCATTTATTTTTTATCCAACATGGAGGGTATTATCTCAAGCAATCATACCCTTGTTTGTTCAACCCATTTTTTCAATAAATTTGTTTTGAAAGATTGATGAAAAATATTATTATACTTTTAGTAATCATCTTATGATCTCTCATCCTCTCATGTTTTTTGCCCCAAAAGAAATAATACCCCCATAAAATCAAAGTGCTGAAAGCACTTCAAGAAAAGAATGACCAATTAGGGATTCCTTTACAAAAGGAATGGTTTGATAATTATTCAGAATCAGGAAAAGATAATTCACTCTATAATATTTTGAAAACAAGATCCTTTTCTGAAAATCAAAGTGCTGAAATCACTTTAAGAAGAGAAGAGTAAAGGTACTTGTTTTATAAATTTGATCAAGGTTCATGTTATAATTTGAGAATTAAGGTTCAAGATTGGACACTGCTGATATATTGTACATTTTTTATTAACTTATTGAAATCAAAGAGCTGAAAGTACTGTTAGAAGAATAGTTATAGTGTCAGACAGTCAAAGGCTTCTGAATGGGCAAATAATTAGCATTTCAAATTTTACAGAGAAGCTAATGGAGGTCTTTAAGATGCAAATTTTGAAAATGAAACCAGGTATTTCACACAGGAACATTATAAATACATTTTTGAAATTACTGATAATAATTTCTATTTTTTTTCTGATGAAGGGCATTTTTTTTTTCAACCCAACACTCCATGCTTTTTTTAAGAGTCCTCAAGGATATGATTTTTGGACAGACTTGATAAAATGGCCAAGCATGAAAAGATAATCATATCTAATAGACAAGCAGTTGGCACTTTTTTTTTACTCATTCCTTTGAGACTTTTGGGTATATTCTTTCATTATCTTTCCTTTTCACATCCTTTTTTAGCGAACAATTTAGTGCCCTTTCTAACAAATAGGATGGAGAGGTAAAATAAGATGAGTAATGTCACAATTGGTTGGTATCAAAATAAGCCTCAGAGTAGATAAATCAACTTAAAATAGTTAAAAAGTTAAAGAATATTATTCAATAATAACTCTCAATAAAAAAAAGAAGTCAATAAGCAAGCCATAAAGCACTTTAAATGACCTTTATTATGCATAGACATACCAAGATGTTGACAGACAACACACCGCGCATTTGCCACTACGCCTTCAAAAATTTCTGGGGAGAACCCTGATAAGACAGGTGTACGATCCCTGCTAGCTGCGATATCGTAGCCCTCTTTCCGATAATCTGCTGGCGAGGACTACGACTACCACCTTCTTTGTGCTTTGTTGCAAGTCCTAATATTGTATGTTTTGTGATAAGCGACACTCTACAGACTAATTCCTTACATATGTTAATATTATGAACTAATTCTATCAAAATAATAATATCAATTGTATCAAGCATTTAATACCGGTTTCTTTTCAGATAAAATATTTCCTATGTTTGGTGGCCATGACATTTGGTTTGCCATGTGATCTATTATTACATCACGTTGTTTACTGATGTCATGCTATCAAAACAGCTGTTCGTAATAAATCAAAGTATCCTTTTTAACCTACCATGATAATATTTTATCTTAAAAGATACTGAATTGTCAATATCTTTTTTTCTATCAAATTCAATAAACTTGTGAATTATTTTCATACACTTTTTTCTTATTTTCTATCAGAACTGTCCTATTTTCAAAACATACTATGCCTTCCTAATATGGTGACCTAGATTTTCATTTGCTATCGTTTTGGTGGGAAGCCCGAGATCTCCTAGAATTGAAGAGGGGTTCCTATTGGATCTCGGTGTCAAACAGCAAAAATGGCTGACATTTGATTCAAAATGGCAGAAAACTTGGAGTTTCCAGTGGCGAGACAAAGAGACTTAAATGCATAAAATATCCAACTTTTTGCAGATTAACATTTCTTTAGATGGATAGATAAATGATTAAGGTTCATTTTGATATTAAACTTGTTTTTGTACTATTTACACAACTTCCAATAATCGACCTCGAAGTGCCTGGAGTGATTCACTCCGGGCACTGCGACAAAGAGCAAGGAAGGGGGTGTCGTAGCCCTCGCCAGCAGGTTATTAGAAAGAGGGCTATGATATCGCAGCAAGATGCCTGCCATGACGACTGGAACGTTCTCTCTCTCGTAATCCCTAGACTGGTACCACTGTCGACTTTAGGTTAATAAAGCCGACAGGTATACACCGATTTTCGGTACATACACGGAAAGCCTGGCCCCTAAGGTTTTTCACCTTACTAAAATCGAAAACGAGGTTTACGCATGCGCAGCAAATTTTGTTGAAAAATTTGGATACGCCGCGGGATTTCCATCTAATACGATAAGAATCTTAGTTTTCCAGTTTTAAAGGAGTCAGTTTTTATGTTAAAACATTTCTCACGTGAACAATCGAAATTGTGTGCGAGGAAAACCTTGGAATGCCACCCAATTTATGTAAAATATTTGAGGAACACCGCGTTGCTCTTCCGCCATATTGTTTACAAACAATCCATCACCCAATCAGATTCAATGTTTGGGTATACGTCATTAAATGCCCATCAGCCAATCTCTTGGTGCAGTCATTTGGGATCTACCTGTCGGCTTTATTAAAGTCGACGGCGGTACCGGTCTATCGTAATCCCCAACGCTGCTGATTGTTTGTCCTTGTCTAGATTTTTTAGCCTATAACCAATCAAAAACCGATCCATAATTTCATGTTTGTTTATATTTACGAGTAATATAAATAGAACGGTTTGTTACCGAATTTAACCTTTAGTCACATTTACTTTGTTAAAGTGATTTTACGTTGACACCGGTAGATTTTTTGACTGGAAAAATTGAACTACGGAAATAATTTCCGATCGCGGAAAAACGTGACGAGTAATAATGATTGTAAGGAATTTTGACAAACGATATGAGCTACCACTTTAACAAGGTTACTGGTGAATTTTAAAGGAGTCCGTCGGACTGCCTAGTCAGAAATTCTACGAGTCCGGGCCGTTTTTTAGGAGTCTCGGACTCTGACCTACATTATACGCACTTTTCCAACAGCTGGTCCCCCCATTCTCTATATAGATGAAAACAGACCAGAAAGAAGCCAAGGATCCTGTCGCATGTAAGGGAAGTCACTTGCTCCCAATCTGATTTTGTTCTACATTGCTTGCATTTTTTTTTTTAAAAAAATACGCACATAGAATTTCTAGTTTTAATCGCTAATCATTTTAAATGCACACACATGTACTAGCATTTTTGTTTCTATGTTCATTTATTTTTCTGTATGTTCATGCACGTCTTTGTGAAAGATCTGTACGTGAACCGACGTAATTGAATGTGAATTACGCACTGCAGTACATGAATGGGCACCCTGCAAGGGTTAA
The DNA here is from genome assembly GCA_946902895.1 of Fragum fragum. Taxonomy (NCBI): domain Eukaryota; kingdom Metazoa; phylum Mollusca; class Bivalvia; order Cardiida; family Cardiidae; genus Fragum; species Fragum fragum. Next base: position 22,081,651 of record OX336381.1, read on the forward strand.
CAGATGGAACCAGAATGATCCCAGCATTTTACACAATGTTTTCCTAATTCATTTTCATTACAAGTACAATGTTTTCCACCCTAAAAGACCAGAGTTCAATCTAGCTTTGTATCATAGGGGGCCCAATGGGCCCATGGCTCTTGGTCAAGGGGGTCATGCGATACAAATACATAGACAAGCTATTGAATTACAAGGTTTTAAATGTAACAAACCATAACAGTTTGATAATAAATATATTGTTTTGAACAAAATAAATCTACTAGAAAAAGTTGAGACATTATTTCCATGACTTCATTCAGTGAAGTCTTATTGAATGTGTTATTGAAGTGTGCCATTTAGGCCCAGTCTTCATTTTGAAGGGGGTCATTTTGGATTTTAGAGGGCCATTTTAGCCATGGCCCCCTCTAGATTGAACACTGAAAGACAATGATTCTAATGGTTTCAACAACGTTAAATTGTCGTCTGCAACTTCTTACTTTGGGCCAGTCTAAATTTATGCCGTGTGGGAATGGGTTAACAGTTTACCCTTCTAAGACGATTTGAAAAAATCTGCCATTAAAGAAAGGTGATTTAAAAACATGTCGGGGGCTGCGCCCCCGAACCCCTGCTTGCAACTGAAGTTAAACCTAAACAAAATAACACTTGTCTTACTCTAAATGACTTTCACTAGTAAAAGATAAAAATGTCGGGGGCCGCGCCCCCGAACCCCCGCCTCCAATAGCATATAATACCAGGGCGCAAGATCAGCATTGATTTTATAATATATTAGCCCATTCCCACTCAATGACACTTTTACATGCGCCCATGAAACAAGGCTATGGAAAACATTGAGGAAAATGAAGAAACTGTTAAATGCAATTACTTCATTATCCACAAAGTTTTCTACCCAAAAAGTAAAAATAATCAAATATTTAATAAGTTTTAACCCTTTCCTGTTTTTTGAAATTTTAGACTGGTCCAAATTGAAGGAGGTTGCAGACGACAATTAATATTGGATACAATTTGCAACGAAACCATCCTATGTGGTAGAAAATATTGTGGAAAAAGGAGAAATTGCTTGTTACAAGCAATTTCTTCTTTTTCCACAATGTTTTCTCAAGTATAAAATCATAGCAACGTAAAATCCTGTGTTTGTCCAGGAAAGGGTTAAATTGTTGTCTGCAATTCTTTTCAATTTTGACCAGTCTAAAATTTTGTGTTGGAAGTATGTAGATACATTACAGAGAATGGAGTGGACACTATTTTCTAAAGGTGCTAAAACTCTTCGTTTTCTAACCCTAGTTTTTACTTCCCTGTTGCGAATAACACTGTTGGAAAAGAAGATAATAGCTTGTAACAAATTCTTCTTTTCCCACAATATTTGGTTACTTTTCTACTTGCACTCACTTTTACTTGTTGATTGGAATTTCTGTCCAATAAGACATCCAAAATTTTGAAAAACAGGAAAGGGTTAAGCTATTACGAAATTGGCCGGGGCCGAAAAACAAAGTGTCAAGAAAAAAGAGTAAGACGAAAGAAATATGCGTTGAAGCAAAAAGAAAATTAAATCTGTAAGTAAAAACGATCAACCAGCATCTCCTAAACCGGTTTTCTTATATGATTTAAAAATATTTTGAACGTGGAGCATGGAACCGAGAAAACTTGAAACAGCACCTTCTATTACTCGGCCGTATCGAATAGAATTCATCAACCTTGGAAAAGGGAAATTTAGCTGCTTCCTTGGCATGTTTAGAATGTTATTACATTGAATAAGCGCAAACATCTTACCAAATTTAGCGAAATAAATCCAATTATCCGGTTTTCAAAATTTGTCAATGGAATGTGTCGGAACGCTAGCGTGACGTAATTTCGCCCCGCCTTTTCTGCATGCGCATTTTAAAGGTCGGAGTATTTATATAGATTAAATCGGATGTAACTAATACACTCGATAATTGAAGACTATTCATTATGTTATCTCTACCAAATATCTCTTTTTGAGTTTGTTTTTACTTTTTAAATCACGGATCTATTTTAACCTAATAACACACCCGACAACTTTATCCCATCCGGTATAGGTAAACTTGCCAAAGTCACTTTCAAACTTCAATATCTCAAAAATACGATTTTTCCCAGATACTACACATAGCTAGAGACCTAGATGGAGATCTGCTTTAGCGATCCAGGTCTATTTCAGGGGAAAACTTGCAGCAGATTTTGAGGTGCTCAAATCGCGGCTATATGCGGCAGATTAGCATGTTTTAGTCGTGTAGAACATTCGTTCGATTAACCGAACAAAAATTTGTTCAATTAATCTTCTCTCATTTCTCTACCAAACAGATTCTGATTACAATGCTTTCTATTCATCCTTTAATTTAAATTGAACATGAAGGAAAGTTGAGCTTTTATTTTTATTTAATTCAATTTAATTCCTTGTTCAAATGGTAAGTTCGCCATATTATCGTTATCTGTTCTAAACCTTATCCAACCCCCAAAAAGATGATCATGGTGAGGATGCTCACTACAATGTTTTTCTATCCATGAATTACATAAAAATGATCATAAAGGAAAGTTGTAGCTTTATTAGATTGGTTTGTGAAACTTCAATTTGTGTAATTTTATTGAATTCTTCATTCGAATGATAAGCTAGCCCTCTAATCGTAATCTGATCTAACCCTAACCAAAAAAATATCCCCAAAGCAGATCCTCATTACATTGTTTTATTAAAAAATCTATTACATAAAATTTATGATAAAGGAAAGTTGAAGCTAGTTTAGAATGGTTTGAAAACATTTTATTTGATTTGTAATTCCCTTGAACTGATTATTCTAAAGGTTAGTTCGCTCTATACGTAATCCGTTCTAAACCTAACCCTACACCGTGACCCAAAAATGTTTTACAAATAGATCCTCATCACTATGTTTTCTGTCTATCTGTAAGATAAAACTGATCATAAAGTAAAGTTGAAGCTAGATTAGAATGGTTTGAAAAACTTGAATTTGGGTATTATTCAAGTTATGGTAAGTTCGCCCTATTATCGTAGTCTGTTCTAACACTAACCCTAACCCTAATGGAAAAAAATCACCAAGCCGATCTTTATTACAATGTTTCCCACCCATCTATAAGATAAAATTGATCATAAAGGAAAATTGGAGCTAGATTAAAATGTTTTGATATTTTTGAAATGGTTACAATTTAAAGGAAATCTTTATTCGATTGGTCAGTCCGCCCTATTATCGTAATCTATTCTAACCCTATTCCTAACTCAAAAAATATTGACCGAGCAGATCCTCATTACAATGTTTATTCATCTATGAGATAATTTAAACATGAAGGAAAGTTGAAGCTAGATGATAGGGTTTTAAAAACTTTTATAGGTATATAATTTAATTGAATTCTTCATTCAAATGGTTAGTTCGCCGTATTATCGTAATCTCATCTTACCCTAGCCCTTAAAAAATGTCCACAAAGAAGGTCCCAATTAAAATGTTTTCTATCAATCTATTAGATAAATTTAAACATGAAGGAAAGTTGAAGCTAGATGAGAATGGTTTTAAAAACTTTAATATGTGTATAATTCAATTGAATTCCTTATTCGAATTGATAATTCGCCCTTTTATCAAATCTGTTCTTACCCTAACCCTAACCATAACTCAAAATAATGATAACCAAGCAGAACCTCATTACATTGTTTTCATCTATTGTTTACGATTGAGCATTAAAGGAAGTTGAAGCTAGATTTCAATGGTTTGAAAAACTCTTATCTGGGTATAATTCCCCTGAATTCTTCATTCGAATGGTTTGTTCGCCAAATTATCGCTTCTGTTCCAACCCTAAATCTAGCCATAACTCAAAATAATGTTTACCAAACAGATTCTGATTACAATGCTTTCTATTCATCCTTTAATTTAAATTGAACATGAAGGAAAGTTGAGCTTTTATTTTTATTTAATTCAATTTAATTCCTTGTTCAAATGGTAAGTTCGCCATATTATCGTTATCTGTTCTAAACCTTATCCAACCCCCAAAAAGATGATCATGGTGAGGATGCTCACTACAATGTTTTTCTATCCATGAATTACATAAAAATGATCATAAAGGAAAGTTGTAGCTTTATTAGATTGGTTTGTGAAACTTCAATTTGTGTAATTTTATTGAATTCTTCATTCGAATGATAAGCTAGCCCTCTAATCGTAATCTGATCTAACCCTAACCAAAAAAATATCCCCAAAGCAGATCCTCATTACATTGTTTTATTAAAAAATCTATTACATAAAATTTATGATAAAGGAAAGTTGAAGCTAGTTTAGAATGGTTTGAAAACATTTTATTTGATTTGTAATTCCCTTGAACTGATTATTCTAAAGGTTAGTTCGCTCTATACGTAATCCGTTCTAAACCTAACCCTACACCTTAACCCAAAAATGTTTTACAAATAGATCCTCATCACTATGTTTTCTGTCTATCTGTAAGATAAAACTGATCATAAAGTAAAGTTGAAGCTAGATAAGAATGGTTTGAAAAACTTGAATTTGGGTATTATTCAAGTTATGGTAAGTTCGCCCTATTATCGTAGTCTGTTCTAACACTAACCCTAACCCTAATGGAAAAAAATCACCAAGCCGATCTTTATTACAATGTTTCCCACCCATCTATAAGATAAAATTGATCATAAAGGAAAATTGGAGCTAGATTAAAATGTTTTGATATTTTTGAAATGGTTACAATTTAAAGGAAATCTTTATTCGATTGGTCAGTCCGCCCTATTATCGTAATCTATTCTAACCCCATTCCTAACTCAAAAAATATTGACCGAGCAGATCCTCATTACAATGTTTATTCATCTATGAGATAATTTAAACATGAAGGAAAGTTGAAGCTAGATGATAGGGTTTTAAAAACTTTTATAGGTATATAATTTAATTGAATTCTTCATTCAAATGGTTAGTTCGCCGTATTATCATAATCTCATCTTACCCTAGCCCTTAAAAAATGTCCACAAAGAAGGTCCCAATTAAAATGTTTTCTATCCATCTATTAGATAAATTTAAACATGAAGTAAAGTTGAAGCTAGATGAGAATGGTTTTAAAAACTTTAATATGTGTATAATTCAACTGAATTCCTTGTTCGAATTGATAATTCGCCCTTTTATCAAATCTGTTCTTACCCTAACCCTAACCATAACTCAAAATAATGATAACCAAGCAGAACCTCATTACATTGTTTTCATCTATTGTTTACGATTGAGCATTAAAGGAAGTTGAAGCTAGATTTCAATGGTTTGAAAAACTCTTATCTGGGTATAATTCCCCTGAATTCTTCATTCGAATGGTTTGTTCGCCAAATTATCGCTTCTGTTCCAACCCTAAATCTAGCCATAACTCAAAATAATGTTTACCAAACAGATTCTGATTACAATGCTTTCTATTCATCCTTTAATTTAAATTGAACATGAAGGAAAGTTGAGCTTTTATTTTTATTTAATTCAATTTAATTCCTTGTTCAAATGGTAAGTTCGCCATATTATCGTTATCTGTTCTAAACCTTATCCAACCCCCAAAAAGATGATCATGGTGAGGATGCTCACTACAATGTTTTTCTATCCATGAATTACATAAAAATGATCATAAAGGAAAGTTGTAGCTTTATTGGATTGGTTTGTGAAACTTCAATTTGTGTAATTTTATTGAATTCTTCATTCGAATGATAAGCTAGCCCTCTAATCGTAATCTGATCTAACCCTAACCAAAAAATATCCCCAAAGCAGATCCTCATTACATTGTTTTATTAAAAAATCTATTACATAAAATTTATGATAAAGGAAAGTTGAAGCTAGTTTAGAATGGTTTGAAAACATTTTATTTGATTTGTAATTCCCTTGAACTGATTATTCTAAAGGTTAGTTCGCTCTATACGTAATCCGTTCTAAACCTAACCCTACACCTAAACCCAAAAATGTTTTACAAATAGATCCTCATCACTATGTTTTCTGTCTATCTGTAAGATAAAACTGATCATAAAGTAAAGTTGAAGCTAGATTAGAATGGTTTGAAAAACTTGAATTTGGGTATTATTCAAGTTATGGTAAGTTCGCCCTATTATCGTAGTCTGTTCTAACACTAACCCTAACCCTAATGGAAAAAAATCACCAAGCCGATCTTTATTACAATGTTTCCCACCCATCTATAAGATAAAATTGATCATAAAGGAAAATTGGAGCTAGATTAAAATGTTTTGATATTTTTGAAATGGTTACAATTTAAAGGAAATCTTTATTCGATTGGTCAGTCCGCCCTATTATCGTAATCTATTCTAACCCTATTCCTAACTCAAAAAATATTGACCGAGCAGATCCTCATTACAATGTTTATTCATCTATGAGATAATTTAAACATGAAGGAAAGTTGAAGCTAGATGATAGGGTTTTAAAAACTTTTATATGTATATAATTTAATTGAATTCTTCATTCAAATGGTTAGTTCGCCGTATTATCGTAATCTCATCTTACCCTAGCCCTTAAAAAATGTCCACAAAGAAGGTCCCAATTAAAATGTTTTCTATCCATCTATTAGATAAATTTAAACATGAAGGAAAGTTGAAGCTAGATGAGAATGGTTTTAAAAACTTTAATATGTGTATAATTCAATTGAATTCCTTATTCGAATTGATAATTCGCCCTTTTATCAAATCTGTTCTTACCCTAACCCTAACCATAACTCAAAATAATGATAACCAAGCAGAACCTCATTACATTGTTTTCATCTATTGTTTACGATTGAGCATTAAAGGAAGTTGAAGCTAGATTTCAATGGTTTGAAAAACTCTTATCTGGGTATAATTCCCCTGAATTCTTCATTCGAATGGTTTGTTCGCCAAATTATCGCTTCTGTTCCAACCCTAAATCTAGCCATAACTCAAAATAATGTTTACCAAACAGATTCTGATTACAATGCTTTCTATTCATCCTTTAATTTAAATTGAACATGAAGGAAAGTTGAGCTTTTATTTAATTCAATTCAATTTAATTCCTTGTTCAAATGGTAAGTTCGCCATATTATCGTTATCTGTTCTAAACCTTATCCAACCCCCAAAAAGATGATCATGGTGAGGATGCTCACTACAATGTTTTTCTATCCATGAATTACATAAAAATGATCATAAAGGAAAGTTGTAGCTTTATTGGATTGGTTTGTGAAACTTCAATTTGTGTAATTTTATTGAATTCTTCATTCGAATGATAAGCTAGCCCTCTAATCGTAATCTGATCTAACCCTAACCAAAAAAATATCCCCAAAGCAGATCCTCATTACATTGTTTTATTAAAAAATCTATTACATAAAATTTATGATAAAGGAAAGTTGAAGCTAGTTTAGAATGGTTTGAAAACATTTTATTTGATTTGTAATTCCCTTGAACTGATTATTCTAAAGGTTAGTTCGCTCTATACGTAATCCGTTCTAAACCTAACCCTACACCTAAACCCAAAAATGTTTTACAAATAGATCCTCATCACTATGTTTTCTGTCTATCTGTAAGATAAAACTGATCATAAAGTAAAGTTGAAGCTAGATTAGAATGGTTTGAAAAACTTGAATTTGGGTATTATTCAAGTTATGGTAAGTTCGCCCTATTATCGTAGTCTGTTCTAACACTAACCCTAACCCTAATGGAAAAAAATCACCAAGCCGATCTTTATTACAATGTTTCCCACCCATCTATAAGATAAAATTGATCATAAAGGAAAATTGGAGCTAGATTAAAATGTTTTGATATTTTTGAAATGGTTACAATTTAAAGGAAATCTTTATTCGATTGGTCAGTCCGCCCTATTATCGTAATCTATTCTAACCCTATTCCTAACTCAAAAAATAATGACCGAGCAGATCTTCATTACAATGTTTATTCATCTATGAGATAATTTAAACATGAAGGAAAGTTGAAGCTAGATGATAGGGTTTTAAAAACTTTTATATGTATATAATTTAATTGAATTCTTCATTCAAATGGTTAGTTCGCCGTATTATCGTAATCTCATCTTACCCTAGCCCTTAAAAAATGTCCACAAAGAAGGTCCCAATTAAAATGTTTTCTATCCATCTATTAGATAAATTTAAACATGAAGGAAAGTTGAAGCTAGATGAGAATGGTTTTAAAAACTTTAATATGTGTATAATTCAATTGAATTCCTTATTCGAATTGATAATTCGCCCTTTTATCAAATCTGTTCTTACCCTAACCCTAACCATAACTCAAAATAATGATAACCAAGCAGAACCTCATTACATTGTTTTCATCTATTATTTACGATTGAGCATTAAAGGAAGTTGAAGCTAGATTTCAATGGTTTGAAAAACTCTTATCTGGGTATAATTCCCCTGAATTCTTCATTCGAATGGTTTGTTCGCCAAATTATCGCTTCTGTTCCAACCCTAAATCTAGCCATAACTCAAAATAATGTTTACCAAACAGATTCTGATTACAATGCTTTCTATTCATCCTTTAATTTAAATTGAACATGAAGGAAAGTTGAGCTTTTATTTTTATTTAATTCAATTTAATTCCTTGTTCAAATGGTAAGTTCGCCATATTATCGTTATCTGTTCTAAACCTTATCCAACCCCCAAAAAGATGATCATGGTGAGGATGCTCACTACAATGTTTTTCTATCCATGAATTACATAAAAATGATCATAAAGGAAAGTTGTAGCTTTATTAGATTGGTTTGTGAAACTTCAATTTGTGTAATTTTATTGAATTCTTCATTCGAATGATAAGCTAGCCCTCTAATCGTAATCTGATCTAACCCTAACCAAAAAAATATCCCCAAAGCAGATCCTCATTACATTGTTTTATTAAAAAATCTATTACATAAAATTTATGATAAAGGAAAGTTGAAGCTAGTTTAGAATGGTTTGAAAACATTTTATTTGATTTGTAATTCCCTTGAACTGATTATTCTAAAGGTTAGTTCGCTCTATACGTAATACGTTCTAAACCTAACCCTACACCTTAACCCAAAAATGTTTTACAAATAGATCCTCATCACTATGTTTTCTGTCTATCTGTAAGATAAAACTGATCATAAAGTAAAGTTGAAGCTAGATTAGAATGGTTTGAAAAACTTGAATTTGGGTATTATTCAAGTTATGGTAAGTTCGCCCTATTATCGTAGTCTGTTCTAACACTAACCCTAACCCTAATGGAAAAAAATCACCAAGCCGATCTTTATTACAATGTTTCCCACCCATCTATAAGATAAAATTGATCATAAAGGAAAATTGGAGCTAGATTAAAATGTTTTGATATTTTTGAAATGGTTACAATTTAAAGGAAATCTTTATTCGATTGGTCAGTCCCCCCTATTATCGTAATCTATTCTAACCCTATTCCTAACTCAAAAAATATTGACCGAGCAGATCCTCATTACAATGTTTATTCATCTATGAGATAATTTAAACATGAAGGAAAGTTGAAGCTAGATGATAGGGTTTTAAAAACTTTTATATGTATATAATTTAATTGAATTCTTCATTCAAATGGTTAGTTCGCCGTATTATCGTAATCTCATCTTACCCTAGCCCTTAAAAAATGTCCACAAAGAAGGTCCCAATTAAAATGTTTTCTATCCATCTATTAGATAAATTTAAACATGAAGGAAAGTTGAAGCTAGATGAGAATGGTTTTAAAAACTTTAATATGTGTATAATTCAATTGAATTCCTTATTCGAATTGATAATTCGCCCTTTTATCAAATCTGTTCTTACCCTAACCCTAACCATAACTCAAAATAATGATAACCAAGCAGAACCTCATTACATTGTTTTCATCTATTGTTTACGATTGAGCATTAAAGGAAGTTGAAGCTAGATTTCAATGGTTTGAAAAACTCTTATCTGGGTATAATTCCCCTGAATTCTTCATTCGAATGGTTTGTTCGCCAAATTATCGCTTCTGTTCCAACCCTAAATCTAGCCATAACTCAAAATAATGTTTACCAAACAGATTCTGATTACAATGCTTTCTATTCATCCTTTAATTTAAATTGAACATGAAGGAAAGTTGAGCTTTTATTTTTATTTAATTCAATTTAATTCCTTGTTCAAATGGTAAGTTCGCCATATTATCGTTATCTGTTCTAAACCTTATCCAACCCCCAAAAAGATGATCATGGTGAGGATGCTCACTACAATGTTTTTCTATCCATGAATTACATAAAAATGATCATAAAGGAAAGTTGTAGCTTTATTAGATTGGTTTGTGAAACTTCAATTTGTGTAATTTTATTGAATTCTTCATTCGAATGATAAGCTAGCCCTCTAATCGTAATCTGATCTAACCCTAACCAAAAAAATATCCCCAAAGCAGATCCTCATTACATTGTTTTATTAAAAAATCTATTACATAAAATTTATGATAAAGGAAAGTTGAAGCTAGTTTAGAATGGTTTGAAAACATTTTATTTGATTTGTAATTCCCTTGAACTGATTATTCTAAAGGTTAGTTCGCTCTATACGTAATCCGTTCTAAACCTAACCCTACACCTTAACCCAAAAATGTTTTACAAATAGATCCTCATCACTATGTTTTCTGTCTATCTGTAAGATAAAACTGATCATAAAGTAAAGTTGAAGCTAGATTAGAATGGTTTGAAAAACTTGAATTTGGGTATTATTCAAGTTATGGTAAGTTCGCCCTATTATCGTAGTCTGTTCTAACACTAACCCTAACCCTAATGGAAAAAAATCACCAAGCCGATCTTTATTACAATGTTTCCCACCCATCTATAAGATAAAATTGATCATAAAGGAAAATTGGAGCTAGATTAAAATGTTTTGATATTTTTGAAATGGTTACAATTTAAAGGAAATCTTTATTCGATTGGTCAGTCCGCCCTATTATCGTAATCTATTCTAACCCTATTCCTAACTCAAAAAATATTGACCGAGCAGATCCTCATTACAATGTTTATTCATCTATGAGATAATTTAAACATGAAGGAAAGTTGAAGCTAGATGATAGGGTTTTAAAAACTTTTATATGTATATAATTTAATTGAATTCTTCATTCAAATGGTTAGTTCGCCGTATTATCGTAATCTCATCTTACCCTAGCCCTTAAAAAATGTCCACAAAGAAGGTCCCAATTAAAATGTTTTCTATCCATCTATTAGATAAATTTAAACATGAAGGAAAGTTGAAGCTAGATGAGAATGGTTTTAAAAACTTTAATATGTGTATAATTCAATTGAATTCCTTATTCGAATTGATAATTCGCCCTTTTATCAAATCTGTTCTTACCCTAACCCTAACCATAACTCAAAATAATGATAACCAAGCAGAACCTCATTACATTGTTTTCATCTATTGTTTACGATTGAGCATTAAAGGAAGTTGAAGCTAGATTTCAATGGTTTGAAAAACTCTTATCTGGGTATAATTCCCCTGAATTCTTCATTCGAATGGTTTGTTCGCCAAATTATCGCTTCTGTTCCAACCCTAAATCTAGCCATAACTCAAAATAATGTTTACCAAACAGATTCTGATTACAATGCTTTCTATTCATCCTTTAATTTAAATTGAACATGAAGGAAAGTTGAGCTTTTATTTTTATTTAATTCAATTTAAATCCTTGTTCAAATGGTAAGTTCGCCATATTATCGTTATCTGTTCTAAACCTTATCCAACCCCCAAAAAGATGATCATGGTGAGGATGCTCACTACAATGTTTTTCTATCCATGAATTACATAAAAATGATCATAAAGGAAAGTTGTAGCTTTATTAGATTGGTTTGTGAAACTTCAATTTGTGTAATTTTATTGAATTCTTCATTCGAATGATAAGCTAGCCCTCTAATCGTAATCTGATCTAACCCTAACCAAAAAAATATCCCCAAAGCAGATCCTCATTACATTGTTTTATTAAAAAATCTATTACATAAAATTTATGATAAAGGAAAGTTGAAGCTAGTTTAGAATGGTTTGAAAACATTTTATTTGATTTGTAATTCCCTTGAACTGATTATTCTAAAGGTTAGTTCGCTCTATACGTAATCCGTTCTAAACCTAACCCTACACCTTAACCCAAAAATGTTTTACAAATAGATCCTCATCACTATGTTTTCTGTCTATCTGTAAGATAAAACTGATCATAAAGTAAAGTTGAAGCTAGATTAGAATGGTTTGAAAAACTTGAATTTGGGTATTATTCAAGTTATGGTAAGTTCGCCCTATTATCGTAGTCTGTTCTAACACTAACCCTAACCCTAATGGAAAAAAATCACCAAGCCGATCTTTATTACAATGTTTCCCACCCATCTATAAGATAAAATTGATCATAAAGGAAAATTGGAGCTAGATTAAAATGTTTTGATATTTTTGAAATGGTTACAATTTAAAGGAAATCTTTATTCGATTGGTCAGTCCGCCCTATTATCGTAATCTATTCTAACCCTATTCCTAACTCAAAAAATATTGACCGAGCAGATCCTCATTACAATGTTTATTCATCTATGAGATAATTTAAACATGAAGGAAAGTTGAAGCTAGATGATAGGGTTTTAAAAACTTTTATATGTATATAATTTAATTGAATTCTTCATTCAAATGGTTAGTTCGCCGTATTATCGTAATCTCATCTTACCCTAGCCCTTAAAAAATGTCCACAAAGAAGGTCCCAATTAAAATGTTTTCTATCCATCTATTAGATAAATTTAAACATGAAGGAAAGTTGAAGCTAGATGAGAATGGTTTTAAAAACTTTAATATGTGTATAATTCAATTGAATTCCTTATTCGAATTGATAATTCGCCCTTTTATCAAATCTGTTCTTACCCTAACCCTAACCATAACTCAAAATAATGATAACCAAGCAGAACCTCATTACATTGTTTTCATCTATTGTTTACGATTGAGCATTAAAGGAAGTTGAAGCTAGATTTCAATGGTTTGAAAAACTCTTATCTGGGTATAATTCCCCTGAATTCTTCATTCGAATGGTTTGTTCGCCAAATTATCGCTTCTGTTCCAACCCTAAATCTAGCCATAACTCAAAATAATGTTTACCAAACAGATTATGATTACAATGCTTTCTATTCATCCTTTAATTTAAATTGAACATGAAGGAAAGTTGAGCTTTTATTTTTATTTAATTCAATTTAATTCCTTGTTCAAATGGTAAGTTCGCCATATTATCGTTATCTGTTCTAAACCTTATCCAACCCCCAAAAAGATGATCATGGTGAGGATGCTCACTACAATGTTTTTCTATCCATGAATTACATAAAAATGATCATAAAGGAAAGTTGTAGCTTTATTAGATTGGTTTGTGAAACTTCAATTTGTGTAATTTTATTGAATTCTTCATTCGAATGATAAGCTAGCCCTCTAATCGTAATCTGATCTAACCCTAACCAAAAAAATATCCCCAAAGCAGATCCTCATTACATTGTTTTATTAAAAAATCTATTACATAAAATTTATGATAAAGGAAAGTTGAAGCTAGTTTAGAATGGTTTGAAAACATTTTATTTGATTTGTAATTCCCTTGAACTGATTATTCTAAAGGTTAGTTCGCTCTATACGTAATCCGTTCTAAACCTAACCCTACACCTTAACCCAAAAATGTTTTACAAATAGATCCTCATCACTATGTTTTCTGTCTATCTGTAAGATAAAACTGATCATAAAGTAAAGTTGAAGCTAGATTAGAATGGTTTGAAAAACTTGAATTTGGGTATTATTCAAGTTATGGTAAGTTCGCCCTATTATCGTAGTCTGTTCTAACACTAACCCTAACCCTAATGGAAAAAAATCACCAAGCCGATCTTTATTACAATGTTTCCCACCCATCTATAAGATAAAATTGATCATAAAGGAAAATTGGAGCTAGATTAAAATGTTTTGATATTTTTGAAATGGTTACAATTTAAAGGAAATCTTTATTCGATTGGTCAGTCCGCCCTATTATCGTAATCTATTCTAACCCTATTCCTAACTCAAAAAATATTGACCGAGCAGATCCTCATTACAATGTTTATTCATCTATGAGATAATTTAAACATGAAGGAAAGTTGAAGCTAGATGATAGGGTTTTAAAAACTTTTATATGTATATAATTTAATTGAATTCTTCATTCAAATGGTTAGTTCGCCGTATTATCGTAATCTCATCTTACCCTAGCCCTTAAAAAATGTCCACAAAGAAGGTCCCAATTAAAATGTTTTCTATCCATCTATTAGATAAATTTAAACATGAAGGAAAGTTGAAGCTAGATGAGAATGGTTTTAAAAACTTTAATATGTGTATAATTCAATTGAATTCCTTATTCGAATTGATAATTCGCCCTTTTATCAAATCTGTTCTTACCCTAACCCTAACCATAACTCAAAATAATGATAACCAAGCAGAACCTCATTACATTGTTTTCATCTATTGTTTACGATTGAGCATTAAAGGAAGTTGAAGCTAGATTTCAATGGTTTGAAAAACTCTTATCTGGGTATAATTCCCCTGAATTCTTCATTCGAATGGTTTGTTCGCCAAATTATCGCTTCTGTTCCAACCCTAAATCTAGCCATAACTCAAAATAATGTTTACCAAACAGATTCTGATTACAATGCTTTCTATTCATCCTTTAATTTAAATTGAACATGAAGGAAAGTTGAGCTTTTATTTTTATTTAATTCAATTTAATTCCTTGTTCAAATGGTAAGTTCGCCATATTATCGTTATCTGTTCTAAACCTTATCCAACCCCCAAAAAGATGATCATGGTGAGGATGCTCACTACAATGTTTTTCTATCCATGAATTACATAAAAATGATCATAAAGGAAAGTTGTAGCTTTATTAGATTGGTTTGTGAAACTTCAATTTGTGTAATTTTATTGAATTCTTCATTCGAATGATAAGCTAGCCCTCTAATCGTAATCTGATCTAACCCTAACCAAAAAAATATCCCCAAAGCAGATCCTCATTACATTGTTTTATTAAAAAATCTATTACATAAAATTTATGATAAAGGAAAGTTGAAGCTAGTTTAGAATGGTTTGAAAACATTTTATTTGATTTGTAATTCCCTTGAACTGATTATTCTAAAGGTTAGTTCGCTCTATACGTAATCCGTTCTAAACCTAACCCTACACCTTAACCCAAAAATGTTTTACAAATAGATCCTCATCACTATGTTTTCTGTCTATCTGTAAGATAAAACTGATCATAAAGTAAAGTTGAAGCTAGATTAGAATGGTATGAAAAACTTGAATTTGGGTATTATTCAAGTTATGGTAAGTTCGCCCTATTATCGTAGTCTGTTCTAACACTAACCCTAACCCTAATGGAAAAAAATCACCAAGCCGATCTTTATTACAATGTTTCCCACCCATCTATAAGATAAAATTGATCATAAAGGAAAATTGGAGCTAGATTAAAATGTTTTGATATTTTTGAAATGGTTACAATTTAAAGGAAATCTTTATTCGATTGGTCAGTCCGCCCTATTATCGTAATCTATTCTAACCCTATTCCTAACTCAAAAAATATTGACCGAGCAGATCCTCATTACAATGTTTATTCATCTATGAGATAATTTAAACATGAAGGAAAGTTGAAGCTAGATGATAGGGTTTTAAAAACTTTTATATGTATATAATTTAATTGAATTCTTCATTCAAATGGTTAGTTCGCCGTATTATCGTAATCTCATCTTACCCTAGCCCTTAAAAAATGTCCACAAAGAAGGTCCCAATTAAAATGTTTTCTATCCATCTATTAGATAAATTTAAACATGAAGGAAAGTTGAAGCTAGATGAGAATGGTTTTAAAAACTTTAATATGTGTATAATTCAATTGAATTCCTTATTCGAATTGATAATTCGCCCTTTTATCAAATCTGTTCTTACCCTAACCCTAACCATAACTCAAAATAATGATAACCAAGCAGAACCACATTACATTGTTTTCATCTATTGTTTACGATTGAGCATTAAAGGAAGTTGAAGCTAGATTTCAATGGTTTGAAAAACTCTTATCTGGGTATAATTCCCCTGAATTCTTCATTCGAATGGTTTGTTCGCCAAATTATCGCTTCTGTTCCAACCCTAAATCTAGCCATAACTCAAAATAATGTTTACCAAACAGATTCTGATTACAATGCTTTCTATTCATCCTTTAATTTAAATTGAACATGAAGGAAAGTTGAGCTTTTATTTTTATTTAGTTCAATTTAATTCCTTGTTCAAATGGTAAGTTCGCCATATTATCGTTATCTGTTCTAAACCTTATCCAACCCCCAAAAAGATGATCATGGTGAGGATGCTCACTACAATGTTTTTCTATCCATGAATTACATAAAAATGATCATAAAGGAAAGTTGTAGCTTTATTAGATTGGTTTGTGAAACTTCAATTTGTGTAATTTTATTGAATTCTTCATTCGAATGATAAGCTAGCCCTCTAATCGTAATCTGATCTAACCCTAACCAAAAAAATATCCCCAAAGCAGATCCTCATTACATTGTTTTATTAAAAAATCTATTACATAAAATTTATGATAAAGGAAAGTTGAAGCTAGTTTAGAATGGTTTGAAAACATTTTATTTGATTTGTAATTCCCTTGAACTGATTATTCTAAAGGTTAGTTCGCTCTATACGTAATCCGTTCTAAACCCAACCCTACACCTTAACCCAAAAATGTTTTACAAATAGATCCTCATCACTATGTTTTCTGTCTATCTGTAAGATAAAACTGACCATAAAGTAAAGTTGAAGCTAGATTAGAATGGTTTGAAAAACTTGAATTTGGGTATTATTCAAGTTATGGTAAGTTCGCCCTATTATCGTAGTCTGTTCTAACACTAACCCTAACCCTAATGGAAAAAAATCACCAAGCCGATCTTTATTACAATGTTTCCCACCCATCTATAAGATAAAATTGATCATAAAGGAAAATTGGAGCTAGATTAAAATGTTTTGATATTTTTGAAATGGTTACAATTTAAAGGAAATCTTTATTCGATTGGTCAGTCCGCCCTATTATCGTAATCTATTCTAACCCTATTCCTAACTCAAAAAATATTGACCGAGCAGATCCTCATTACAATGTTTATTCATCTATGAGATAATTTAAACATGAAGGAAAGTTGAAGCTAGATGATAGGGTTTTAAAAACTTTTATATGTATATAATTTAATTGAATTCTTCATTCAAATGGTTAGTTCGCCGTATTATCGTAATCTCATCTTACCCTAGCCCTTAAAAAATGTCCACAAAGAAGGTCCCAATTAAAATGTTTTCTATCCATCTATTAGATAAATTTAAACATGAAGGAAAGTTGAAGCTAGATGAGAATGGTTTTAAAAACTTTAATATGTGTATAATTCAATTGAATTCCTTATTCGAATTGATAATTCGCCCTTTTATCAAATCTGTTCTTACCCTAACCCTAACCATAACTCAAAATAATGATAACCAAGCAGAACCTCATTACATTGTTTTCATCTATTGTTTACGATTGAGCATTAAAGGAAGTTGAAGCTAGATTTCAATGGTTTGAAAAACTCTTATCTGGGTATAATTCCCCTGAATTCTTCATTCGAATGGTTTGTTCGCCAAATTATCGCTTCTGTTCCAACCCTAAATCTAGCCATAACTCAAAATAATGTTTACCAAACAGATTCTGATTACAATGCTTTCTATTCATCCTTTAATTTAAATTGAACATGAAGGAAAGTTGAGCTTTTATTTTTATTTAGTTCAATTTAATTCCTTGTTCAAATGGTAAGTTCGCCATATTATCGTTATCTGTTCTAAACCTTATCCAACCCCCAAAAAGATGATCATGGTGAGGATGCTCACTACAATGTTTTTCTATCCATGAATTACATAAAAATGATCATAAAGGAAAGTTGTAGCTTTATTAGATTGGTTTGTGAAACTTCAATTTGTGTAATTTTATTGAATTCTTCATTCGAATGATAAGCTAGCCCTCTAATCGTAATCTGATCTAACCCTAACCAAAAAAATATCCCCAAAGCAGATCCTCATTACATTGTTTTATTAAAAAATCTATTACATAAAATTTATGATAAAGGAAAGTTGAAGCTAGTTTAGAATGGTTTGAAAACATTTTATTTGATTTGTAATTCCCTTGAACTGATTATTCTAAAGGTTAGTTCGCTCTATACGTAATCCGTTCTAAACCTAACCCTACACCTTAACCCAAAAATGTTTTACAAATAGATCCTCATCACTATGTTTTCTGTCTATCTGTAAGATAAAACTGATCATAAAGTAAAGTTGAAGCTAGATTAGAATGGTTTGAAAAACTTGAATTTGGGTATTATTCAAGTTATGGTAAGTTCGCCCTATTATCGTAGTCTGTTCTAACACTAACCCTAACCCTAATGGAAAAAAATCACCAAGCCGATCTTTATTACAATGTTTCCCACCCATCTATAAGATAAAATTGATCATAAAGGAAAATTGGAGCTAGATTAAAATGTTTTGATATTTTTGAAATGGTTACAATTTAAAGGAAATCTTTATTCGATTGGTCAGTCCGCCCTATTATCGTAATCTATTCTAACCCTATTCCTAACTCAAAAAATATTGACCGAGCAGATCCTCATTACAATGTTTATTCATCTATGAGATAATTTAAACATGAAGGAAAGTTGAAGCTAGATGATAGGGTTTTAAAAACTTTTATATGTATATAATTTAATTGAATTCTTCATTCAAATGGTTAGTTCGCCGTATTATCGTAATCTCATCTTACCCTAGCCCTTAAAAAATGTCCACAAAGAAGGTCCCAATTAAAATGTTTTCTATCCATCTATTAGATAAATTTAAACATGAAGGAAAGTTGAAGCTAGATGAGAATGGTTTTAAAAACTTTAATATGTGTATAATTCAATTGAATTCCTTATTCGAATTGATAATTCGCCCTTTTATCAAATCTGTTCTTACCCTAACCCTAACCATAACTCAAAATAATGATAACCAAGCAGAACCTCATTACATTGTTTTCATCTATTGTTTACGATTGAGCATTAAAGGAAGTTGAAGCTAGATTTCAATGGTTTGAAAAACTCTTATCTGGGTATAATTCCCCTGAATTCTTCATTCGAATGGTTTGTTCGCCAAATTATCGCTTCTGTTCCAACCCTAAATCTAGCCATAACTCAAAATAATGTTTACCAAACAGATTCTGATTACAATGCTTTCTATTCATCCTTTAATTTAAATTGAACATGAAGGAAAGTTGAGCTTTTATTTTTATTTAATTCAATTTAATTCCTTGTTCAAATGGTAAGTTCGCCATATTATCGTTATCTGTTCTAAACCTTATCCAACCCCCAAAAAGATGATCATGGTGAGGATGCTCACTACAATGTTTTTCTATCCATGAATTACATAAAAATGATCATAAAGGAAAGTTGTAGCTTTATTAGATTGGTTTGTGAAACTTCAATTTGTGTAATTTTATTGAATTCTTCATTCGAATGATAAGCTAGCCCTCTAATCGTAATCTGATCTAATCCTAACCAAAAAAATATCCCCAAAGCAGATCCTCATTACATTGTTTTATTAAAAAATCTATTACATAAAATTTATGATAAAGGAAAGTTGAAGCTAGTTTAGAATGGTTTGAAAACATTTTATTTGATTTGTAATTCCCTTGAACTGATTATTCTAAAGGTTAGTTCGCTCTATACGTAATCCGTTCTAAACCTAACCCTACACCTTAACCCAAAAATGTTTTACAAATAGATCCTCATCACTATGTTTTCTGTCTATCTGTAAGATAAAACTGATCATAAAGTAAAGTTGAAGCTAGATTAGAATGGTTTGAAAAACTTGAATTTGGGTATTATTCAAGTTATGGTAAGTTCGCCCTATTATCGTAGTCTGTTCTAACACTAACCCTAACCCTAATGGAAAAAAATCACCAAGCCGATCTTTATTACAATGTTTCCCACCCATCTATAAGATAAAATTGATCATAAAGGAAAATTGGAGCTAGATTAAAATGTTTTGATATTTTTGAAATGGTTACAATTTAAAGGAAATCTTTATTCGATTGGTCAGTCCGCCCTATTATCGTAATCTATTCTAACCCTATTCCTAACTCAAAAAATATTGACCGAGCAGATCCTCATTACAATGTTTATTCATCTATGAGATAATTTAAACATGAAGGAAAGTTGAAGCTAGATGATAGGGTTTTAAAAACTTTTATATGGATATAATTTAATTGAATTCTTCATTCAAATGGTTAGTTCGCCGTATTATCGTAATCTCATCTTACCCTAGCCCTTAAAAAATGTCCACAAAGAAGGTCCCAATTAAAATGTTTTCTATCCATCTATTAGATAAATTTAAACATGAAGGAAAGTTGAAGCTAGATGAGAATGGTTTTAAAAACTTTAATATGTGTATAATTCAATTGAATTCCTTATTCGAATTGATAATTCGCCCTTTTATCAAATCTGTTCTTACCCTAACCCTAACCATAACTCAAAATAATGATAA
Source organism: Fragum fragum (assembly GCA_946902895.1). NCBI lineage: Eukaryota > Metazoa > Mollusca > Bivalvia > Cardiida > Cardiidae > Fragum > Fragum fragum. The sequence goes on from OX336381.1 coordinate 22,102,156, forward strand.
CCAAGCAGAACCTCATTACATTGTTTTCATCTATTGTTTACGATTGAGCATTAAAGGAAGTTGAAGCTAGATTTCAATGGTTTGAAAAACTCTTATCTGGGTATAATTCCCCTGAATTCTTCATTCGAATGGTTTGTTCGCCAAATTATCGCTTCTGTTCCAACCCTAAATCTAGCCATAACTCAAAATAATGTTTACCAAACAGATTCTGATTACAATGCTTTCTATTCATCCTTTAATTTAAATTGAACATGAAGGAAAGTTGAGCTTTTATTTTTATTTAGTTCAATTTAATTCCTTGTTCAAATGGTAAGTTCGCCATATTATCGTTATCTGTTCTAAACCTTATCCAACCCCCAAAAAGATGATCATGGTGAGGATGCTCACTACAATGTTTTTCTATCCATGAATTACATAAAAATGATCATAAAGGAAAGTTGTAGCTTTATTAGATTGGTTTGTGAAACTTCAATTTGTGTAATTTTATTGAATTCTTCATTCGAATGATAAGCTAGCCCTCTAATCGTAATCTGATCTAACCCTAACCAAAAAAATATCCCCAAAGCAGATCCTCATTACATTGTTTTATTAAAAAATCTATTACATAAAATTTATGATAAAGGAAAGTTGAAGCTAGTTTAGAATGGTTTGAAAACATTTTATTTGATTTGTAATTCCCTTGAACTGATTATTCTAAAGGTTAGTTCGCTCTATACGTAATCCGTTCTAAACCTAACCCTACACCTTAACCCAAAAATGTTTTACAAATAGATCCTCATCACTATGTTTTCTGTCTATCTGTAAGATAAAACTGATCATAAAGTAAAGTTGAAGCTAGATTAGAATGGTTTGAAAAACTTGAATTTGGGTATTATTCAAGTTATGGTAAGTTCGCCCTATTATCGTAGTCTGTTCTAACACTAACCCTAACCCTAATGGAAAAAAATCACCAAGCCGATCTTTATTACAATGTTTCCCACCCATCTATAAGATAAAATTGATCATAAAGGAAAATTGGAGCTAGATTAAAATGTTTTGATATTTTTGAAATGGTTACAATTTAAAGGAAATCTTTATTCGATTGGTCAGTCCGCCCTATTATCGTAATCTATTCTAACCCTATTCCTAACTCAAAAAATATTGACCGAGCAGATCCTCATTACAATGTTTATTCATCTATGAGATAATTTAAACATGAAGGAAAGTTGAAGCTAGATGATAGGGTTTTAAAAACTTTTATATGTATATAATTTAATTGAATTCTTCATTCAAATGGTTAGTTCGCCGTATTATCGTAATCTCATCTTACCCTAGCCCTTAAAAAATGTCCACAAAGAAGGTCCCAATTAAAATGTTTTCTATCCATCTATTAGATAAATTTAAACATGAAGGAAAGTTGAAGCTAGATGAGAATGGTTTTAAAAACTTTAATATGTGTATAATTCAATTGAATTCCTTATTCGAATTGATAATTCGCCCTTTTATCAAATCTGTTCTTACCCTAACCCTAACCATAACTCAAAATAATGATAACCAAGCAGAACCTCATTACATTGTTTTCATCTATTGTTTACGATTGAGCATTAAAGGAAGTTGAAGCTAGATTTCAATGGTTTGAAAAACTCTTATCTGGGTATAATTCCCCTGAATTCTTCATTCGAATGGTTTGTTCGCCAAATTATCGCTTCTGTTCCAACCCTAAATCTAGCCATAACTCAAAATAATGTTTACCAAACAGATTCTGATTACAATGCTTTCTATTCATCCTTTAATTTAAATTGAACATGAAGGAAAGTTGAGCTTTTATTTTTATTTAGTTCAATTTAATTCCTTGTTCAAATGGTAAGTTCGCCATATTATCGTTATCTGTTCTAAACCTTATCCAACCCCCAAAAAGATGATCATGGTGAGGATGCTCACTACAATGTTTTTCTATCCATGAATTACATAAAAATGATCATAAAGGAAAGTTGTAGCTTTATTAGATTGGTTTGTGAAACTTCAATTTGTGTAATTTTATTGAATTCTTCATTCGAATGATAAGCTAGCCCTCTAATCGTAATCTGATCTAACCCTAACCAAAAAAATATCCCCAAAGCAGATCCTCATTACATTGTTTTATTAAAAAATCTATTACATAAAATTTATGATAAAGGAAAGTTGAAGCTAGTTTAGAATGGTTTGAAAACATTTTATTTGATTTGTAATTCCCTTGAACTGATTATTCTAAAGGTTAGTTCGCTCTATACGTAATCCGTTCTAAACCTAACCCTACACCTTAACCCAAAAATGTTTTACAAATAGATCCTCATCACTATGTTTTCTGTCTATCTGTAAGATAAAACTGATCATAAAGTAAAGTTGAAGCTAGATTAGAATGGTTTGAAAAACTTGAATTTGGGTATTATTCAAGTTATGGTAAGTTCGCCCTATTATCGTAGTCTGTTCTAACACTAACCCTAACCCTAATGGAAAAAAATCACCAAGCCGATCTTTATTACAATGTTTCCCACCCATCTATAAGATAAAATTGATCATAAAGGAAAATTGGAGCTAGATTAAAATGTTTTGATATTTTTGAAATGGTTACAATTTAAAGGAAATCTTTATTCGATTGGTCAGTCCGCCCTATTATCGTAATCTATTCTAACCCTATTCCTAACTCAAAAAATATTGACCGAGCAGATCCTCATTACAATGTTTATTCATCTATGAGATAATTTAAACATGAAGGAAAGTTGAAGCTAGATGATAGGGTTTTAAAAACTTTTATATGTATATAATTTAATTGAATTCTTCATTCAAATGGTTAGTTCGCCGTATTATCGTAATCTCATCTTACCCTAGCCCTTAAAAAATGTCCACAAAGAAGGTCCCAATTAAAATGTTTTCTATCCATCTATTAGATAAATTTAAACATGAAGGAAAGTTGAAGCTAGATGAGAATGGTTTTAAAAACTTTAATATGTGTATAATTCAATTGAATTCCTTATTCGAATTGATAATTCGCCCTTTTATCAAATCTGTTCTTACCCTAACCCTAACCATAACTCAAAATAATGATAACCAAGCAGAACCTCATTACATTGTTTTCATCTATTGTTTACGATTGAGCATTAAAGGAAGTTGAAGCTAGATTTCAATGGTTTGAAAAACTCTTATCTGGGTATAATTCCCCTGAATTCTTCATTCGAATGGTTTGTTCGCCAAATTATCGCTTCTGTTCCAACCCTAAATCTAGCCATAACTCAAAATAATGTTTACCAAACAGATTCTGATTACAATGCTTTCTATTCATCCTTTAATTTAAATTGAACATGAAGGAAAGTTGAGCTTTTATTTTTATTTAATTCAATTTAATTCCTTGTTCAAATGGTAAGTTCGCCATATTATCGTTATCTGTTCTAAACCTTATCCAACCCCCAAAAAGATGATCATGGTGAGGATGCTCACTACAATGTTTTTCTATCCATGAATTACATAAAAATGATCATAAAGGAAAGTTGTAGCTTTATTAGATTGGTTTGTGAAACTTCAATTTGTGTAATTTTATTGAATTCTTCATTCGAATGATAAGCTAGCCCTCTAATCGTAATCTGATCTAATCCTAACCAAAAAAATATCCCCAAAGCAGATCCTCATTACATTGTTTTATTAAAAAATCTATTACATAAAATTTATGATAAAGGAAAGTTGAAGCTAGTTTAGAATGGTTTGAAAACATTTTATTTGATTTGTAATTCCCTTGAACTGATTATTCTAAAGGTTAGTTCGCTCTATACGTAATCCGTTCTAAACCTAACCCTACACCTTAACCCAAAAATGTTTTACAAATAGATCCTCATCACTATGTTTTCTGTCTATCTGTAAGATAAAACTGATCATAAAGTAAAGTTGAAGCTAGATTAGAATGGTTTGAAAAACTTGAATTTGGGTATTATTCAAGTTATGGTAAGTTCGCCCTATTATCGTAGTCTGTTCTAACACTAACCCTAACCCTAATGGAAAAAAATCACCAAGCCGATCTTTATTACAATGTTTCCCACCCATCTATAAGATAAAATTGATCATAAAGGAAAATTGGAGCTAGATTAAAATGTTTTGATATTTTTGAAATGGTTACAATTTAAAGGAAATCTTTATTCGATTGGTCAGTCCGCCCTATTATCGTAATCTATTCTAACCCTATTCCTAACTCAAAAAATATTGACCGAGCAGATCCTCATTACAATGTTTATTCATCTATGAGATAATTTAAACATGAAGGAAAGTTGAAGCTAGATGATAGGGTTTTAAAAACTTTTAAATGGATATAATTTAATTGAATTCTTCATTCAAATGGTTAGTTCGCCGTATTATCGTAATCTCATCTTACCCTAGCCCTTAAAAAATGTCCACAAAGAAGGTCCCAATTCAAATGTTTTCTATCCATCTATTAGATAAATTTAAACATGAAGGAAAGTTGAAGCTAGATGAGAATGGTTTTAAAAACTTTAATATGTGTATAATTCAATTGAATTCCTTATTCGAATTGATAATTCGCCCTTTTATCAAATCTGTTCTTACCCTAACCCTAACCATAACTCAAAATAATGATAACCAAGCAGAACCTCATTACATTGTTTTCATCTATTGTTTACGATTGAGCATTAAAGGAAGTTGAAGCTAGATTTCAATGGTTTGAAAAACTCTTATCTGGGTATAATTCCCCTGAATTCTTCATTCGAATGGTTTGTTCGCTAAATTATCGCTTCTGTTCCAACCCTAAATCTAGCCATAACTCAAAATAATGTTTACCAAACAGATTCTGATTACAATGCTTTCTATTCATCCTTTAATTTAAATTGAACATGAAGGAAAGTTGAGCTTTTATTTTTATTTAATTCAATTTAATTCCTTGTTCAAATGGTAAGTTCGCCATATTATCGTTATCTGTTCTAAACCTTATCCAACCCCCAAAAAGATGATCATGGTGAGGATGCTCACTACAATGTTTTTCTATCCATGAATTACATAAAAATGATCATAAAGGAAAGTTGTAGCTTTATTAGATTGGTTTGTGAAACTTCAATTTGTGTAATTTTATTGAATTCTTCATTCGATTGATAAGCTAGCCCTCTAATCGTAATCTGATCTAACCCTAACCAAAAAAATATCCCCAAAGCAGATCCTCATTACATTGTTTTATTAAAAAAACTATTATATAAAATTTATGATAAAGGAAAGTTGAAGCTAGTTTAGAATGGTTTGAAAACATTTTATTTGATTTGTAATTCCCTTGAACTGATTATTCTAAAGGTTAGTTCGCTCTATACGTAATCCGTTCTAAACCTAACCCTACACCTTAACCCAAAAATGTTTTACAAATAGATCCTCATCACTATGTTTTCTGTCTATCTGTAAGATAAAACTGATCATAAAGTAAAGTTGAAGCTAGATTAGAATGGTTTGAAAAACTTGAATTTGGGTATTATTCAAGTTATGGTAAGTTCGCCCTATTATCGTAGTCTGTTCTAACACTAACCCTAACCCTAATGGAAAAAAATCACCAAGCCGATCTTTATTACAATGTTTCCCACCCATCTATAAGATAAAATTGATCATAAAGGAAAATTGGAGCTAGATTAAAATGTTTTGATATTTTTGAAATGGTTACAATTTAAAGGAAATCTTTATTCGATTGGTCAGTCCGCCCTATTATCGTAATCTATTCTAACCCTATTCCTAACTCAAAAAATATTGACCGAGCAGATCCTCATTACAATGTTTATTCATCTATGAGATAATTTAAACATGAAGGAAAGTTGAAGCTAGATGATAGGGTTTTAAAAACTTTTATATGGATATAATTTAATTGAATTCTTCATTCAAATGGTTAGTTCGCCGTATTATCGTAATCTCATCTTACCCTAGCCCTTAAAAAATGTCCACAAAGAAGGTCCCAATTAAAATGTTTTCTATCCATCTATTAGATAAATTTAAACATGAAGGAAAGTTGAAGCTAGATGAGAATGGTTTTAAAAACTTTAATATGTGTATAATTCAATTGAATTCCTTATTCGAATTGATAATTCGCCCTTTTATCAAATCTGTTCTTACCCTAACCCTAACCATAACTCAAAATAATGATAACCAAGCAGAACCTCATTACATTGTTTTCATCTATTGTTTACGATTGAGCATTAAAGGAAGTTGAAGCTAGATTTCAATGGTTTGAAAAACTCTTATCTGGGTATAATTCCCCTGAATTCTTCATTCGAATGGTTTGTTCGCCAAATTATCGCTTCTGTTCCAACCCTAAATCTAGCCATAACTCAAAATAATGTTTACCAAACAGATTCTGATTACAATGCTTTCTATTCATCCTTTAATTTAAATTGAACATGAAGGAAAGTTGAGCTTTTATTTTTATTTAGTTCAATTTAATTCCTTGTTCAAATGGTAAGTTCGCCATATTATCGTTATCTGTTCTAAACCTTATCCAACCCCCAAAAAGATGATCATGGTGAGGATGCTCACTACAATGTTTTTCTATCCATGAATTACATAAAAATGATCATAAAGGAAAGTTGTAGCTTTATTAGATTGGTTTGTGAAACTTCAATTTGTGTAATTTTATTGAATTCTTCATTCGAATGATAAGCTAGCCCTCTAATCGTAATCTGATCTAACCCTAACCAAAAAAATATCCCCAAAGCAGATCCTCATTACATTGTTTTATTAAAAAATCTATTACATAAAATTTATGATAAAGGAAAGTTGAAGCTAGTTTAGAATGGTTTGAAAACATTTTATTTGATTTGTAATTCCCTTGAACTGATTATTCTAAAGGTTAGTTCGCTCTATACGTAATCCGTTCTAAACCTAACCCTACACCTTAACCCAAAAATGTTTTACAAATAGATCCTCATCACTATGTTTTCTGTCTATCTGTAAGATAAAACTGATCATAAAGTAAAGTTGAAGCTAGATTAGAATGGTTTGAAAAACTTGAATTTGGGTATTATTCAAGTTATGGTAAGTTCGCCCTATTTTCGTAGTCTGTTCTAACACTAACCCTAACCCTAATGGAAAAAAATCACCAAGCCGATCTTTATTACAATGTTTCCCACCCATCTATAAGATAAAATTGATCATAAAGGAAAATTGGAGCTAGATTAAAATGTTTTGATATTTTTGGAATGGTTACAATTTAAAGGAAATCTTTATTCGATTGGTCAGTCCGCCCTATTATCGTAATCTATTCTAACCCTATTCCTAACTCAAAAAATATTGACCGAGCAGATCCTCATTACAATGTTTATTCATCTATGAGATAATTTAAACATGAAGGAAAGTTGAAGCTAGATGATAGGGTTTTAAAAACTTTTATATGTATATAATTTAATTGAATTCTTCATTCAAATGGTTAGTTCGCCGTATTATCGTAATCTCATCTTACCCTAGCCCTTAAAAAATGTCCACAAAGAAGGTCCCAATTAAAATGTTTTCTATCCATCTATTAGATTAATTTAAACATGAAGGAAAGTTGAAGCTAGATGAGAATGGTTTTAAAAACTTTAATATGTGTATAATTCAATTGAATTCCTTATTCGAATTGATAATTCGCCCTTTTATCAAATCTGTTCTTACCCTAACCCTAACCATAACTCAAAATAATGATAACCAAGCAGAACCTCATTACATTGTTTTCATCTATTGTTTACGATTGAGCATTAAAGGAAGTTGAAGCTAGATTTCAATGGTTTGAAAAACTCTTATCTGGGTATAATTCCCCTGAATTCTTCATTCGAATGGTTTGTTCGCCAAATTATCGCTTCTGTTCCAACCCTAAATCTAGCCATAACTCAAAATAATGTTTACCAAACAGATTCTGATTACAATGCTTTCTATTCATCCTTTAATTTAAATTGAACATGAAGGAAAGTTGAGCTTTTATTTTTATTTAGTTCAATTTAATTCCTTGTTCAAATGGTAAGTTCGCCATATTATCGTTATCTGTTCTAAACCTTATCCAACCCCCAAAAAGATGATCATGGTGAGGATGCTCACTACAATGTTTTTCTATCCATGAATTACATAAAAATGATCATAAAGGAAAGTTGTAGCTTTATTAGATTGGTTTGTGAAACTTCAATCTGTGTAATTTTATTGAATTCTTCATTCGAATGATAAGCTAGCCCTCTAATCGTAATCTGATCTAACCCTAACCAAAAAAATATCCCCAAAGCAGATCCTCATTACATTGTTTTATTAAAAAATCTATTACATAAAATTTATGATAAAGGAAAGTTGAAGCTAGTTTAGAATGGTTTGAAAACATTTTATTTGATTTGTAATTCCCTTGAACTGATTATTCTAAAGGTTAGTTCGCTCTATACGTAATCCGTTCTAAACCTAACCCTACACCTTAACCCAAAAATGTTTTACAAATAGATCCTCATCACTATGTTTTCTGTCTATCTGTAAGATAAAACTGATCATAAAGTAAAGTTGAAGCTAGATTAGAATGGTTTGAAAAACTTGAATTTGGGTATTATTCAAGTTATGGTAAGTTCGCCCTATTATCGTAGTCTGTTCTAACACTAACCCTAACCCTAATGGAAAAAAATCACCAAGCCGATCTTTATTACAATGTTTCCCACCCATCTATAAGATAAAATTGATCATAAAGGAAAATTGGAGCTAGATTAAAATGTTTTGATATTTTTGAAATGGTTACAATTTAAAGGAAATCTTTATTCGATTGGTCAGTCCGCCCTATTATCGTAATCTATTCTAACCCTATTCCTAACTCAAAAAATATTGACCGAGCAGATCCTCATTACAATGTTTATTCATCTATGAGATAATTTAAACATGAAGGAAAGTTGAAGCTAGATGATAGGGTTTTAAAAACTTTTATATGTATATAATTTAATTGAATTCTTCATTCAAATGGTTAGTTCGCCGTATTATCGTAATCTCATCTTACCCTAGCCCTTAAAAAATGTCCACAAAGAAGGTCCCAATTAAAATGTTTTCTATCCATCTATTAGATAAATTTAAACATGAAGGAAAGTTGAAGCTAGATGAGAATGGTTTTAAAAACTTTAATATGTGTATAATTCAATTGAATTCCTTATTCGAATTGATAATTCGCCCTTTTATCAAATCTGTTCTTACCCTAACCCTAACCATAACTCAAAATAATGATAACCAAGCAGAACCTCATTACATTGTTTTCATCTATTGTTTACGATTGAGCATTAAAGGAAGTTGAAGCTAGATTTCAATGGTTTGAAAAACTCTTATCTGGGTATAATTCCCCTGAATTCTTCATTCGAATGGTTTGTTCGCCAAATTATCGCTTCTGTTCCAACCCTAAATCTAGCCATAACTCAAAATAATGTTTACCAAACAGATTCTGATTACAATGCTTTCTATTCATCCTTTAATTTAAATTGAACATGAAGGAAAGTTGAGCTTTTATTTTTATTTAATTCAATTTAATTCCTTGTTCAAATGGTAAGTTCGCCATATTATCGTTATCTGTTCTAAACCTTATCCAACCCCCAAAAAGATGATCATGGTGAGGATGCTCACTACAATGTTTTTCTATCCATGAATTACATAAAAATGATCATAAAGGAAAGTTGTAGCTTTATTAGATTGGTTTGTGAAACTTCAATTTGTGTAATTTTATTGAATTCTTCATTCGAATGATAAGCTAGCCCTCTAATCGTAATCTGATCTAACCCTAACCAAAAAAATATCCCCAAAGCAGATCCTCATTACATTGTTTTGTTAAAAAATCTATTACATAAAATTTATGATAAAGGAAAGTTGAAGCTAGTTTAGAATGGTTTGAAAACATTTTATTTGATTTGTAATTCCCTTGAACTGATTATTCTAAAGGTTAGTTCGCTCTATACGTAATCCGTTCTAAACCTAACCCTACACCTTAACCCAAAAATGTTTTACAAATAGATCCTCATCACTATGTTTTCTGTCTATCTGTAAGATAAAACTGATCATAAAGTAAAGTTGAAGCTAGATTAGAATGGTTTGAAAAACTTGAATTTGGGTATTATTCAAGTTATGGTAAGTTCGCCCTATTATCGTAGTCTGTTCTAACACTAACCCTAACCCTAATGGAAAAAAATCACCAAGCCGATCTTTATTACAATGTTTCCCACCCATCTATAAGATAAAATTGATCATAAAGGAAAATTGGAGCTAGATTAAAATGTTTTGATATTTTTGAAATGGTTACAATTTAAAGGAAATCTTTATTCGATTGGTCAGTCCGCCCTATTATCGTAATCTATTCTAACCCTATTCCTAACTCAAAAAATATTGACCGAGCAGATCCTCATTACAATGTTTATTCATCTATGAGATAATTTAAACATGAAGGAAAGTTGAAGCTAGATGATAGGGTTTTAAAAACTTTTATATGTATATAATTTAATTGAATTCTTCATTCAAATGGTTAGTTCGCCGTATTATCGTAATCTCATCTTACCCTAGCCCTTAAAAAAATGTCCACAAAGAAGGTCCCAATTAAAATGTTTTCTATCCATCTATTAGATAAATTTAAACATGAAGGAAAGTTGAAGCTAGATGAGAATGGTTTTAAAAACTTTAATATGTGTATAATTCAATTGAATTCCTTATTCGAATTGATAATTCGCCCTTTTATCAAATCTGTTCTTACCCTAACCCTAACCATAACTCAAAATAATGATAACCAAGCAGAACCTCATTACATTGTTTTCATCTATTGTTTACGATTGAGCATTAAAGGAAGTTGAAGCTAGATTTCAATGGTTTGAAAAACTCTTATCTGGGTATAATTCCCCTGAATTCTTCATTCGAATGGTTTGTTCGCCAAATTATCGCTTCTGTTCCAACCCTAAATCTAGCCATAACTCAAAATAATGTTTACCAAACAGATTCTGATTACAATGCTTTCTATTCATCCTTTAATTTAAATTGAACATGAAGGAAAGTTGAGCTTTTTTTTTTTATTTAATTCAATTTAATTCCTTGTTCAAATGGTAAGTTCGCCATATTATCGTTATCTGTTCTAAACCTTATCCAACCCCCAAAAAGATGATCATGGTGAGGATGCTCACTACAATGTTTTTCTATCCATGAATTACATAAAAATGATCATAAAGGAAAGTTGTAGCTTTATTAGATTGGTTTGTGAAACTTCAATTTGTGTAATTTTATTGAATTCTTCATTCGAATGATAAGCTAGCCCTCTAATCGTAATCTGATCTAACCCTAACCAAAAAAATATCCCCAAAGCAGATCCTCATTACATTGTTTTATTAAAAAATCTATTACATAAAATTTATGATAAAGGAAAGTTGAAGCTAGTTTAGAATGGTTTGAAAACATTTTATTTGATTTGTAATTCCCTTGAACTGATTATTCTAAAGGTTAGTTCGCTCTATACGTAATCCGTTCTAAACCTAACCCTACACCTTAACCCAAAAATGTTTTACAAATAGATCCTCATCACTATGTTTTCTGTCTATCTGTAAGATAAAACTGATCATAAAGTAAAGTTGAAGCTAGATTAGAATGGTTTGAAAAACTTGAATTTGGGTATTATTCAAGTTATGGTAAGTTCGCCCTATTATCGTAGTCTGTTCTAACACTAACCCTAACCCTAATGGAAAAAAATCACCAAGCCGATCTTTATTACAATGTTTCCCACCCATCTATAAGATAAAATTGATCATAAAGGAAAATTGGAGCTAGATTAAAATGTTTTGATATTTTTGAAATGGTTACAATTTAAAGGAAATCTTTATTCGATTGGTCAGTCCGCCCTATTATCGTAATCTATTCTAACCCTATTCCTAACTCAAAAAATATTGACCGAGCAGATCCTCATTACAATGTTTATTCATCTATGAGATAATTTAAACATGAAGGAAAGTTGAAGCTAGATGATAGGGTTTTAAAAACTTTTATATGTATATAATTTAATTGAATTCTTCATTCAAATGGTTAGTTCGCCGTATTATCGTAATCTCATCTTACCCTAGCCCTTAAAAAATGTCCACAAAGAAGGTCCCAATTAAAATGTTTTCTATCCATCTATTAGATAAATTTAAACATGAAGGAAAGTTGAAGCTAGATGAGAATGGTTTTAAAAACTTTAATATGTGTATAATTCAATTGAATTCCTTATTCGAATTGATAATTCGCCCTTTTATCAAATCTGTCCTACCCTAACCCTAACCATAACTCAAAATAATGATAACCAAGCAGAACCTCATTACATTGTTTTCATCTATTGTTTACGATTGAGCATTAAAGGAAGTTGAAGCTAGATTTCAATGGTTTGAAAAACTCTTATCTGGGTATAATTCCCCTGAATTCTTCATTCGAATGGTTTGTTCGCCAAATTATCGCTTCTGTTCCAACCCTAAATCTAGCCATAACTCAAAATAATGTTTACCAAACAGATTCTGATTACAATGCTTTCTATTCATCCTTTAATTTAAATTGAACATGAAGGAAAGTTGAGCTTTTATTTTTATTTAATTCAATTTAATTCCTTGTTCAAATGGTAAGTTCGCCATATTATCGTTATCTGTTCTAAACCTTATCCAACCCCCAAAAAGATGATCATGGTGAGGATGCTCACTACAATGTTTTTCTATCCATGAATTACATAAAAATGATCATAAAGGAAAGTTGTAGCTTTATTAGATTGGTTTGTGAAACTTCAATTTGTGTAATTTTATTGAATTCTTCATTCGAATGATAAGCTAGCCCTCTAATCGTAATCTGATCTAACCCTAACCAAAAAAATATCCCCAAAGCAGATCCTCATTACATTGTTTTATTAAAAAATCTATTACATAAAATTTATGATAAAGGAAAGTTGAAGCTAGTTTAGAATGGTTTGAAAACATTTTATTTGATTTGTAATTCCCTTGAACTGATTATTCTAAAGGTTAGTTCGCTCTATACGTAATCCGTTCTAAACCTAACCCTACACCTTAACCCAAAAATGTTTTACAAATAGATCCTCATCACTATGTTTTCTGTCTATCTGTAAGATAAAACTGATCATAAAGTAAAGTTGAAGCTAGATTAGAATGGTTTGAAAAACTTGAATTTGGGTATTATTCAAGTTATGGTAAGTTCGCCCTATTATCGTAGTCTGTTCTAACACTAACCCTAACCCTAATGGAAAAAAATCACCAAGCCGATCTTTATTACAATGTTTCCCACCCATCTATAAGATAAAATTGATCATAAAGGAAAATTGGAGCTAGATTAAAATGTTTTGATATTTTTGAAATGGTTACAATTTAAAGGAAATCTTTATTCGATTGGTCAGTCCGCCCTATTATCGTAATCTATTCTAACCCTATTCCTAACTCAAAAAATATTGACCGAGCAGATCCTCATTACAATGTTTATTCATCTATGAGATAATTTAAACATGAAGGAAAGTTGAAGCTAGATGATAGGGTTTTAAAAACTTTTATATGTATATAATTTAATTGAATTCTTCATTCAAATGGTTAGTTCGCCGTATTATCGTAATCTCATCTTACCCTAGCCCTTAAAAAATGTCCACAAAGAAGGTCCCAATTAAAATGTTTTCTATCCATCTATTAGATAAATTTAAACATGAAGGAAAGTTGAAGCTAGATGAGAATGGTTTTAAAAACTTTAATATGTGTATAATTCAATTGAATTCCTTATTCGAATTGATAATTCGCCCTTTTATCAAATCTGTTCTTACCCTAACCCTAACCATAACTCAAAATAATGATAACCAAGCAGAACCTCATTACATTGTTTTCATCTATTGTTTACGATTGAGCATTAAAGGAAGTTGAAGCTAGATTTCAATGGTTTGAAAAACTCTTATCTGGGTATAATTCCCCTAAATTCTTCATTCGAATGGTTTGTTCGCCAAATTATCGCTTCTGTTCCAACCCTAAATCTAGCCATAACTCAAAATAATGTTTACCAAACAGATTCTGATTACAATGCTTTCTATTCATCCTTTAATTTAAATTGAACATGAAGGAAAGTTGAGCTTTTTTTTTTTATTTAATTCAATTTAATTCCTTGTTCAAATGGTAAGTTCGCCATATTATCCTTATCTGTTCTAAACCTTATCCAACCCCCAAAAAGATGATCATGGTGAGGATGCTCACTACAATGTTTTTCTATACATGAATTACATAAAAATGATCATAAAGGAAAGATGTAGCTTTATTAGATTGGTTTGTGAAACTTCAATTTGTGTAATTTTATTGAATTCTTCATTCGAATGATAAGCTAGCCCTCTAATCGTAATCTGATCTAACCCTAACCAAAAAAATATCCCCAAAGCAGATCCTCATTACATTGTTTTATTAAAAAATCTATTACATAAAATTTATGATAAAGGAAAGTTGAAGCTAGTTTAGAATGGTTTGAAAACATTTTATTTGATTTGTAATTCCCTTGAACTGATTATTCTAAAGGTTAGTTCGCTCTATACGTAATCCGTTCTAAACCTAACCCTACACCTTAACCCAAAAATGTTTTACAAATAGATCCTCATCACTATGTTTTCTGTCTATCTGTAAGATAAAACTGATCATAAAGTAAAGTTGAAGCTAGATTAGAATGGTTTGAAAAACTTGAATTTGGGTATTATTCAAGTTATGGTAAGTTCGCCCTATTATCGTAGTCTGTTCTAACACTAACCCTAACCCTAATGGAAAAAAATCACCAAGCCGATCTTTATTACAATGTTTCCCACCCATCTATAAGATAAAATTGATCATAAAGGAAAATTGGAGCTAGATTAAAATGTTTTGATATTTTTGAAATGGTTACAATTTAAAGGAAATCTTTATTCGATTGGTCAGTCCGCCCTATTATCGTAATCTATTCTAACCCTATTCCTAACTCAAAAAATATTGACCGAGCAGATCCTCATTACAATGTTTATTCATCTATGAGATAATTTAAACATGAAGGAAAGTTGAAGCTAGATGATAGGGTTTTAAAAACTTTTATATGTATATAATTTAATTGAATTCTTCATTCAAATGGTTAGTTCGCCGTATTATCGTAATCTCATCTTACCCTAGCCCTTAAAAAATGTCCACAAAGAAGGTCCCAATTAAAATGTTTTCTATCCATCTATTAGATAAATTTAAACATGAAGGAAAGTTGAAGCTAGATGAGAATGGTTTTAAAAACTTTAATATGTGTATAATTCAATTGAATTCCTTATTCGAATTGATAATTCGCCCTTTTATCAAATCTGTTCTTACCCTAACCCTAACCATAACTCAAAATAATGATAACCAAGCAGAACCTCATTACATTGTTTTCATCTATTGTTTACGATTGAGCATTAAAGGAAGTTGAAGCTAGATTTCAATGGTTTGAAAAACTCTTATCTGGGTATAATTCCCCTGAATTCTTCATTCGAATGGTTTGTTCGCCAAATTATCGCTTCTGTTCCAACCCTAAATCTAGCCATAACTCAAAATAATGTTTACCAAACAGATTCTGATTACAATGCTTTCTATTCATCCTTTAATTTAAATTGAACACGAAGGAAAGTTGAGCTTTTATTTTTATTTAATTCAATTTAATTCCTTGTTCAAATGGTAAGTTCGCCATATTATCGTTATCTGTTCTAAACCTTATCCAACCCCCAAAAAGATGATCATGGTGAGGATGCTCACTACAATGTTTTTCTATCCATGAATTACATAAAAATGATCATAAAGGAAAGTTGTAGCTTTATTAGATTGGTTTGTGAAACTTCAATTTGTGTAATTTTATTGAATTCTTCATTCGAATGATAAGCTAGCCCTCTAATCGTAATCTGATCTAACCCTAACCAAAAAAATATCCCCAAAGCAGATCCTCATTACATTGTTTTATTAAAAAATCTATTACATAAAATTTATGATAAAGGAAAGTTGAAGCTAGTTTAGAATGGTTTGAAAACATTTTATTTGATTTGTAATTCCCTTGAACTGATTATTCTAAAGGTTAGTTCGCTCTATACGTAATCCGTTCTAAACCTAACCCTACACCTTAACCCAAAAATGTTTTACAAATAGATCCTCATCACTATGTTTTCTGTCTATCTGTAAGATAAAACTGATCATAAAGTAAAGTTGAAGCTAGATTAGAATGGTTTGATATTTTTGAAATGGTTACAATTTAAAGGAAATCTTTATTCGATTGGTCAGTCCGCCCTATTATCGTAATCTATTCTAACCCTATTCCTAACTCAAAAAATATTGACCGAGCAGATCCTCATTACAATGTTTATTCATCTATGAGATAATTTAAACATGAAGGAAAGTTGAAGCTAGATGATAGGGTTTTAAAAACTTTTATATGTATATAATTTAATTGAATTCTTCATTCAAATGGTTAGTTCGCCGTATTATCGTAATCTCATCTTACCCTAGCCCTTAAAAAATGTCCACAAAGAAGGTCCCAATTAAAATGTTTTCTATCCATCTATTAGATAAATTTAAACATGAAGGAAAGTTGAAGCTAGATGAGAATGGTTTTAAAAACTTTAATATGTGTATAATTCAATTGAATTCCTTATTCGAATTGATAATTCGCCCTTTTATCAAATCTGTTCTTACCCTAACCCTAACCATAACTCAAAATAATGATAACCAAGCAGAACCTCATTACATTGTTTTCATCTATTGTTTACGATTGAGCATTAAAGGAAGTTGAAGCTAGATTTCAATGGTTTGAAAAACTCTTATCTGGGTATAATTCCCCTGAATTCTTCATTCGAATGGTTTGTTCGCCAAATTATCGCTTCTGTTCCAACCCTAAATCTAGCCATAACTCAAAATAATGTTTACCAAACAGATTCTGATTACAATGCTTTCTATTCATCCTTTAATTTAAATTGAACATGAAGGAAAGTTGAGCTTTTATTTTTATTTAATTCAATTTAATTCCTTGTTCAAATGGTAAGTTCGCCATATTATCGTTATCTGTTCTAAACCTTATCCAACCCCCAAAAAGATGATCATGGTGAGGATGCTCACTACAATGTTTTTCTATCCATGAATTACATAAAAATGATCATAAAGGAAAGTTGTAGCTTTATTAGATTGGTTTGTGAAACTTCAATTTGTGTAATTTTATTGAATTCTTCATTCGAATGATAAGCTAGCCCTCTAATCGTAATCTGATCTAACCCTAACCAAAAAATATCCCCAAAGCAGATCCTCATTACATTGTTTTATTAAAAAATCTATTACATAAAATTTATGATAAAGGAAAGTTGAAGCTAGTTTAGAATGGTTTGAAAACATTTTATTTGATTTGTAATTCCCTTGAACTGATTATTCTAAAGGTTAGTTCGCTCTATACGTAATCCGTTCTAAACCTAACCCTACACCTTAACCCAAAAATGTTTTACAAATAGATCCTCATCACTATGTTTTCTGTCTATCTGTAAGATAAAACTGATCATAAAGTAAAGTTGAAGCTAGATTAGAATGGTTTGATATTTTTGAAATGGTTACAATTTAAAGGAAATCTTTATTCGATTGGTCAGTCCGCCCTATTATCGTAATCTATTCTAACCCTATTCCTAACTCAAAAAATATTGACCGAGCAGATCCTCATTACAATGTTTATTCATCTATGAGATAATTTAAACATGAAGGAAAGTTGAAGCTAGATGATAGGGTTTTAAAAACTTTTATATGTATATAATTTAATTGAATTCTTCATTCAAATGGTTAGTTCGCCGTATTATCGTAATCTCATCTTACCCTAGCCCTTAAAAAATGTCCACAAAGAAGGTCCCAATTAAAATGTTTTCTATCCATCTATTAGATAAATTTAAACATGAAGGAAAGTTGAAGCTAGATGAGAATGGTTTTAAAAACTTTAATATGTGTATAATTCAATTGAATTCCTTATTCGAATTGATAATTCGCCCTTTTATCAAATCTGTTCTTACCCTAACCCTAACCATAACTCAAAATAATGATAACCAAGCAGAACCTCATTACATTGTTTTCATCTATTGTTTACGATTGAGCATTAAAGGAAGTTGAAGCTAGATTTCAATGGTTTGAAAAACTCTTATCTGGGTATAATTCCCCTGAATTCTTCATTCGAATGGTTTGTTCGCCAAATTATCGCTTCTGTTCCAACCCTAAATCTAGCCATAACTCAAAATAATGTTTACCAAACAGATTCTGATTACAATGCTTTCTATTCATCCTTTAATTTAAATTGAACATGAAGGAAAGTTGAGCTTTTATTTTTATTTAATTCAATTTAATTCCTTGTTCAAATGGTAAGTTCGCCATATTATCGTTATCTGTTCTAAACCTTATCCAACCCCCAAAAAGATGATCATGGTGAGGATGCTCACTACAATGTTTTTCTATCCATGAATTACATAAAAATGATCATAAAGGAAAGTTGTAGCTTTATTAGATTGGTTTGTGAAACTTCAATTTGTGTAATTTTATTGAATTCTTCATTCGAATGATAAGCTAGCCCTCTAATCGTAATCTGATCTAACCCTAACCAAAAAAATATCCCCAAAGCAGATCCTCATTACATTGTTTTATTAAAAAATCTATTACATAAAATTTATGATAAAGGAAAGTTGAAGCTAGTTTAGAATGGTTTGAAAACATTTTATTTGATTTGTAATTCCCTTGAACTGATTATTCTAAAGGTTAGTTCGCTCTATACGTAATCCGTTCTAAACCTAACCCTACACCTTAACCCAAAAATGTTTTACAAATAGATCCTCATCACTATGTTTTCTGTCTATCTGTAAGATAAAACTGATCATAAAGTAAAGTTGAAGCTAGATTAGAATGGTTTGAAAAACTTGAATTTGGGTATTATTCAAGTTATGGTAAGTTCGCCCTATTATCGTAGTCTGTTCTAACACTAACCCTAACCCTAATGGAAAAAAATCACCAAGCCGATCTTTATTACAATGTTTCCCACCCATCTATAAGATAAAATTGATCATAAAGGAAAATTGGAGCTAGATTAAAATGTTTTGATATTTTTGAAATGGTTACAATTTAAAGGAAATCTTTATTCGATTGGTCAGTCCGCCCTATTATCGTAATCTATTCTAACCCTATTCCTAACTCAAAAAATATTGACCGAGCAGATCCTCATTACAATGTTTATTCATCTATGAGATAATTTAAACATGAAGGAAAGTTGAAGCTAGATGATAGGGTTTTAAAAACTTTTATATGTATATAATTTAATTGAATTCTTCATTCAAATGGTTAGTTCGCCGTATTATCGTAATCTCATCTTACCCTAGCCCTTAAAATATGTCCACAAAGAAGGTCCCAATTAAAATGTTTTCTATCCATCTATTAGATAAATTTAAACATGAAGGAAAGTTGAAGCTAGATGAGAATGGTTTTAAAAACTTTAATATGTGTATAATTCAATTGAATTCCTTATTCGAATTGATAATTCGCCCTTTTATCAAATCTGTTCTTACCCTAACCCTAACCATAACTCAAAATAATGATAACCAAGCAGAACCTCATTACATTGTTTTCATCTATTGTTTACGATTGAGCATTAAAGGAAGTTGAAGCTAGATTTCAATGGTTTGAAAAACTCTTATCTGGGTATAATTCCCCTGAATTCTTCATTCGAATGGTTTGTTCGCCAAATTATCGCTTCTGTTCCAACCCTAAATCTAGCCATAACTCAAAATAATGTTTACCAAACAGATTCTGATTACAATGCTTTCTATTCATCCTTTAATTTAAATTGAACATGAAGGAAAGTTGAGTTTTTTTTTTTTTTATTTAATTCAATTTAATTCCTTGTTCAAATGGTAAGTTCGCCATATTATCGTTATCTGTTCTAAACCTTATCCAACCCCCAAAAAGATGATCATGGTGAGGATGCTCACTACAATGTTTTTCTATCCATGAATTACATAAAAATGATCATAAAGGAAAGTTGTAGCTTTATTAGATTGGTTTGTGAAACTTCAATTTGTGTAATTTTATTGAATTCTTCATTCGAATGATAAGCTAGCCCTCTAATCGTAATCTGATCTAACCCTAACCAAAAAAATATCCCCAAAGCAGATCCTCATTACATTGTTTTATTAAAAAATCTATTACATAAAATTTATGATAAAGGAAAGTTGAAGCTAGTTTAGAATGGTTTGAAAACATTTTATTTGATTTGTAATTCCCTTGAACTGATTATTCTAAAGGTTAGTTCGCTCTATACGTAATCCGTTCTAAACCTAACCCTACACCTTAACCCAAAAATGTTTTACAAATAGATCCTCATCACTATGTTTTCTGTCTATCTGTAAGATAAAACTGATCATAAAGTAAAGTTGAAGCTAGATTAGAATGTTTTGATATTTTTGAAATGGTTACAATTTAAAGGAAATCTTTATTCGATTGGTCAGTCCGCCCTATTATCGTAATCTATTCTAACCCTATTCCTAACTCAAAAAATATTGACCGAGCAGATCCTCATTACAATGTTTATTCATCTATGAGATAATTTAAACATGAAGGAAAGTTGAAGCTAGATGATAGGGTTTTAAAAACTT